>VWZU01014042.1:1349378-1400391 GCA_013397095.1 Sterrhoptilus dennistouni
AAAAAAAAAGGTTTTAATTTCATTGTTAACGAAAATTGGTAAAAATAAAAAATTCCATCTGGCAACACCATTGGCACTGCATAAAGACTGCAATGGAAATTTACCTTTTTTAGAGCATTTGCGGACAGCTACAGCTCTCTTCAACTATAACCCCATAAGCATGTCTAAGCCCATAGTAGAATTCTTCCCACATAACTGATTTCTGAAGGAAAAAAGCCTTGGTTCAGAGGACTAAGTTATAATACTAATTAAATGAATATTTATTTTTTCCTTAGTTTTCCATAAAGAAATTGCAGTGGAGAAAAGAAGGTTGCTTTGTTGGCTTGAGTAGTGAGAAATTAATGTACTTCCATATGAGATACAAGAAGAACAGAGCCCTAGAAATTAAGTTAACTGAATAACCTCTACCTCAAAGTACTAATCAAAAAATTTAATAGCATCTATCCAACAGGGCATATGAGTAGATGACCACAATCATCCGAAGATAACCTTTAATCATTGCATATAGCTAGTTACTTAGAAAGATTCCTAATCTCAAATCTCAACCTCTTATTTTTGTAAAGCCTTTTAAAGTCCTCTCATTCTTACATATAATTAGATACCTTCTATTTTCTTTATAACGAAATTTTGGATATTAGAGAAAATATATTTTCTTTCCTGGACTAACTCTTTTGACTTCTTATGTCGCACGTTTTAAAATCTGTATTTTAGTTTTATCTACAAATAGTTTCTTCAGGCAGATTATGGAATTTACCACTATGATGTCTAGTGGGCGATCAGTGACAATGAATGAAACAAAAGAAGTACTGAAGAAGCAGGAAACTCTAAGCACAGAATGAGATGGTTGAAGGGTTGAGTGGACATCCCTGGACCTTGTCCAAAACCAAAAGTAATTTTTAAGTCTACTGACAAACACACAGATTGATGACCTAACTCTGAAGCATCTTGATAAATGAGAGAAAAAAACCCCAAACCAAACAAACCAACAAAGAGGCGTAGTTTTGTCTAGAAAAAGGAATCTGAGTAGAAGTCAACACAGAGGACTTCCATCTGATCTTGTAAGGGTTAGCTAACTTGCAGCTAGAGGAAAAAATGATACAAAATGTAGCAGTGTGAAGTATAGGATCATGGCTGTAAGAATTAATAATATAAGTTCTGGTCTTGCTTGATGGAATTAGATGCATATAAAGTCCTGGGTGACTTGAACTGCCATCAAAAAGAAATGTGATCCTGGGATGTCTAATTGAAATATGTAGAGAAGCAACTGGGAAACATTAATAACAATGTATAAACATATTCTAACCCTGCAGCTGCTTGGGTTTATACAGCACAGTAGCACAGTCCCCGTGGGTGAGCAGTTCCTCAGGTATATCAGTCAAGTGTAGAACGAATAATTTCTACTGCAATATGCTTTGGTTCCCCCATATGTCTTATGCACCAGTGTTAAGCAGTCTCCCAACTTGCTGAGCACATTCCCCTTTTTAAATACTGGGGGGGGGCGGGCGGTTTATTGCTAAGGGGCAGATACTTTAATTTGTTTCTCCAGCTGCCAGAAGCACTCTCCTCCCCAACAACAGGGACAAGTCAGGGATGAGCAGCTACATTTTTGTATTAGAAAAATTTTCTTCATTCAAATTCCAATATATAGGAGAATATGCTCTGACTGAAACTGTTGGGAAGGTATGTTCAGGTGTAGGATTGTCTCCTTATCCTGAACAACCACTTACAGCCTGTATTTATTTCTCAAGAGATATATAGAAGTTAATCTGTAAGTAAATTTTTATATGTCTTTATATATATATTCATTAACCTCCTTACTATAAAGGTAAATAGAATCATCTGTTTCCTTTGTTACTTGATTTGAAATGGAAAACAGTATTAAATATGTGACCTGCAAATTCAGTCTTTTTAAATATAATATAGGGTGGTTTTATTCAGTAATGATAAGGAAATTAAGAAGTATAGAAAAAACTTGGTCACAAACTCAGTTCCTTTGAGTCAGATAAAAAAAATAATGCAACAACTAGATATGTTTGGGCCTTGCAGGGTAAACATTCTGCAAAAATAATTGCTCTCTTTCAAGTGGAGCTAAAAACAAGGCAAGCAGTAATGCCCATAGTAATTATTGGTGGGTTAGTCATCTGCAAACACCTCTGGCAATCGGAGTTGAAGTTCCTAAGAAACAGTCTGAAGCTCCCTTTGAGCAGGGGAAGCAGCTGCTCCAACAGCTCAGACATCTTGGGAGATGCACTGATTAAGTGAATAGGGGCTACTGAAGTTTCCAGTACTAGAAAAAATGGTGGGGACACTTTTATTGTCCCCAAGGATGAACCTGGCAGCTTTGTTTATGCACTCCCAGTTACTACTTGGGAGCAATTCAGCAGAACCCCTTCCTGTCTCTACCTGGAGAGACACAGGGCTGTTCCCAGCCATGGCCCTGCCTGCCTTCCAAAGAACATGTGATTTGGCCTGTACTGAGCTTCAATTGAGTTCAGTGGCCCTTTAAACCAAGCCCCTTAAAGATCCTTCTCTGGAGTATTGTGTATTCTTGTCTAGAGTTAAAAGTGATTCCTTGTGACACATTAATAAAACATTTATACTAAGTTGATTACACTCATCTCAGTCCAAATCCGTACCTCAGACAACAGACAAAATTATTCATATGTAAAGTGAATTCCAGCTTCAGCTGCACAACACCAGAAGGTTTGGTATACAAAACAAAGGATGAGAAGACTCATAAGTCACAGGAAAATAAACCTCTGGGAAATCATTACTATTTAACCATATGTTCTCTTCTTTTTATTTTTTTGGTTTGTTTTTTTTTTCTGCTAGCAATGATAAATCCTATACACACAAGAAAGAATAATTTAAATATTTTAATTGATTTTTAATTTATTGTCATAATGAGGACTAAAGCTTAAACAGCTGATAGAACACATAAAATCTTTACTTACAGGTTTTACAGTAGAATCAAAATTTACAACAGGGACTGATCCTTTCAAAGCACTTAATGGGTAAAAATTAAATAAAAATAAAAACTTTTTAAAAATTTTTCTTGTGTTACATGCTCACTTAAATATATTCTATTTACATGTAAAATGACACATTCTGAAAGATCCATATGAAGATTTTTCAGAAAAGCTATTTCACAGGAAATATCGGCTCCTCACTCTGTTTTGAAATGGCTCACGGAATAAAACTTCCACAAGCTCCTCAACTTCCACTGGTTCTAGATGCAGGAAACAGCAATCACAGCACTTTACAAACTACTGGTTCACCATTTATGTAAACGAAGGATTTAAATGTTCAATAAATGCTTTTTAAACAATTCACATGTTTAATAATCTCTCTGAAACATCTTCATTCAGATGAAGGGTGTTGTTGAAGACAGCAGCACTGATCACTCTGAAAACCTTGACACTACAGATTCTAAGACTACTGCAGCACCCACTTGAGTGGTAGAGCAACTGATTCCTCTGTTAGACTTGGACACCTGTGCCTACCTTTGTAAGCAATATGTTTTTAAATCCATGGTACATCACTGGAACTTTTGTTTCTCACTACCAAAACATAAGTCTCCAATACCTGCTTGTATTATAATCAGCCCTTGAGGTCGTTAAGTTCATCATAAGTAGCTGGATCTTCCTTTAAACATCCACATTTTACAGTGGAAAACTAGAAAAATAGGAGCAAGTAACAGACCTTTTTGGGAGACCCGTATCTCCACTGGTTCTGGAAAGCCTTCCTGCTGATATTCTAACTTTCTCACAGTTCTCCAAGCCAATCATTGTTATTTGCTTAGAGACTGAAAAGAACATTTATCTGAAACTGGAATGATCTGTGGTCTTTTGAAGACATTGGACGATTTTTAGCCAAAAGGCTTTGTCAATATTTTTAACTTTTTCCATGTATAGCATATTTTAACTAGCTTTCATGTATTGAAAAGCTTGTTTAGGGGCAGAGAAGGTCAGTGTTGCCAGAAAAAAAACCTGACTCCTGATGTCTCCTGAGCAGGTGTGACCATCTGTGCATGGGTGCCACCAGGGTGTCCCAGCTGCAGATATTCTGAGAACTCACTGGACCCAGCAATAATCATTATGTATTAGATTACTGAGATTCTAATTTAGAGTCCAGTCCTGAAAAATGTTTCAAATGACTTCCCTAATGACCACAGGAACAGCTCTTAGGTTTTCAGGAATACAAAGACCTTGATTTGAAGTATTAAACTTGGATATTAATGTGAGTTTAATTTCATTATGCACCAAAAGTTCATACAGTTAATTTTCATATATTTTTTCACTACATGTAGAGAGTGCTAAGACTGCATGTAATTTCCATCTGTTTTCTCCTAACAGTTTTCACTCAGACTGTTAATGTTTCCATAGACAAAATATGTTAATCTCTTCTCTGTCATTCACAGGAAAAGAATTTTCATGAAATGCTAGAATAATAAAATAGTCTGGGTTGGAAAAAGGCCTTAAAAATCATCCTGCTCCAGCCTGCCTGTCATAGACAGGAGCACTTTCCATTAGACAATGGAATAGCTAAAGCACGTTGCTCAGAGCTCCACCCTGCCTGAGCTGGCACATTTCCAGGGATGGAACATTTCTTTGGGCAACATGGCCCCATGTCTCACTATCCTCATAGTGAAGAATTGCTTTTTACTATGTAACCCAAACCGACTCTCTTTCAGTTTGAAGCCTATCTTGTCCTGTTACTACATGCCCTTTTAAAATATCCTTCTCCAGGTTTCCTGTTGCTTCCTTCCAGGTACTGGAAGGGTACAATTTGGTCACTCTGAAGACTTGGCTTCTCTGGGCTGATCTATTCCAATCTTCTCAATGTTTCCTCATCCATTCAGCCATCTTGCTGACCCTCCTCCAACAGGTTGAGATCTGTCCTGTGCTGAGGACCTCAGAGCTGGATGCAACACTCAAGGTGTGGTCTTTTTTTTCTAATGCAGGGGGTTTTTATTTAGAGCTATTTTGTAAAATGATTTTTAAAGGTGAAAAAACACATGACTGAATTCTTTTCAGCAGTATATTCAATTATCTAGACTGGCATTAAGCAGCTGTTAATAAAGATTAAAATAACCTAAGAAGTTTCTTTCATATACAAAGTTATTAAGCATATGTATTTCACCTCCACAGAAAAAGTAGGTTGTGTCTGTCTTGAGAGAATAAGCTCAGTCATTCTTCTTTTTGAAGATAATGAATATCAAAACAATGCAGGGTTTTTTTTATTCCCGGCTATTTTTAAAAAGAACAGAAATTCTTATGCAATTTTAAGTGAACTAATGATCTCAAACTAGTTACTAGCTCAGGTCATGTCATTAAATAGCTGAGACAAATTTTGAGTAAAATACTCCCGAATTATCTTTAAAAAAAGATTTTATTTGAATTTATAAGGGTTTTTTGTTATTATTATTTCTGCTAATTTGTCTTTTCTGAGTAAAAATAAACTTTCTTTGCTTTGTTCAGGAATGAAGTGTAGGTCACAGCAAAATGTTGCACAGTTTTAGCCCAAGTAGCTCAGGTATGGTCTATCTCTATATTTATAGCAAACAGAATAGAATTATTGTATTTCCCATACCTGTTAGCAATGTAAATCAGAATTCTTTAATCCTTTCTTTGGCTCCCCTGAAAAAACTCTTATTTCAGGAAAGTAGTGCTCTTCTATATAATCTAACTCAATATTATAGTCTCCAATTACAATGACATTGTTCTTTTTACAAACAGATTCTGACACAACACAAATACCTGAGAATAAATGTGTGAATTCTCAAAGTTTCCTCCTGTCCTCTGTAGTCAAAATATGCAGTCAAGTGTTATCATGGGCATAGCAATTCCTTTTTTGTGCTCATTATGTTTTCTTAGGATTCTGAAATTATAATTACTAGAAAATGTTCTTTATTAGCATTTGAGCACTCACTGCATGCTACAGTGCAAGAATAATTTGAATTCTCTGTGGTTTTTGCTGACTTGGTGTCAGCAATGTGTGTCTCTCAGATGTTATTGATGTTATTGATATTATTGATGTGGAATGTTCTTGTACACACTGTGATAAATTAAATAAACAACAACTAGATCCCAGAGTAGTCATTGGTTCGGATTCTATCTAACTTTTTCAATATGTGCAATAATTCATATGTGAACCAGGACATAAAACCCTCTGAAATAAACCAAGGATTGTATCTAGTAAAATCTGATGATCTGCTGCTGCTGCAATAACAGCACAATATCATTGAAGTCCCTGTATTACAAAGTCTCTGTACTTTGACTGGTTTTATTAATAATATTATGTGTGCTACTGATTGCCAGAGGAAAAACAACTTTATAAGCAATTTAATGTATTTTGAAACTGAAATAAAAATATTACACTGAATTTTGTTTGGTACTTGCTGTCACTGGACATCCCTCTGTATGCTGTTATATGAGGAAACAGCATTTGGCTTTCCTTCTCTTAACTGCCAGGGACTGTAGAAGAAAGAAGCTGGTGGAGCATTGTGTGCTGCCTCCCTTGTGTTGGCCTATGAGATCAGCTCTTTTGAAAATCAATTGCTAGTTAAGGCTTTTCTGCCTATTGACATAACTCTAACCAGCACTATCCACTATCCAAATGCGCAGTAGAAATGGCTGAAGGGCTTGGAGCTCCATGGTGCAGCAGATTTTAACTTGCAATTGCTTCTTTTATGTTACCAGAGTGCCTTGCTTTCATTGCTATGGAAGTTACTTTACTCCAAAGCAGACACCTCTATTATATTTGAAATCAGTACGTCAATATGCACATGGAAAGAGGGTAATTAGGTTCCATTGTGCAATAGGTGAGATAAGGCTAGGATGTAGCACATGTGCTGGATCGTATATTTTATTTTCTGAGTTAAAACAGCATTTCAAAAGCAGAGGAAAGTTAATCAAGTATCTGGCCCGCAGGGCCTAGACAAGAGGCAAATCCTCACCAGCCTGCCATGACTCTCATATTCTAATCTCTCCCAGTCTGTGTTAGTGTAATGAGGTTTCCTTTATTCCTGTCAATGTAACTGACAAGATTCCTATTTGCACCATGATCTTACAAATCTATATTCTTCCCAGAAATGGCCTTCCAACAGAAGGAATACAGGTGTTGCCTTATTTGAGATAACGGCACATAACAGTAGGAAACTGCAATTAAAAAAACCAAAAAAAATAACAAAAAAATCCCACCCAACACCCCAAAATTGCCCCTCTAGAAGGATTCCAAATGAGGCTATAATCTAAACTGACTCCTTAAAATGGGTACAATTTCTTAAAAATCACAGTAAAACAAATATGTCCTTGTCCTTTTTCAGTATCATAGTCATTCTTCACTGCTCTACAACAGGGCAAGTGCCCACTTGTGTGTTTGAGACTCCGCCATCACAATCCTGAAACATGGCTCAAAGATACAGTTCACTCTCTCCCATATATTAAAACAGCCATCTGTCACATTTGCCCTTTACAAAACTTCTCCACTCTCTACTTTAACCAGGAGAGACACTTTTCTATTCCATAATGTCATGATCCTTGTACTAGAAAGCTGAATCTGCCACTGATCAGCTTCTGTGTCTGTAAAACACATGAGCTTAATTTGCCTTATTTTTTTTCCTAGGACAGAATGTATCACCCTCAGACAGTGGTCTTCTAGCAGCTGAATAAGCTTTAGTCTCAAACATCCCTCTAAGGTTTGTTGATGAAGGATAGAAGCAAAAACTCTATCCTTCATCCTATCTATGTTGGTCATTTTGAGTTTGGATACTCTAAAACTCTTAATCAAATAAACAAAATTAACTCCCTAGTTTTGACCTTAGTAAATGACAATAAAGTGTTCAGGTTGTTGGTCAAGAAGTGCTGGTGGTTTTTTTCTGGCTATCTCCAAATGGAGGTAGAGGCCAGCACTGACTGAATAAACATCCTGCATAAGCATCCTAGAAAGGAGAAGTTCTGTTAGAGAAAGGGCACTTGATTAGGAAAACAGGCAGTTACAGAGAAACACTATTTGTTGAGGAATTGGATACAAAGGAGTTGTCAGTGAACAAAAGGGAAAAAAAAAAGTGAAATATTAAGAAGGGGTAAAGGAAGCTGCTGACTTTTCACTTGCCTCTATGGATCAAGAACTACATTCTGTGAAAACCCCAAGCAGCACACATAACTGTGTTCACAGTATTAAAAAATCCAAGCTGAAAAACTGGGAGAAAACATGCCTGTGTTGCATGTGCTTCAGAAATAAATGAGTCATGAAAGATCCCAACTCTGTTTGAAATAATTGTGCTAAGCTTTGTGCCTGTCAGACACATTAGCACAAAAAGTATAAGTATCTAGTATAAGCAGAGAGTTGAAGTATCTAATGGAGGACAGCTCTGAAAAAATAAATTAAAAGACAAAGGGACCAATAATCTACTTATGAACTCTCCGCCTTTGCGTAACATTTGTGGGAAGGCTTGTTTACCTAATCCTATTCTAAACTCACCTAGTTAGGTAATTTAAAGTTTGAAATAATTTTCTTTTCTACAATCTGAAGCATGAAACTAGTCTGCCTACAAAAGTCCTTAGGTAAAACCTATTAAACTGTAATAAATGGCACATCGCTGTATGTGGCAGAGTCCTCTATGTTTGTAGACAAAACATAATGAAAAAATTGTTGTTAGGTGTTTTGTGGTGCTATACAATAAAACACAATGATGGAATGTAGGGAAGGAGCAATCTATTAATCTACATTGCAAGCCTCTCTGATTTGTGTAGACACAAATTAAAGACGAATTGGTGCTTGATTTCCTGGGCTCAAGAGGTAAGACTTAGAGAAGTGTCATGTGCTATGGGAAATTACCTAAAGCTACTGAGTCCTAAACATTTTGTAATTTGAGTAGCTCTTCAAGAAACTAGAAAAGCCTGTGTCGACTGCACTTCATATACACATATCTTCCATCCAGTTGTCACAGCTATCTGTCTAATAAAAGGTCCACCTGGAGCTCTATTGCATTTTTAAATCATACTACTAAAGCAACTAAATTCTACACTAAATGGAATATTTTTTTGTAACGGTATCCAAATCACTATCCCCGTCAATCACATTTCAAACATGTGCCTTCGCATTTTCTCTATCCAGTGCTTGCAGCACTTTTCTGTAACTTGCTGTCATAAAAAAATAGGCCTCATTTCTTTATATAAGCCATCATTAGGCATTATGTATTTTATCTAAATTGACTAGATTGTTTCTTATTAACTGCAAGTGTATCTTAATTCAGTATCATCAAGCTAAAAATCTCTTTCTGAATATTACCATATGTACCACTGAAATGAAAAATGGCAAAAAGTAACGATTCTGAGACAGGCAACTCTGACAGCTTAATGATCAGAGTGAGTAACTAGGGAGCACTTCTCCCCATTCCCAAGATCTTAGCCAGTTGCAAATGTATTTCAGTCTCTGATTTGCTTGTGAATTATTTTTAGTATTTTTGAATCACAGTTTTCAACAAAACTAGAGGAAAAATTACTCTAAGTTGAAATCCAGTGCTTCTGTAGTTCTGTGAAAGGTGTGGGTCTTTCACTGAAGGACTTGTCTCTTTTTGTGCACATGTGTGCAAGTGTCTATCACATTGTATAGTCCTCACTTAATTGCCAATATAATTTCAGTTTCTCACAAATGGTCCTTTTTAATAAGTAAATAATCCTTTTATTAATCATTCAATTATCCAAACTATAATTTTCTCAGCTAATTCTTCCCCCACTGATTGAAATTCTGAATTTTCTTTCAGCCAGAATCTGCATCTAACTTAAAACCATTAATTATGGCTGATTGTGTTACACTTTTCTGACAAGAGCAATGTATTTTTCATAGCGTTTTAGGATGTCAGCATAACTGAATGAATTAATGAAATTCTCAGTTAAAATATTAGAATCTAAATGTTATGGATTCACAAACACAGGAAAACGCATAGGCTTGAAAAGGAATGAAAACACTCTACTGTGACAATAATTCATTCCAGTACTCAGTACTGGTAGGTTTGAAAGTGGAGCACTGGAAAACACTCTGAAAAATGCACCCTGTCCCTGCATTATTCTGCTGTTGTTCAAAAGGTTATTCTGAAAGAAATACATGGGACAATACCAAAGCTTCTGTCTTATTACCTTAAATTCTTCTGGTGCTATCAATATCAACATTTTTAAAGTTTAGTTAAAGAAAGAATGCTTCCTGTCAGTCATTTCCATTTCTTTATCAATAAAATGGCTATTCAGTTAGATATTTTTAAAATATTCCTTTCATATCTCAGTTGAGTAAACCTTTTTTGTTCGCTGAATTAGAAAAATGTCCTTTTTATTCTACTGCCAGAACTACTGGAATTTAGCATGTTTAATGCTTTGTTTTGAATTTATTATTTTTTCAGCAAAGAGTTATCCTTACTCAGAAAAGCTTGGTAAATATGGATGCTATAAAATAGCAAAAAATGACACATTATGATTTTTCTCCATTTTTGTTTTCATTCCTATTAATTCCATATGAACTGACTTTTGCACACAAGTAAAATTTCACAGCATTATTTGAATAATCTTAATTAAATTAATGGCATTAGATTGTCTATGAACTTTCCTGAAAAAAGGACTTTCACAAAAACTGAGACATCAGCATTTTGCTTGAAAAGACAACTCTAGTTTTGGTAAAGAGAGATGTAAGTATCTTACCAGGCATTAGTTCATAACATGTAGAAACACAGTACAATTGTAATTCTCTTTTAAGTGAAGTGGCTAGAGGTAACTCTGGCAGTTGAATCCTAAATATCAACCTCCAACATTAAACACTTCAAAGCAGCAGTTCAGTCAGGATAAAAATGGGAATAGAAGGCTTTGCTTTGAAATGCCCCTTTCCTTTAAGTTAAGGGATCCTGCAAGAAAGGAATTGCAGTCAGCCCTATCTAAACAACACTAAGACAGAGTATATGCCATATCATACCAGAAGTCTGCTGAAAGCCTTGAAACACAAAGCAGAAATCCTGAGCCCTGCTTTGGTTTTGACAGCACTATTAAACAGTCAGAAGCATTTCACAAGTAACCACATGTAAAACTGGGGGCATTTTGTCCTCAAGAGTGTTCCTGAGAATTTTGGTTTTGGGTCAGTTATTGGGGTTTAACTATTCTATGTTTTTTCCATAAATAATTTTCTTCATATTTTTGAATAACCTGAGATGTTTACTGATGCATCAAGGAACAGGTATCATTTGCTTAGCCATGGGTTTATTTATCCTTCATTCTGTTTTCCACAGACATTCCCTTGGCAATTGCTTTGTGGTGCTTTAATGACTTATAATTGTCGTCAATAGATCAATCAGTTGCTCATTCTGTGTTCTTGAATTCCTTCCCAAGTACATTTTTGGCAGCCAACCACACCAGTATTTTCAGACACCCACCCTCTCAGTTCCTTTCTGCCAAGTCTGTCCAGTCTACTTGTTTTATTCACTTGGCCTTACCATTTCTTTTCTTCAGAAACCAGTTAGTGTCATACGTTATCCCTTTATAAATTAAGCAGGTTTGTTTTCTTTAAAAATCTGGCAGACCATCAATTTCTCTTGCTGTTCTTCTGGGGAATGAAATTCAGTTCCTGCCTTTCTGCAGCTGTCCATCAGTTTTCCTCCTCCTTCTATGGCTGTAGGTATCCTTTAATACAGTAGCTCTTTTATCTAGAATAGACCTAATTCACAACAGATCAGGAATGTAACTAGTACTCAATAGAATCCTCTCTTTTCAGCTAAACATAAGGATATTTTCAAACAGTAAAATAGATGAATACCTCCTGATTTTCACCACTTTTTTGGAAGCTGGATCCTGCTGTCCACGCAACACCTTGAACTGCTGCACTGGGTGCCTCAAGATTCTACATGAAAGACACATTTTTGACTTGCTTTTATATGAGCTTCATCAGAAAAATATCTAAGAAATATATAAAAATATATAATGTATAAGAGTTTTATATGGTTCAGCTAAACATCACTGAAACAAAGGCATGTATTTGATAGAACCCTGGTTTCATAGAATCATAAGAACCATTTGGATTGAAATGGACCTTAAAGATCATCTACTTCCAACACTGCTGCCACAGGCAGGGACCCCTTCCACTAAAACAGGTTGTTCATCCAACTAGTCCCATCCAGCTCCAGAGAGGTCTTACTGGAGCAGAGAAGAGTTGCAGGATCCCTTCCCTCACTCTGCTGGCCATGCTGGTTTTGATGCAGCCCAGGTGAAGGTTGGCTCTCTGGGCTGTAAGCGCACAGGTCTTGCCAGGTCTTGCTGAGCTTCTCCTCCACCAACACTCCCAAGTCCTTTTCCTCAGGGCTGCTCTCAATCCATTCTCTGCCCAGTCTGTATCTGTTGGGATTGCCCTGACCCAGGTGCCCAACATTGCACTTGGCCTTGATGAACTTCATGAGGTTCACACAGTCCCACCTCTCAAGCCTGCCCAGGTCCCTGTGGGTGCCATCCCTTCCCTCCATGTGTCAACTGCACTGCACAGTTTTGTGTCATTGTGTCATTGGCAAGCTCACTGGGGATGCCCTTGATGAAAGTGTCAGTGACACTTTGTGACTGAGAAAGCACCAATCCTTGCTAAATGCTGGAGATTCTGGGATTTTTATGGCTGTAATTTTGCTGTATTTCTTCCTCATTTCAAATTTTACTGTGGCTTCAGGCGTGAAAACTTGCTAGGTCTCCATGTTGATACTTCCCTCTTTTGTGACTTCACATAAAACCTGTTTGATGGGGTAATTTAAATGGAACACACAAATGCATATCATAATATTAACATTTTCTGCTGATCAGGATTCCAGGCTTATCCAGCTCTAGTTCGGGTCTTGTACAATAGATCAATTTATGCCTTATGTAGAGCTAAAGTGAACCTGTTTTGATAATGAGAGTATTTCCAATTTATAATCAGTGTAGGAGAAATTACATTCTGATTTCCTCATTCATGTCAGCAATCTCATTGTGGAGGCAACTGGAATGCTCTGGCAGAGCCCTGCCTCACACGGTATGCCCTGCCTCAGATGAGATTGCTGAAGGAAATTATTTTTCTACATAGCAATATTTGCACAGCATTGTAAAGCTGAAAAGTGAGGGCAGAATTTTATCTTTCTTTGTCCAACTGTATCACTGAATATTACACCACAGATGTTTTATGCTCTACCATGTATTGGTTTATCATAGATAGTATCTGCAGCCTCAAATGCCAAAAAACATGTTTCTAAGTCTTTTTGTCTCCTGCTGCCATGACTGAACATCATCCTCAGGCTCATTCTGACCAAATCCTCAGCCCCCATAACCAAATCCTTTTTTGCTCTGATTTCAGCTAAAAACACCCTTTGCAATGTGCCCTAAGCACTCCTGACATGGGGTACTTACATGGGAATGCTTTTCTGTAATTTCCTCTTCCAGGATTTTTACATTTTATGAACCGTTTGTAGCTGGGTGTGGCTGGCAATGTGAAGCTGCATTGGATGAGTGTTTCCTTTGATCCAATGTGGTAATGTTTATGTTCCTACTGCACTTAAGCTCGTCACATTCCAGTGAACGAGTGGATGTGCATATACATATACACATATGACGTATACAAGTCACAGAAGAATTACACAGCGCTGAGCTGCTCAGAAATGACCAAATTTTCATGGAATGAAGGACAAAACACAAATCACTTCTAGCAACACAGCAAAGATGTTCCTAGGGGCATAAATGAAATTACCATTGATTTTCAAGGTCAGTTCTAAAATGATACTGCATTGATGTGTTTCACAGTAATAGAACATAAGTAATAGTAATATAATATTTCTATTACTATATTTCTAGTAATAGTAATAGAATATTTCCTTCAAGATAATCCTTAACTCCTTGCTGAATGTATCTGATATCAGGTACGATGCATTAAAAAACTTGGATTTAAGGAAGTTCTTTCTTTTGTGATACAGAATTTTTGACACAGAGGTCAGGAAAATTTCCAGTTTGCAGATGCGCTCTGCCTAATGAAGCAATAGTCCACAACTATTCTCAACACCCTGCTAGAGACAGCCCTTCTCACTAGCTGTCCATTTACATCATACTAAATAGAATTGTATTAATCTGCTCCCAATAAATTGCTTGCATGCCTGGCTGTTCACTGGTGATCTTGTGGCTCGTTTCAATGCATCTTAGGGAGTGCCTCCAATGAGTAGACCCAGTAGCTGAGACAAGAGCACCCACCTTTAGCAAGTGCAGCTTTTACAAAGCTAGAAGACAAAATTACAATTTTAGCATAGTTTCTTCTTTAAATGTTTATGATGCTAATATTTAGTCTGTGGCAGACTCGAAGCACTTGAATTTTTCACTCAGCCTGTCTAAATATTACTGTATTTGCTGGTTGCTGAACGACATCCACCCACCTGATGGCATAACATGGCACCTTTTCAACTGCACACAGAAGTGCAGTGTGAGTTAGGAAAAAAATATATGTAGTGCCTCATTTCTGCAAGTTGAACAGAAAAAAGTGTTAAAGTAACTCTGCCTCAGATAATTAATATGCTGCAAAAAACTGAATTGAAAATTAAGAGAAATTAGGAATGGGTTTCACACAACCCAATATATAATACAAGGAGGCTGAATAAATGGAACAAAGCCTTGAGATAAAATCTGTCCTAATATCTACTCCAAGAAATCAACTTTGTTTTTAACCTCACTATAGAACTTTTTGAAGGGTTTGTTTCCTGCCTCAAACATTTGATCAAGAAGAGCAGCTT
Source organism: Sterrhoptilus dennistouni (assembly GCA_013397095.1). Classification (NCBI taxonomy): domain Eukaryota; kingdom Metazoa; phylum Chordata; class Aves; order Passeriformes; family Zosteropidae; genus Sterrhoptilus; species Sterrhoptilus dennistouni. Next base: position 1,364,143 of record VWZU01014042.1, read on the forward strand.
CAATTTTGAGGGCTTGGAGTGAACAAATTTCCATGTTTGTTTGACATTTTTCTCCTGCATTCCAATGTAACTTGCTTTTCTGCTTAAGGTTACCATGTCTGTATTTGCATAATTTTGTAAAACAGATTTGGGTGAAATTCTCATTCTTTGCTTATATTCCCGACCAAAATAATAAAAAAGGTAATATGCCACATGAATCTGAAGAACGGTAGAAAATATGACCCCAAAGAATTCATAACATGGAAACTAAATATTTTCATCTGTTCCATATGACATTACCTGGGTAAACACAGACATACATGTATCTGGATTCTCCTTCCTGCTGACACTCTCAAGAATGCTTTTGTTTTCATTATGAATTAGATTATACTATAAAGATGAAAGGATATCAAATTTGTAACTCTAAATCCCACAATCTGGGACACAAATCTGGTAATGCAACAAGAATTTTTAGGACAACTTTTCTCTTCATGAGACCACTGCACAGGTGAAATCTATGACCTACAGGCAGCACTGCTGTAATCCTGCAGCCGATGTTAGTGCTATGGAGCAATTGGACTGTGAGTCTGAGTGCAAGAAATCACAGACAGGGAATGCATCTGAAATCGTGGCTCCCATTCATGGAGTACCTGCTATCCCATCTGGATAAAAGACATGGACATGGCCATTGCTGCTTACAGTGCACCTTGTATTTAGAGAGTATTCACTGAAAGACATTCAGGAAGCAAAAGGGAGACTGTGAAGGGCATAGTCCCAGAGGAGGGTGTGGAATTAGCTTTTTGAAGTTTGTACTTTGGGAGTGGTTTTAACGTTTTGTTGGGAGGGATCGTTTCTTTTTTTTGCGTGTTTGGAGGGGTGATGATGATAATGATTATTTGCTTTGGTGATTATTTTTAATCCTTTCCCCTTTTGCAACATATTCTTGCAATTATTGTGCACTAGTTTTGTTTTTAGTAAGAAAATAAAGGTGTCTTGCTTCTTTGTAAGGAAGCAGAAATACAATCCAAAGAGAGAAAAGTAATTTTCCATAATCACTATCTCTCATGTCTGAATATTATGATCTGCATTCCTCAGGAGAAAATATGCTTCATTATATATTTGCAACCCACCTATATACACTTTAAAAAAATGTACATCTAAGGTACATCATGTACTACCACAACACAGTTAGTCCAATGCCAATTGCTGCACAGGAAGGCAAAAAATAGAGTAAAAACAAAATGATAAATCAACCAAGAGTTGGAGAGAATTAGAGAGAGAAGGGGAGAGATATTCTTCTGTGCTTAGTTCCTGTGGAAAAAAATAATCTCCTCAGTCAGAACGTGAGCTCTTTGCAGCAGTGTTATTTGTGCCTTGAGTCACTGAAGATGACCCATTCATCAGACAATAATATTGACTTTTTAACTTCTTAATATAGCAGTGAACTTGCAGTTTTAGAAGCACAGAGTTTAGGTTCTGGAAAGGACCTCTCTTTATCAAGTCTCTGCATTTCTGGAAGACAGTGGTAAGCCCCTTGCTGATTCCAGTTTTAGTCATCTACTAGAGAAAAAGTATCAACTAGAAACAGCTGGTTTCTATATCCCTCTAACAGAGTTCTTTGTCCATATGCTTTTATAAAAGCCCCTAAAATTTAGACATATCTTCCTGAGATAAATAGGTCTAAAAATACAGACTGTGTTTTGGCAAGCTAACTCAGTCTGCAAAACCTGCCTGGGTTCTCTGCTCAAAATAGAAGTTGGACCTGCCTTGGGACAGAGAGATCTTTGGAAAGCTGCTTCTGCTGCAATGAGACATGCCCACAGCAGTGGGAGAAATATTTTGCAGGATGGCTGGGGTCAGCTCAGTCAGCAGGGTACTCAGGGCCATGACCAGTCAAGCTTTTAAACAGCACTAACATCTTTCAATCCCTCTATTGATACATTTGGCTGCTGGAGTAGTTTTCTCTGAGTCTACAAATAACCCCTCTAACAGAAAAAAAAAAAAAACCAAAACAAAAACAAAAACAAAAACAACAACAACGAATACCTATAACAGAAAAAAAAATATTCAAATCTTTGGGTTTTTCAGTCCCTATAAGACTGTCAGTTTAAATTTTACATTTGCCCTAAGACTCAATACAAATGCCATAAAATTAATTATGTGAGTTGGATGTAGTTATTTTTCAATATATATAAGATTTTTCAATTCTAGTTCTGATCTCAGTTGTTCACATAAAACAGCATATTTTGAGACATGCTTTGGTTGGTAAGAAATGGCAACTACTATGAGAGTATAGTGAGTATTTTCTTAGGGAGCTGGAGTTGTCTATATTTGTTACGTGTAAGAAATGGGTTTCAATCTCATTAAAATCAATATAAGTCTTTAGAGTGACCTCAAGTAGTGAGCTTAGGTCAGAGGCTTCAGTAAAGTGAAATTTGATTAAGCTAGAAATGTCAAGCTATCAAAACTTGAAAGAAACTGGGTTAAGAAGATGAAAGAAACTACCAGTGCAGTTTCTGTATAGGGCTGGCTATGCATCCATGAATTTGGATTAAAACCTAGAATTCTGTATGTATTAGAGTTAACAGTGGTTAGGACGTGACAGAATGCAAGGTGATGATCTGTGCTTAAATTTAAGAATATGCATGTTTCTGTTTTGACTTTGGTAACTAGATTGGCATTATGGTGCTCTGAAACTTTGAGATATGTGTAAGAGGTACCATGTTGGAAATAGCATTTGTGTGCCATGATGCAGTGACATAAAAACTGATAGAAGGCGGTATTTGTCTTTTTGTACTTCTACCCATCAGAAAAATTTGGGCTTTTTACAGTTGAGTTCTCCTTTTCAGAATGCCACATATTTAGAAAAAATTGTGCATGATAATCTGCAAGTGAAAAATGATGGTGGGATAAGACAGGACTGCTAAAAAGACTAGTCTTGCTTTACACCCAATGTCATATTATAGATATGCTGTTCTCCATATATAAATTGAATTTTAAAAATATTTTTTAAGTAGATAAAATAGACATTTTCTTATGAGAGTTGTATGTTAGTTTTGTGAGATGTTTTGTTGTTGGTTTTTTTTTTTAACTCAACACCAATCTGCACCTAACTTTTCTGGTTCTGGTGAACAACTGGTTATTTAACAAAAGCAGCAAAAAGACAGAAACAAGTATCTGGTGTGTTATTTTAATGCCTAATAATCTAAAGCAAGGCAGAAAGCCACAGTGAAATTTTTCTCTGCGGTACTGTCCATTTTGTGACCAGACAATAGATTCTTAACCCTTAAAACACTAAACTGAGACCAGTGACACCAGGAGCTGGCATTGAGGTCCTTACACCCTACTGAGAAGACTTTTTTCTGCTTTGCTAAATCCATCCCAATTAGACTCTGTATTCTAGAGAATAAATCAAACAATGATTTTTAGCTAAGTGCATGCCTGAAGTCTTGTATCACTGCACATGCAAAATACTGAAAATATTGCTTAATAAGGCAATGAACTGGAGTGAAGTATAACTTGCAGGAACAAGAGAGAAAGAGTAGGGAAGTCAAATCTTTCAATATCAGAGGAAAGAAGCAAAGTAGGAAACCTACAGAACTATCACGTCTGCTCTCAAGAATTGGCTAGTCAGGGCATTGCCTCTAGTAGAGTATGAAACATGAAAAAATCAGAATTCTGGGAAGATAGGACTGCTGGGCATCAGCTAAGACACATATTCTTAGTTCTGAGTCCCCCAAGGGAAGGGTGACCAATGTGTCATCAGGCTCTTCCTGTAGTGCTGCTGTCTGAAAAACAGCTCCCACGAAAATCTTCACACCTAGAGACAACGCTCATCAATGGACACAGTGTCTATTTTTTTTCTCTATTGTAATGTTGCTGATCTGTATTTAGACTGGGCTTTGATACACTAAATCATATTCATCTTGTAATACCTAACTTTTAGAAGCATGACTTTACGAGAATGTGATTTACAGGAGCCATTCTGTTTGTTCTGAGAACAGCCAACTCCTACCCTGGACAGAGAGATGTGAGTTGAATATACGTCAATTTAACACCAAACAGAACATTTTCTGCACTTAAAATGCATCTTTCTGGCAAGCTGTGTGAGAGAAGAGAATTGTTGTTTGGCTCCCCAATTCTTTCTGTCACACATTTACTGTTAGAGGAACTTTCTACTGAAAGTAACCTAAATCCACACAAACAACTGAAATATAAATATATGTTTCTGAACTACACAGGTTTGGAAGGTCCATTTTCCCTTGAAAATTAAGCTCTAAAATTTTGGTTGGAATAATGATTGTAATGTGAAGGATCATGCTCCCTCACAAAAAATTAATATACATTTATAAATTTAGAAATTATTAATGATTTTGTTACACATTATTTATATAAATACAAGGAAATGTAAGAATTATTTTAAAATAAGGAGCTAACTATATGTCTAAAACTCTCCTGACTTCAGTGCTTGAGGCTACATAATTTCTGGCAGAGGAGAATAACTACAGTTTCTACCTTAGATATTCCCTTGGTGTTTTCTGCACACCAAAATGACAATTTTGGGCATTACTATTTCATTACTTATGCATATTCAGATCATACAGTACTATTATACCTCCAGATAAACTATTTCTGCTTATTCCTTAATTATACAATTTGGATAACAGCATTTGGTTTCCCCTAGGCGTGGCATTTTCACCTTATTTTTTATTCACTGAGTACTAGAGATTGCATAGTGATTCATCAGTTTCTTTAACTCAGGTTGAATTATGAGTTCAGGGTGACCCAGAAATGCAATTAACTGGTCAAAATACCAATTATACTCTTGCACGGGATCCCATTTGAAATGTCCAAAAAAATACCTCAGACTAGTGTTTGGTTAATAACTTTTTCAACCAGCACTATCTTTATGATGATTTCATGTAGATTGTTTTTCCCTAGGTTTCTGAAAACACTAAGAGCAGTTTATATAGGGTCTGAAGTTTCCTCTTCCATGCACTAGGACATCTATCCCACCAAAGGAAGATCTTAGTCATGCTGATGTGATTTACCCTGACAACTCCACACTGACTGCTGATTATCACTTCACAGTCTCTGTGGTTTACACCAATTCTTTAATCCATTTTTTTTCATGACCTGTCTAATATAATGTCCTCACTCAAGACAAGCTCTGTATTTCCCCCCTGCCTGGCAACTTACCATGTCTTCTTAAATTGCTTAAATTAGTTCCTGCAGAATTGCCTTGGCCAGTGCTAGGTTAAACAAGGGCACACCATGATGAGCACACCTCCTCTCAAACTCTGTGTTCATGGTCACTGTGGTCACCCAGAAACCAAAACAGGATATCCAACATTTTCACCATGTTCACTTTGCCAGCATAGTAGGTAGCAGGATGTGTAAGTCCCAACGTGAATAAGGCCACACAGATTGATTTTGGCTGAAACCCAGAAGGTAACCATAGCAACAGGAGAAGAGAAGCACAAACTGTTGCATTGACAAGCACTACATGGCCAGGCTCCCTGGCATTATTTGTCCTGACACTAGATTTAGAACAGAAGTTTCTCTTCTGTGAAATTATAATCTCTGCCTATTGTTTTAAGTAGTTATCAGATGGAACTTCTCCCTCATCCTGATGCCTCACCCTCAAGAAATTTCTCCCTAGGTGATAGCAAGTGTTTCTGCATTTGAAAGGAGCTATGAACTCCACCACTTAAGAGAAAACCAAAACTAACCAACCAACCAAACAAAACAACTAAAAATATCCAAGCTTCTAGAATCAAATTCCTTATCTGCAAGCTTACATTTTTCTTTTATTCTTAATTGTGCTGAAGATTGCTGGAGGCAAATGAGAAAGAAGGGAATCAGAATGCTTCAGCCAGGCGGTTCTCTAGTAATTGTCCCTGGAGAAAATTCTGACTGTGCTTTACAATTAACCAGTCTAAATCAATAAATGCATACAATAGCAATTTTAGAGAAGGAATTATTTGTCCTTCCTAAAACTTCAGACTGAAAAAACCCCCAATCTCTCAAACGTTTTTTTAAAAACAGAAGAGGAAATAACTAGCACCAAGGCAGGCAACCATCCCCACTGGATTTTCCCTGATTTTCATTAAAATATGTCTCTGTAATTTACCATGTGTCATCAGCAACTATACCAAAATATATTACTGTAAAATTATTTCTTGATTTTTAGAGTTCTGTTTTGAAATTAGTGATTCTGATAACACATATGTAGCCATTGTGAAAACATAGAAAAGCTCCGTTAATTCAATCACAAGGAGGAGAACTGGCAAAAATACTCCTTATCACAGTCAAGGCTTCTGAATATCCTTTAACTTAAAATATGTGCTATAATCATTGCTCCTATGATACTGAGAATTCAGTGTTCTTGGATATATATCAAAACCTCCTATGATTCAGGGTCCACTTGTGGGCAATATTTATCAGCAGCAAGTCTGGATATGCTCAGTGGTGACTTTTCTGTGCACATAGATCATGGTAGGGTAAGGGCCAATATCATAAATATGTGCCTTCTTTAACACAAACTTGCTCTCAATTCATCTAAACACAGAGAACCAGAATTCAGCAGAAGGAGTTTCTACACCCCAAGTGACTCCAACAAAACCACTGTTGAGCCTTTAAGTAACAGAGAGAGCTGCCCTTGTTGAATTTTTTATCTCAGAAGTCTTTGCCATGGGGCTCCAAATCTGAATCACTGTCCATAAAGCTTCCTAAAGCAAGCCAACCACACTTGTGGAAAATACACCTCTTAGAACAATTTTTTTTTTTTACATAATTAGGTTGTTATCATTATCTAAAACATATAAATTGTTGCTGGTTTTAAAATAAACACTTCTACAGTCATTCCTTAAATAGTTACAAGATATAAATGAAGAAAAGGAACTCTCTTTGCAGCATTTATCAGAGAATACATTTTCAGTGCAGATTCCCATCTCAACTGTTCAACTGTTGGATTTGTCTCTTCTTGCTATTGAGGAAAAATTTAAAAAAAAAATCTCTTTTCCATATGGTTCCTTGGTTACTTCACCACCTGTGTAGCAGTCACAGTAGTGAGGAGCTTTGTGTAAACAAATGTATCTTTCTTCAATATATCTTTTTCATTAGAATTTTCTGAAAGCCTCAGTGTTGTACTTTTATTAGAATTCAAATGATCAAGCACAGAATTTAAACTCAGATGGATTATTAAAAGTCACAAATCAAGAGCACACGCATTAAGGTAATCTAGTCTCATTGAATATAGCACCAAAATGGCATTATGCTGCCGAATATTGAACATAAACCCACCTAAAAGATGAAAGGTAGAGCTTTATATGCCTTTTGAATCAAGATTAGTTACGAATCATAGTTCTTCAGCACTAGACAAGTGCTAAAATCTTCAATATGTCTGATCAATACAGACAAATATTGATCTATATTCTGTGTGCAAGAGGCATAATTTGACAATTTACATTAATACATAATTTGTCAAAACAGACCTTCCAAAGAGAATCAAATGTGCAACACTTTTGCCTGCAATCTTTGCCTGCCTCAGAACAGCTCCTGCAAATAATGACTTACATATTCTTTAGCTTAAATTTCTGGAGCACTTTTTCAGCTGTGATACTTGAACATTATTTTAAGTTAAACCAATGACATCCAAATAAAATCTAACAGACTAGTAATTCTTTGAAGATCAGGCAACTATTACCTTGGCCTAGGGAAATTTTACAGCTCTAATATTTCATGAGTGGGAGATATGAGCACGTTTTTCTCATTTGCTGAAAAGTCTGTAAAGAAAGGGTACATATTTTAAGTAAAATAAGGACAAAAGAAATGGCCTACTCTGTGTCTGTCTTAGCATGAGCATTCAAATATTTCCTGCAGAAAATTTTCAACTCCCTTCTGCAAAACTATTTTTCTTCTGGCAAGAATTCCACAGTGGCATGTCTGACCACAGGAACTCCAGGAGTTTTACGGTAAGCAGAAGCAGCAGTTAGAGGTCAGGGAACATACTCAAAGACATTTAAAAATGGCCATAAAGACCTAACTTTAACAGTCTAAATCACTTTTGAAGTGTCGATAGATGATTATCTATTTGTATATCTGTTCTACAATCTTGGGAGAGTAAGGAAAGTCTATGCAAGTCTGTGAAATGCATCAATAACATTGCTGCATACAGGATTATGCATGTAAGTATGTGTGCAGGTGGGATCATCCTTAATTATTCACTGTGATATGCATGAGGAATTATCTTGTGACTGTCTTCTGAGCAGTAATCATTCACTTTCTCAGGTTATGCAATAAACTTGAGAATGATAAATGAAAAATTTTACAAACCTGCATTAAAATTGTACTTTTTGGTTAGTAATGTCACAAATACTCAACAAATCTCCTACTCGTTAGTACTTCTATGCATTTCTCAAGGAATGGAGTCTCTTCTGCATATTTTAAAACAATAATATTCTTAAACTTAATTTATTGATTTAATTCCACTTGATATCCTATACTATTATTTTTGAAATTCTGTATTTTCTCATTTAAAAATCTGAAAAAGCAAAAAGATCTGCTTGTGCCTATCAAAAAGGACAGTCCAGCTTCCTACTTAGTTGTGGCAGCAAATTAAAATAAGAACTGTTCATCACTAAGTCTCTCTTACTGGCAACAAGAGAAACATACAGACTGTGCTCTAGTAGCCAGAGAGGCGATGTGCTTAACAAAAGGATCTCTGTCTCATTAAGTGCAATGAAGTTTGCAATATCGATTCAACAGACATTATTAGAAAGACGTTCTAAATTATTAACTTCCAACCTCAGCAAGGGGTCTAAAGTGAAAAGGAATGCAGGACAAAGGAACCGTTGAAGGAGTAATATAAGTAGCAATTACAAATGCAGTGAACAACACTTTTAATAAATCTCACTTTTGTATAATTTTAAAGTTCCTAATTTGATCTAATGTCCTTAAAATTGTTGAACAGGTGGTGAAACTTGAATATATAACTTCAAGGAACTAAGTTCTAAATAGATGTACTGAAATTTAGTTGCAACAGTGAGCCTGTTTCTTTGAAAAAAACCAAAAAGTTTCACCTGGAGATGTTGAAGACCAGTGTCTTTGAATGAAAACCTGGTGCAAAAATTTAGACAATCACACAGGAAAACTTTGAGCTATAAGACTGAAGAGAAAACTTCTTAAAAATTGTGATTTTTGCTCGAGTTTGCTCTTTTGGCTTAATGCTTTCCCCCATGATCTAATAAGATCAGGCCATTCAAAAGCTTAATGCTTTCCTTCATGATCTAATAAGATCAGGCCATTCAAAAGCTGTACACGTCTTTAAATTCCTTATCACTGTATAAGAATAATCTACACTAAATGTAGATTAATGTATCACACAATATTATACCTCAGCTTTGTGCATGACTCAGTATAGAAAGGCCTGAAAATGAATGTGCTGATTATTAAATGATCCCCAAACTGTTTCAAATATGACCTTTTGTAGCAAATTTCAAGCTTCGTAAGTTGTTTAACTATTGTCCACTGCCAATGGAATTTCAGCTTGTGTCATCCCCATCTGCTACAGTTTCTTCATCGTGCTGTTAAAAGATACTTAATTACATGCAATGAAATTTAATTAGAAGAATACTAGGACACTAAAAGCATATGCACTTTTGCTTGTATTTCCTACATCTATTAGTGCAATCTCAATTTGACCATTCCATGAAAAAAACCATTGTTTTGAGGCCATGTTTGCTTTTTACAGATACCCTGGCTCATTCGGTGTAGTTTGCACACCTTTTCATTGTTTCCCTTTGTTCATCATGCAGCCCTATTGCTTGCTTTCTGCACACTACTTAAATACTTATATGAACACATAATTATGAATTTAATAATTAGCTTTCTGTAGCAGACCGTGCATGCAGCATTTGCTCTTCAAAAATGATTTTAACCTTTCTAGGATATGATTTTGCATGGCATGTTGACATATTCCTGAGAGGGGACTATAGCAAAATAACACTAATTCCACAAGTGCACATTAAATTAGAAGGACCAATTTGAGATGCTGCAGGACTAGCTATTCAGATAACATTTTCTTTCATATGCTCAAATTGCGGCTCTCACTGACTGTATCTGCAGGTTTTCAGATACTCTGTAAATTAGCAACATACTAGTGACCTGTCAAAACTCACCGTTCAATAGTGTCATTGGCATTATTTGTTCAATATCACCATCAAATCTGCCTGGCAGAAACCAGTATTGGAACCAGTTTCAGTATCTAGATGTAAAAATTAAGACATATCTGACAACCCTCCATCTCACTGAAAAGAGCCCTTCCATTTTCTGCAGCTGTCCCGGCAGGGTTTCACTGGCCAGGAATGTCTTTGGGTATAAAGCACTGGCTCAATGCCTAAGAACTTAATGCATTCTTGGGAATTGGCATGCTAGCTTCTTCTAACTCTTCAAAGTTTGACTTTTCATGTGTTACTTCTGAAAACATGGGAAATAACTGATAAATGTTCATTAACCTTTAATAGACAGAAATTCTGACACAAGAGGCTACTGTCTGTCACAGAATTTATTAAAAATTTTATGATCACGCCTCAGTTAACAGAAATAACTGCTAGCAAATAGGAGAGGGCCATTTCTGTGAAACATCACTTTTAGAAGATACAGTAAAGATTTATCTATGGGTTGTCTTGTGTCTTCTGACAGCAAAGTAATACTGAGGCTCAAAAGCAGCGATCAGTCACTATGAGGGATTATGTCACAGGAGTTTCCGGGTTTCTTCCAGACTGTCCCTCTGCAATTTGGAATCTTTGTGCTGTATCTGGCAGAGAAAAAAAAACCAAAAACAAACAAACAAAAAAACCCCAACAACAACAACAAAAACCCCACAAACCCACAACAAAAAAACCCACCCACAACCAAACAAACAAAAAACCCAAAAACAAAACCAAAAACGACAAAAACCAAACCAAAACAAAAAAGCCACCACCAAAAAACCCCACAAAAATAAACAAACAAACAACCCCCCCCCCTGGAAATTAAAAAAGATGAAAAAATAGCAGGAGATCTGTAGAGAGAAATTCACTAGGAGAAATCATTGCAGGGACTGTACATTCCCCCAGTAGAAGGCAAGCAAAGTAAAGTTTAGTAGAAACCAACAATATTTACCAAATTGATAGCAAAGTTTTAACCCTCAGGGTGTCACAGTAAAATTTCTGCAAAAAATTAAAATTAATAGAAGCAGTTTATTCCTTCTTTTCTATGCCTAAAATCTTTGATCTGGAAAACAGTGCTTTGCTCCTAGTTCCCCAAAAACATTACCTTAAAGTGTGAAAACTACAATAACAACAACAAAAATATATGCAAGGAGACAAAATTATTTGTAGAGTAAGGATTTTTTCTTTGTTGATCTTGTCAGAAAGAAAAAGTAGATTCAGCAATGCAAAGCACTTTGTGGGCTTTAATTCATGTTGATAACTTTTAATGTTTGAAATAAAAGGAAAGCACATTCTCCAGACATAGAAGATGGAGGAAAAAAACACACCAACAGAGATGTAACTCACACCTTGAATTCCAGTAAATTCTTTGAAAGCTACTGAGGAACTTATGAGCAACTGTGTTTCTGACAGCATAATGCTCCTTGGTTCACATTATGAATTAAATGCTATGCAGTTTAAGTTTTTTTTTTTTCTCAGAAATATACTGCATTATTCATAGCAAGTAATCTATACATTGCTTTGTACATTCATTTTTTTGTCTATTCGGTCCTGTACCTAAATTTTACACTTGGGAGGTAGGGCAGTTTTGGTTTTATTCCCACTAGCTCTTTTTTTTTAACATGAATCAGAAGTTATCTTACTTCAATTAGAGATATGGATATCTTTATCAAGGTGTAGTTATATTCATAACATACTGTGAAATGCTTTCCCTTGTAGACTAGTTGTCTGTGGCATGCTGCAGCATTACATTTACTCAGTCAAGATAATGAATTTACATTTGAAGAATGCTAAACATACAAATCACAGTATAAACTGAAGTAAAAAAATATGCAGATAAATGCATGAATGATAAACGCAATATGCAGTTAAATGCCTTTCTACTTCAACAGTGATTTGTAGACTTATATTTGGCAAGAGAATGATAAGAGAAATGTTGTTTATGTTGAGCATGGATACCATGGAAATTATATTATGATGTGAAAGTATATATGGAGGGGAGGAGGGGGTGAAGTGGGTACTAGATGCCATCTCTTTCCATTTCCACATCCTCTCACCTTTTGCTTTTTCATCCATTATATTGTCATCTGCTTCATTTGTACTTCCATCTTTCAAAATTTAGGTATTTGCTTTTCAAATTCTATTCCAGGTTCATTGGCTCAGCCACATCTGCAAGCCCGTGGCTGTTTACCCTGAAGGAGATGCAGTGATCACACTTTATCTGAAAGCACCTGGCAGGTCCAGAGGCAGCTTAACCCCTCACTGAACTCAGTGCTTTGGCTCTCCGCATGGCAAAATCCACAAATCCTGGAAGATGGGAGTTCCACAACTTGATCTCATGAACCGGAAGGAAAGACAGGATGACGTCTGGGTTGTAAACCCTCATATTCTTACAGTTATTTGTTTCTTTAAACTACTTAAATCCTGCTATACATTTAAGTCAGAAATATTTCAGTGTTATTACACACAATGCCTATGTAATTCTTATTATGTCTCTAGTGCTTCCCCTTAGTCATTAGGAAAAATTTTCATTTTGTCTCTCAGAGAGGTCCAATGATAGATGCTACTTGTAGTTAAAATTAAATATTTGATTCACCAAAGGACTGGAAACACATTTGAAAAGAGATTAGGCATTGATTTTCCTGGATACTCTTGCTGTGTTGTTCACTTTGGCTTTTTACTTTTTTCTTCATGTCTTCTAAGTTATCGTCCTCCTGGAGACAAAAACATAGTTTTGTTACCTAAGAGAAACAACTGAAAATCTGTTAGCACAAAAATGACTGGTTTTGGAGTTTGATAGTTCCCCTTAAACTCCACAGCCTACTGGCTGTGCACATCTGCATTCCTAAGTGCTGTGAATTTGTTCTCTCTGGAAGTAAAACCTATACACCAATATAGGTCCTTCAGTAAATTCACACAGTTCACTTGATTTCCACTCATAATACATTTATCCACAGCACTGTCTTGTTAATATTAATGCTTCTACATGCAGACAGCTGATATAAATGAGTTGCTAATGGAACAGTTAGTCATCAGATGCCAACTTTTCTATTTAAAGTGTTCACACAAGTTAAATGAGACAATAGCTGATATGAAATGCATGAAGTAGGATTAAATCTGTAGCTGAATATTGCCAGAAGTTCTGGTCATCTCAATTTCAAAAAGTGCCAGTGGAAAAGAAAAGTGCATCAAAGCTCAATAAGGATAATCAGAGGTGCAGAATGAGTTCTCTACATGACAAGATTGAACAGGTTATTCATCTAAGAAATTAAATAGATAAGGGGGCATAAGATAACAGCATTGAAAACTATAATTCACATGAAGAAGGGATATAAGAAATTGCTATTGACCTCAAAGAGCTGAGGGGGTCATATGGTAATACAAGGCAACAGATTTATGACAATCAGGAAGGGGTATTTTTATGGTTTGTATAATCACACAGCAGAATTGATTTTCCCAGGTCAGTTTGAATTTGAAAAGTATAAATGGATTTGAAAGCTCAAGGAAGTCCAAGCCAAGGAAAAAGTGTTTACTAATGTCCAGTAGTTTGTGACAGCAACAAAACTAACATTTTTTTCTGGAGGCCTTCAGCTGCTTTACATCTCAAGGGATGTAAAGCAGTTTTAGAATCTCAAGGGTCTCAGAGATTTTGGAACATGATAACATTTTTTGGGTACTTTAAATATGTACAGTAAGAGGAAATAATTGTACATAGCTGCTAACTTAGAGATGAGTTTATTGAACAGTGTCAGCAGAGTTGTAAATATCTTCTGTGCCTGAAGGAGAGAAATCTTTCTGCCTGTGTAGGGAAGCCATATGAATGAGGATGTGATGGAGACACTGACTTGCAACCAGAAAAGACAGCTCCAGCAGCTACTTTTACATGAAAAAAGATGTAGAGCAGAAGCTTCTGCCTGGACATCCTTTTCTGTCTTTCTATGCTGCACATAAAAGTGCCTGAGTGTTAAGTCTCAGGCTTAGATCCCTGGCCTGACTTTGGAAAAAGGAAAAAATCCAACTTCTGGGAAGCAAAGCCTGAGTTCCAGGGACAGTTTCACTTGTGAATACAAAGTGCATTACAGCATCTTCTGAACTTCCAGAGGAGGCTGGGCATAAACACAAAATCTTCAAACCTGTCATTGCAGTTATATCAGCAACACCGAGTATGATGTTCTTTATTTACATTTTTTTTCCCGAAATATATATTAGAATGAATACTCTTTAAAATTATCTGGGTCAATGTCTCAGTTATTGCAATGGCTATGGGAATAATTAGTGCAAACCAACATCCTCTTTTACTCTTCTGCTTTTTTCTGAGAGCTCATTTGTACTTTTGGCAATATCGTTCCAATAGAAATTTTAATGAACTCTCTTTTGACTTAATAGTTCCTCTGATGTTTATCTAACTCTGTATTGAAAACTTCCCCTCTACCACAGGAAATCCAGTAAGAACTCTGAGAGTTTACAGCTGTGGAAGCTGAAGATTTAGTGTGTTGATAGGAGTAAAATTATTTAAGTCCTACTTTAAACGTAGAAATACCTGTTTTCAAGTAGTTCCAAATAATTTCTGATTATAATATTCCAAATGAGGATATTTTCATGATTTTTTTAGCACATGTAGGTAAGCACGACCACAGAATGTAAAATAATAGACAAGCAGTGGTATTACCAAGAATAACTTCAATAAATTAACTTACAGGCTAGAAGTAATTTAATTTATTTTTGTTTAAAAAATTGTAACATGAAAAACTATGCTTTAATTTGCATGTTCAGATATGACATATATTTATATCTTGGCCTTATTATCAGCCAAAAGGCTTTTTTATGGGTCCTTTGACTTGCAATTAAGTGCTACGCCTTTGAAGTATTATATACTTCCATATCACCCATCTTCTGCTTTTTATTTTTGTTCTATTCCTAACTTACACAAGTTTTACTGCTGCTAACAAGCCAAATGAAGTAATTAAAAATGAATAAACCAATGAAAGCTCCCACAAGGACAAAAGAATCAGTTAAGTAACTGTCATCAAGCCCTGAAATAACTGTAACAACACACTGAGCTATAACCAACCAAATGAGCAAATAAAAACTTATTTGACCATGAGGGAAAAATAAGTATTTTATTTACAAAACCAATGTATTAAGGCAGGATTAAGATATAAATCCTGGGAAAGAGAGAGAGGAAGAACCCCAGTGATCTGGGGATTAACTCCAGAAAATGATAGTCAGCTGGACCATAACCCTACACTTCAGTAACTTTGCAGTAACAAACTGAGTATATGTGTACAGCCACCTCATCCTAAAATGATAAGATTCTGACTCTTCTTTTAGTGATGCCTGATCCTTGAAATGTGGACTCCGTAGAAAACACTAGTAATTTCATTTTGGTGCCATGCTGTGATCAACATGGAAATAAACACTCTTTTTCTAGTGGATAATGTGTTTTGGGTGCTCAGATTTTGATTATTACATCGACAAAGCTGATCAAGTCTTTGGTGTCATATTGGCCCTGGAGGAAAGTGACAATCAAAGAAATCATGTACTCAGAAGTAAGTGGGTTGTCTCATGGAGAAATCATATTTTTCTCTACAGGAAATGCAGGCTATGATACTTTTTCATTTCATGCCCTGGTATCTTAGAGGAGACTAAAATGAAAATTTCCTTTAGTAGTATCATCCAAATAATAGATTTTCTCCCCTTTCTATATTTCTGTCAGGCTTGCAAATACAGACCTCTTTAATGGGAATGTATCTGATATACTACAATACCAAAACCCAGTATATCTATATGCTCTAAACAGGCAGGGAACATCAATATTTTAACACTTTTAGGTATGGGGAATTTCTATCCATCTGCAACATTAGAG
Organism: Sterrhoptilus dennistouni; assembly: GCA_013397095.1. Classification (NCBI taxonomy): domain Eukaryota; kingdom Metazoa; phylum Chordata; class Aves; order Passeriformes; family Zosteropidae; genus Sterrhoptilus; species Sterrhoptilus dennistouni. The sequence continues at coordinate 1,380,202 of VWZU01014042.1, forward strand.
GTTTGATTCTTCACTCGCTTATTGTGTAGGTCTTTAGAGATATCCTAATTCATCCAGAAAGTAAAATTAAAACTCAAGACTCCTCCAAAACAAAACTTAGGTCATGGTACTAGTGACAGGAAAATTGTATCAACTGGAGATAATAATTGTATCAACTGGAGAAATAAGGTATTCTATTCATTATTTCACATTGAGAACTTCCCCACTTTTTGTTTCATAACTAAAAACAGGGTTTGGAATCCTAAGAATATGCCAGAAATTACAATTCTATTCCGCAAATGGAATTTTGAATGTTAGGTTTATTCAGGCTGGAATAAAGCATTTTAAAAAACTTAAACTATCTGGCTAGACCTGGAGGGTATGAAGATTAGTGAGCTTCAGAACCCTGAATATTGCCTACATATTGCTACAGATATTTTTATCAGCTAAATTCATGATCTCAAAACAGACGATACAGGTATTGTTCAACAAAGCTTTTAAAAACTTTATAAAACTATGAAGGTTACACTTAATTATATGATGTTAATTGCCTTTATTCATTAATTCTCCTCTGACTGAATCTAAATACTTTATAGATATTTCATAGAATCATTATAGGAAAAATACATTACCATATTTGCCTATTTGCTCTGTCAATGTTTGCATGATAGTGTTTAGGGGTTTTTTTCAGAGCTCTCATGTTTTTATAATGTAGAGTTATCTTTCAAAATCTATATATACAATAGAGAAAACTTTTCCAGTTCTTACAGCATCATTACATGCAATTTCTCTGACCCTGTAAATTTAGAAACATTTAATAATTTCTGTCTTATAGAACATCTAGCTAGTGACATGCTGTCATAAAATTAATGTTGTAAAATATCCATGTATCATCTTTACAGACTAGTATATAATTCTTCTACTTTCCAGGAGAAGACAGCACTTTCAATAGAGAATATAAACATACACTCTTTAGAAGTCTATGTTTTCTAGAATATCAGTGAAAGTGTTAAGATTTTAAGTGTTTGTGGCATATATAAGAAAAAACCAGTTTACTTCAAAATGTACATTTTTCTGGTTATACCCCTTAAGAGTTGCTTTTTTGTACTCAGTGTTAATATTTTTTTCTATATTTATAATTTCTTAGGCCTGTAAATGAATCTGGAGTCTTTTGTTCAGAGAAAGAGCATGAGTTGTTACAAACAGCTATGCACTAGTGAGCAGCAGATTTTATCTATATTAGTCAATAAAATTAATCTGAATAACGTGTAACCATTCTATTAAACAATTTCTCTTTCTCAATGCACATGTGACTGGATTAGGCTTTTGGCCATCTAAGCCCTGCAGAGAGAGAATTCTCCTTGAGAATGGTCTATATCCACTATTTTCTGATGCTGAAAGAGAAATCCCCACATACTTGGCAAAAATTTGGAAAACTCTTTTTGAAGAAGCTTCAACAAAGAGATAGGCTATGTTTGGAAGATTTGGCAGACTCTCTGGGGCTTCCTTTCTTCTGCATTCAAGCAGCTCTGTGACGTGCCCAGGTTAGACAGAGCCCTGATCAGGAAACAGCTCCATGTCTGCTCCCAGATGAGGGCTCTTTCTGAAGCCATCATCAAGCCAGCCATGGTTAGCTCATCAAAACCATTCCAGCACACCAATTAAGCAGATCCCTTGAACCTCAAATCTGCAAAACTTTCCATAAGCCAGCAAAGTAATTTTTCCTCCTAAACCTTCTTATACTTGCTCTTCTTTTCATAACTTACAAAAAATAAATGAATTTCAAAATGGGGTTACTAATAACCACAGCAGGTCAAAAGGCGACCTGAGGAAATGTCCCATTTGTGTTGGCTATTTGAGCTAGCTGGCAGCACAGATAACTACTTCACAGCTAAGAGGCTATTTTCCATTCCAGAATAAAAAATAATAAACACGACTCTTTCATCGGATGTTCTCTGAGTCAGATTCTTTCTGCTGAGTTCTAATCTTCCTCCTCCTGGAATAATAAATACCAGTCACCTCTCACTGCTTAGCAAAGGTACTATTTTTAATTTAAAAGGATTTTTTCTTCATTTTCTAACTTCCTTTCTGTTCCGTGCAGATGAAAATTGCTGTATGAATGCAAATTTCATTAATTTATTCAAACATTTTATCCAGCTCCAGCTTTTGATAAATATGATAAGACTTGTTTCAGGGACAGCAGAGAGGCTGACTGATTCCATTTGAAATTTAATGGTTACTTACAGCTTCATGAAAAATTCTCAGGACTAAGCCCTTCAATAGAAAGGAAATACACCGCTGACAGTTCCAATTATGTTTTAACACTAGATGGTTGGTTTTTTTGCTGCAGTGTTTTACAAAAGATCAGATTTTCATTTATGAATCCCAAAAATATGTTTGTTTTGCATCTGCAGTGACATTTAGACAAAAAGAGAGCATTATTTCCAAATCTTTTAATAAATAGCCAAATAGTATTTTTTTTCTCATTCAAAAAGCCATTGTCTTTTTTCACAGACAGTTTTCCTTTCAGTTTCAGCATTTTAACATAAAACATTGCAGGCATGTCCATTATTTACCTTTTGAAAAATTTCTTAAATGTCTCTATCCTGTTAAACCATTGTACTAGAGAATTCTCTTACTCTGGTTTTGAAAGGTTTGCCTTGCATAACCTCTAAACAAGACAACGGCATTCTGGTATATGGATGATTTAAGAACAGCAAGATAAAATGCTCTTGCACTACTTTAATATTGCAGAAGTGTAGCTGATGTGGTGCTTTCTTTGGAGATAGTGAAATGTTGCTTCAGATCAAGAAATACCTAATCCACATTTAAGCAAAAGGACAGAATTATTGCAGAATTTTTTTTTTTTTTTTTTTTTCCATGGGAATGGCCACCAGTTGAAACTTGCATTTCAATTTCCAGGGAGATAAATAGAAAATATGCAGATCAAAATTTCATCAGGATATTTTCAAAGAGTAAGGGATCCAAACTCTACAGCAGTTTAATAAGGAGAAATGTTGAAGTTCTCACTCCAGCACTTGTTTTCCAGCAGAACAGGTTGGAAAAAAACATCTTTGCTGGGTAGGCAAGTATGCCTGACTTTGCCTTTGCACAGACTGACTGAGGCAAATGAACTCTCAAGATCACATCTGTTCACACCTCTCATGATCTCTGTGGAAGTGTCAAGATGCTCATTTATTTATGAGCTCAACCAAGTAACCAAGCATGTATTTTAAAATATTTGTTCGATGCAATGTTTTTTTTCAAATATGGTATAAGTCTTCAAAGTTTAAAAGTAAATTAAATATGACACATACCTACCCAGTATGTTTTTAGAAAATGACTAAAAAATTAATCTTTTCTTATTTCCCACTAGGGACATAGATGAATGACATGAAATAAGTTTATGTGGTAATATTTTAGAGGATATCTCAGCTAAGCACCCAAAATAAAAAATAAATTTAGAAGAAAATGTCACATCTTCACAGAAAGCAACTTTCAGGTAAGTAAAATATGTAGGAACATGAGTCACTTTCTACAGTGCATGGAAGAAAATAATTGTTCCTTTTGGAAGTATAGAAAAGAAGTCAGGAGGCAGAAGTTCTTCTCCTGATTTATTTCAGTAACATTTTTAAAAGAGCATCAAATTAAATCAGTTTCATTTTTCTTGCCTATATGAGCGCTGAAATTCTGATCCCCAGAATTCTCCTGTGTTTAGAGGAAACGTAACCATTAAAAGAAACGGAAAGTACTCTTTTCTTACCTTTTGATTTCAGCTGTTAGTAAGCTCTGCCTGATATCAACTATCAGTCGCTGCATAACTGAGCTATTGGGTCTATTTTAAAACTTTTTTTTTGCATCCACAAGGGAAAAATATTCAATGAAAATTCTGTATCTACTCAAATAAAGAGTAATTTGTGTTCCTGAGCATCCAAACATACCCACATGTTTTCAAAGAATACTGATGTTCTGACCCCAGTTTATCACCTACAGGTAAGGCATGTCTCCAAAGCACCCATGCCTTAATTTGTCTTGTAGCTCAAGTTTTTCACTTGCCATTGCCAGTGTTTCAATTTTTCTCAGCATGACATCTTTATCTGTTTGAATATATTCTGTTTTATTACAAGTTTCCTTCTTACGCTTTAAAATCTTAGACTAGATAATGTTAGTCTGTTGAAATGGGTCATTTTCAGAAAAGTAAAGAGAATCAGCTTTCCTTATGTCACTTAATAAATATTTAATCATAGTCATTCACAAATGCAATATGCATACCAAAGAGGTCTAATTTGAGTAGTGAGGATTTTCTGGCTCTTAATTCTATTGACTTTGACTTTTGAAGACTGTTAGCCAGCTTTCTTTAAGGAATATGTCTCTTTATGTCTCTTTCACTGAAGTTACGCCTTTTTATACTAAAAAAAGCTATTTCCAATGTTAATGTACTAATTTCTTCACAGAAAGCATCTCTGCTTTCATTAGCATCTGTGGGAATCTCTTCCAAGATAGATTTCCAGAACTTCACTCTGAAACACTAATTAGTGTTGAAGCTGTGTCAGATAAAACTTTAAAACCATAAAATATTCCATTGCAGATATTTCTATTAACCTCATCTAGAACTCTGTATATTCACCTATAAACCTAAGGTATGCTGTAAAGCAAGAACCTGTACCTTCAAGTCTCAGCATAGCAGGTGGGAGTTCTAAGTAAGGAAATCAGTTTTCCTTAGAAAGAAGTTTTTGTAAGTAAGGAAACACTGCTTTTAAATATTTATTTTTTTGCCCACAGCTACCTGGGAATTACATACAGGATTTCCCTCAGTCTTGAAGTTAATGGAAGTCTTTGCTGATCTGCAGACTTGAAGCTCTAACAAAGTGCAACTACAGGGGACAACAGTTGGAAGGGAAAAAGTGTTAATGAGCTCTTTATGAATCTATCTCCTGTGCCTGCATGCACATCACTGTCCAGTTTAAGTGCTGTGATTTTCTCTGTTCTTTCTCCCTATCCTACCTATCAACTTTTTGGTAAGCAACACAGTTTCCCAGTCTACAGATTCATGATGGTTGAATAAAAATTTTTATTAAAGTTCCTTTGGACCTATCCATTGTCATAACCATCAGTTGTTTTTCCACAGTAATTTTTAAAAAATAAACAATGGTATTCAAGGTGAAGTCATATAATCTTTCATTTTAGCTCCCTCACTGTGAACTGATCCTTTCTACTTTAAAGAGGAGTTTTACAGCTAATATGGATTTTCTTTTGCTCTGATTGTTCTGATGGATTCCCTCCCCACAAGTTTGGCATTGACAGTCAGTGCCACCAACAGAAACGTGGGGTCCACTGTAGCCTACAGTGCCTGCCTGTAAGAGCAGCCCTCTCTTTAGCCTGGGCATCAAGCGAGTTACAGGAGTTCAGGTTCTGGAGAGAAACCTCTGTATCTTGCCTCTCATGAGTAACTGCTAAAACACCAATTTGTCACTATAAACTGCTAAAACTTCTGGTCTAGTGAGCTAAAAAGCTTCATGGAGTGTTTTAGAGGACTCTGCCCTCACCTATGACACTGGTAGCTCATGGAGAGCTCAAGGCCAGGAGCACCAGGCCATTGTTGAAGACAGTCCTGACTATCCCAATGGCTGTAGTGTGGCCAGGCAGAACAAGTGCTCCTGAGTGGTACATCCCTCATGGCATGCTGTGCTCACATGTTCCAGCTAAAGCTGCTGTGCCTGCTCATCCTGCTGCTGCTGTGTGTGGTGCCAAACAGTGAGAATATCTGAAAGTGATCACACCTTCCTTCTCATGTGTTCTAGGGCAACAAACTAACACAGGGTTTGTGATTCAGCACGTTCATGAAACCAGGGGCGTTGCTATATAGATGGTTGAGAAAGCAAAGGATAAGGATTCTAGAGTCATTAAAAATGCAAAGAACAGATCACAGGCTGTAGTTCCCAACTAGAAATAATCCAAGTGACTAGTTTTATTTGTCAGCAGGTTTTCCAAGGTTTTCAGTTCATTTCAATCTACATATTCCTAGTTTTAAATCTCTTTCAAGACATTTTTCTTCCTGTCTACCTATCTACCAATTTAAACATGCAAAATTTCATCATTTTCAAAGCTTTCCACAAGCATGTCCATGAACAGGAGCTTCTTATTCATTATTGTCGCCATGGCATATGTAACACAGAGCAACCAGAGCTCAGAGCTCAGACATGAAGTCCTCATAAATTCCTTGCAAAGCAGTAGGGAAACAGTTTAAATTCTTTTTCACTATCAGTAGAGCACTTGAAATCTTTGAGAGGCCGATATGAAATACAGTATTCTAGTCATAATAAGGGATATGAGGACTGAACACACTTTGTGAAAACTAATCTAAAATCACGTAAAAGTAATTGTGAGAGATGTTTATGGACTCACTGGAACACTGTAGTCGTGGAGGTGTTTTACTCTTTATCCTGGTTTCAGTATAGCTCTGCATATGCCAAGTAGGTATATAGCTACTCCAAGCCAGGAGAGCACCTTCTGTGGAAATGAGTCTCACCTTTTATGGTTCAGACACAAGATTCAAGTGCTTAAGAAAACAGAAAGCAAACTTCAAAGCTGAACAGCAATTCCATATGGAGGTCGCCCTCACCCATTTTCATAAGTTGAAAGATGTCACTTTGAAAGTTCCGCTATAGCTAAAAGAGATACAATACACAGAAAAAACCACCTTAGGGTCAGGGTTCACAGCTACCATAAGCACAAGAATGAATTCCATTATGAAAGAGTGAATTTCTTTCTTTTCTTTTGTCAGACTGAAATATTTCCTTTTTACTATAAACTTTTCTTTCATTTCATCCTCTATTGATTTCAATTAAGTTCTCACCAGGTTTGCATCTCCAGCTGAGGAGTTTTTTCCCCTCATTCATCTGGTTTTTTGACTGTTCTTCAAGGTTTCAAATCCAATGAAAACCCTAGGGAGTGACAACAAAAAATTGGCACTGTGCTAGGAAATAAACTTCCTGTAATCTGTCACTATGAAATTCCCTTAAATTTTCTTTCTTCACAGATGGGCAACAGTGGATCTAATAAACTAATTAATGATTCTCATGAAATGCTTTAAATTTAAAATTGTTTGGAAGGGTTGCAAAAAAGTTTGTCTTCTCTAGGAGGGTGATAGAGGGAAAACATCAGTTTATGGCTGAAGAACTGTTCTGCAATACCAAAGATGTGTGCATGGCTAACTTTTGCCACAGACTTTCTATGAGATTCTGGGCAAGAAAACTTCTTGGTCCTTTTCCTATCTGTAAATGTCTGACAAGGCCTGTCTTGTTTCCTATAGTTTAGTACAAACAGATTTATTAGGACAATATTGGTGAATACCAGGGAAGACACGAAAACACACAACTGTCCAGCTGCGCTCATTTATATGGCTGCTTTTTCAATAAGCATAAATATTAATAAAATCAATATCAATAAAAACAAAATCTTTGCTTACATAATTTACATCTACTTTCAAAATAGATGAGGTTGTTTCTTATTTTTAAATTGAAGAGTTCGTTTTATTTTAAAATTACACAATCTGAAGAATTTCTTGGAAATTTACCTCACAAATCTTGAAGAATAGTGATGTTTGACTGTAGTTACAGGAATTAAGATAGGATTTTTGTAATTATCCCATCATAAGTTCTGTTACTACACCAACTGCATATTTAACTCCAATAGCTCTTATGATGCCAAATGTTAAAGCTAAACAGCCTCTTTGATTTGTCAAAGGAGAGAACTGGGAGGATTCATCTTAAAAGATAACAGATTATCAAAAAGAAGGCTGTTTGAATAGGCCTCAGGAATGGTCAGAGCAGATTACTTGTCTGGCCAAGTAAACTCTGTACAGATTGAAGTCAAGAGGACCTGAAGTGTTTTATGCAAAATCATGCAGAATGACCAATGTGAAACACAGAGCTACACGTAACTTCACTTTTTCCTATGTCTCTTATAAAATACAGTGCAGAATATCCACAGGTGTTATTCATGACCACTGTTAGGATTTAAAAATATTAAAATGAGAAGTATTTGTAAATATTAAAACAAAAATAATTTAAAAAAATCAGAGTTTTTTATATACAAATTTCTATCTTTCCACTTTATAAAATATTAGCTTCTGCAGAGGTTTTCAGATGCATAACTTTTTCAAATCTGAACTGGAAAATCTTACTATGGCAACTTAGATCAGTGCAATATTGCTCTTGAAAATGAGCCTGCAAGGGAAATGACTTTCTGAGGAAAAATAATTTAAATGTAATGAAGACTCTTTAAAAAAAATTCCTTTTCTCATTCCCTGCAACACGTACTCTCTAAAGGGCAAAGTTTTTGCTATTATGAACAACTTTTAATTTGTATGTGTGTTCTGCTAGCTATTGCCCAGGGTGATCATTAGTGTTTTGGTTCTTCTAACTACAGTCTCAAAGATCTGCACACAGTTTCCTTCTGGCACAAGACTTCAGTGTACAGAATCTCAGCTATGGGGTTCTGAAGGGCTGCTAAGAAGCGGGGGGAGAAAAAAAAAAAAAAAAAGACAAACTTCAGAGTTACTGCTGTCTCAGCAGTATTTTTGGTGTACCTATGCATAAATCCCAATATTCAGAAGTACGCAGGCAGGAAAGCCGCATAAGGGATTTTCTCTGACATATTCCAAGTTCTGTGAGAGCTGTGCAGTTTATGGCTAACAGCCTGCTAGTGTTTCAGGAATTGTCTCCATTTCCTTTATTCTACCTATAAGCCACTGACTGATTTATCACATTTACCCCTTGTATAAGTCCAATGTGAAATTGCACAACAGTAATTTTATAATTTTATGAAATATTAATGAAAGCAAGAATGGGCAGGCAAGAGCCATTGATTTATAGTCAAAAACTGCTGCAGTTTGCAGAAGTGTAACTGCTCCTCTTGAATCTTGAACACCAGATAATTCTGAATTACTTAAATTGTTTCAGTTACCTGAAATTAGAGAAAAGACATACGAGCTCTAATCTGAAAAATACTATACTTGCACAAAAGTTTATTTCTACCAAGTACAAGAAAAGATAAATATGAATCTCTGTCCTTTACAAGTTTAAAAATTTTAGTTCCTCAGTAGTTCTTTGTAGTTCTGTAGAACCATGAAGTCCTGACTGAAAATACATGAACTGCATTTGTAGGTAAATCAGATCTGATGGAGCTAGTGTTTTCTTGAAGCTAGGAGAATAAGCAGAAAGCAATCACCATAAAGCAAGTTTACAAAGAATCATGTAGAAAAAGTACACTACCTACCTTAATTACTCACTGAATTTTTTGAAGGAACTGATTTAACATTTTTCTTCTACTTGATGATCTATTGTTTTTAATTGTGTGGAAAAAATACTAGGCATATTTTCACCCTGCGTTTTTATCAGGACTTTGAAGTGCGGTCAAACTCTGTCATCATCCCTTGCTGTATGGAACAAGATTGTTGATTGACAAATTATGTCAATGAGTCTCCATCCCAGCATTTTTATAACTATTAAACCCAGTGAAACTGTTTCCATAGAATCATAGAATGATTTGTGTTGGAAAGGAAAGACCTTCTAGTCCCATCTTCCCTGCCTTAGGCAGGGACATCCTTCATCACACGTGTTTTCTTAAAGCCCCATCCAGCCTGGCCTTGAACATCTCCAAAAATGGGGGATCCCCAACTCCTCTGGGCAACCTGTTCAGTGCCTCACCATCCTCATGGCAAGGAATCCCTTTTTTTTATTATTTTCAGTCTAAATCTACCTTCCTTTGGTTTAAAGCCATTACTCCTTGTCCTCTTACAGGGGCTGCTAAAAAGTCACTCTTCATCTGTCTTATAATCCCCCTTTAAATATTGAAAGGTCTCAATAAGATGGTTCTGATGCCCTCTGATGATTTTCTTGGCTCTCCTCTGGATTCATTCCATAGGGTCCATGGCTTTCCTATGCTTGGGACCTCAGAACTGGATACAGTAGTCCAGCTGGGGTTTTGCATGAGCACAGTAGAGAAGAATCATATATCTTGAAATGCTGGCCACAGTTCTTTTTATATAGCTTAGGATACAATTGTCTTTCTGGGCTGCCAGCACACATTGCCAGGTCATGTTCAATTTTTCATTCATCAATATCCTTAAGTCCTTCTCTGCAAGGAGGCACTCAATCATTCAATAATCAGTCTGTATTGATACTCCATCCATTAAATCCATACCTCTCCAACTTAATAACAAAAATTTTCTGTGGAACAGTTTCAAAGGCCTTAAAGAAGCCACAGTAGAGGACATCAGTTTCTCTTCCTTTATCCACCAATCCAGCCCTTCTGTCATAAATCTTCAGATTAGCCAGTCATGATTTTCCTCTTTGTGAAGCCATTCTGGCTGTCTTTAATCACCTCCCTGTCATCTACATGCCTTGATATATCTTCCAAGAAGATCTGTTCCATGATCTTACAGGCACAGAGGTGAGGCTGGCTAGTTTGTAGTTTCCAGTTTTCTAAAACTGTCTCCCTCAGAAAAATAAAATTCATTATTATGTTGTAACTCCACAAGCTCTCCAAGCTTCCAAAATCTTCCTGAACAGACACAATTGTTAAGAAATAGCCACAATATTTTTGCATATCCAGATCATGACATGGAAAAGACAACAGGAGCCCGTGTCTTTTTCCTTTGTTAAGGCTCTTTTACATGTCTTGAAAGCTGACACATCTTGACACACATAGACCACAACGTCCTATATCCTTTCACAAAATAATGAACTATCTTTTAAAATGATTCACCTTTTTTTTAATGAAATATCTCAAACCATAAATTTCAAAGCTTTGAGGGTTTTCTTGTGCATCCGAGAGATTAAAGTTCCTTTGAGCTTGCTGGTAAGAGGAAAAAACATAAAAGGGCAATTTAATTTCTGTTGTGAATCAGCAGTTACACTGATAGCCTAATATATTCAAAAGTAAAGTATGTTGTTTTATATGCTTATATAGATGCGTGTGTGTAACGCATAAAACTTTTGACTTAATATTTTTTTCCATCACAATTTGCTTCAAAATACAATTATTATATGAAGCTAGTGTATCAGGAGACTTGTTAAGGCATGTTTTGTGTGGAGTGCCTTTACATATATATGCTAAGGCATACCAAAGGATTGCCTAAATATATCAAAATGCATGCATTTATCATCAGTTAGAGCCTCAAATGGCCGATCATTAAAACGTCACATCTCAATTTTTTCCTTCATTATCTGCTTTTCCTTATATGATTTTGATCTCTGCTTCATTAAAATCAGCATGTTTTGTACACAATAGTCAGTTATATTCTCTGCAAGGATTCCTCCTCTAAGGACAGTCTGACCTTCAGCAGCTGACAACCAAGAGAGAAATTAATTAACTCGAATGTTGCAAGACCCTTTATTAAGATTCTGGTAATAAATTAAGAAGCATGCTAGGAAATTCAGCAGAATTTAGTCTTTCTCCAAACTAAGATGAAATCCTTGGGGACTCTGGCTGGAGCAGGAGCCAACTTCAGTGCCAGAAAATTTTGCAAAAGAACAACAGTCAGGAAGTAAGATTATGTATCTCTACTTCCTCAGTTTCTCACCTGCTACCCAGGCACCTAAAGGCTCTCTGCAAATTAAGAGAAGTGGTCTCCATGTTCTGGAGAAAATGGGAGTGGAACTGCTGGTCGCAACAGGGTGAGGCTGGGTCCACAGGGACTAATGCCTATCATGGGAGAGATAGTGGCAAAATGACACCGATTTCCAGGGATTGCACCCATTTTCATCCCAAAACAACATCTCCCAACAATCATCTACATGGTATAGAATAGCCATTAATCATTTAAGATGTCCAAGCAAAGCTTTTTTCTTTCATCTGTTAATTGTTCAGTGCAAGTTGAAAAAGGAAAGTGTTCAAGCGGAAAAGAACTGGATAAAACTTCTCTGCAGAACAGCATTATATTTGACAAATCCAAGAAAAAAGAAATCTACTTTCCTCTGGCCACTGTTACACAACTAGGGCTCCCCTTTGCTAGCTCTTATAGCCTGCTCTAAAGACAGGAGAAAGATGGTAGGTTTACTGAGCTTTTCTGGGAAATATCTATCTGCTTTTCGTAACAGACTTGTTGAGGTCTGAATGACACAGTTCAAGCGGTTGGATAGAAGGTGGGAGCTTAAACAGTAAAAACATTAGAATGAAATGTGCATTTTTCTGCAGTGCTCCTAGCCAAGAGGTACAGTGTCCAGGGAAATAACCAAAGGAAAATTTGTGTCTATAAAAATGTCAGAGGATGCCAAAAGCCCTGAATCTACCACAGACAGGCAGATACTTTGAGGATAGGCTTAATATTGTTTCTGAAGATCCTTGCCCTCCCCTTAGAAGAAAGTTTTCCAAGAAGAGTCCATGGCATTTCAACTGCCAGTGTGTTGTGCTTTAACCCCAGCTGGCAACTAAGCACCATGCAGCCCCTACCTCCCCAGATGGGACAGGGAACAGAATCAGGGAAAAACCCAATAAACTAATGGGTTCAGATAAGAACAGTGCGATAATTGAAGACAAAAACCACAAAAAAAAAAAAAAAAATTAAAGAGGAGAGTAGGAGAAACAGAGAAAAATCCCAGGAAATGATGCACAACACCGTCACTCATCACATACTGATAGATACCAACTCAGTCCCTGAGCCACGATCAGACCCTGTTCTGAGTAAGTGCTGCCAGTTTATATGTGTGACATGACGTTCTGTGGTGTGGATTATCCCTTTGTTCAGTTCAGGCCAGCTGTCCTGGCCATGCTCTCTCCCAGCTTCTTGTGCAATTGCCCACTGGAAGAGCAAGGGAAACAGAAAAGTCCTTGACTTGGGGTAAACACTACTGAATAACAACCAAAACATCAGCGTGTCATCAGTATTATTCTCATATTAAATAAAAAACAAAGCACTGTGCCACCTTCCAAGAAGAACACCATCCTAGCTGAAACCAGTACAGGGTCAAGGCTGAATTCTTCTCACTTCCAACAACAGGGATCAGAGAGAATAATGAAAATGTCCTTTGGTGGTATACATTGATAGTGTCTTCTCCTCATTTGCACTGTTCTTTGGCACAGGTTTCTTTTAAATAATCAAACTTGTCAAAATATCACCATAAATCAAGAAAACACTGCAATTTGTTTTGTTTGAAACTGATGGGGATGCCTACTTTCAAGCCACTCAAAGGCTTAGAAGTTTCACAGAGCAGTGTTTAAGGGTCATTCTGAGATGCCATGGCTTTTGTGCTATGTTACAATAAAAGTGAAAAATGCATGGTTACAGGAATATAGAAAATGATGAATGGTTGGCATAAGGGGCTGCTCTGTGAGCTGAGATAGCAGTCATACTCATACTGTAACGTGAATGAAAAGTTACGCTTAAGCAAGGGAAGTTGCCTGTTGCTACTGTTTTCATACAAGCCCTTTTTATTTCAGTATTTAGATCTCATTTACATCTGCAAACAAACCCCACACAAATTAAATGATTCTAAAGAACATAAGGATTCAGTTAAGAAGTCTGCTCTGTGCTAACAATGTTGTGCCATTGCATTGTGTAAGTTCAAAATCTGAGAAAAGCATTAAGTACTGAAACATTCAAGGCTTCATCATGGATAATATTTTTTTTTATTGTTAATGTCTTAAAATAAGAATGATACAGTTCCACAATATAAACTCCAGCCTTGCTGACTGATTTGGTTTCTCCATTAATTGTAATTTTTGGACAGGAAGTTGTCCTCTGTAACAGTCACAATTTCTTCAGGGTGTTCTGGAACAGAATTAGGGAAATTTCTAAGTTTTGGAATACATGTGGCAGTGGTCAGAGTCAGTAAAAACAGCCTTTAAAAGAACTGACATTTCATATTTCCCCTTGGCTCCCCACTAGACCGGAACAAGATAATCAATGCACCAACTCTTGCGGAAAAGAGCAAGACAAAAAAACCATCTTAATTCTGAAAAGATTTTATAAGTTCAATCCAGCCCCAAAAAGAACAGATCTTCTATTTCATGTTGACCTAGAATGGTTATTTCTGGTCATTTACATCAAATCACAAACCTCAGGAGTACAAACCAAAGCAATTCACTGGCAAGATACTTCCAGCTATGGCAAAATAAGGTAATTTTACTTGACAGAATCATTTTGCACCCCTTGAAGAAAAGAGCCAAATAGACTTAACATAAACAATGTTCTAAAGTAATGATATTCAGTTATATACAAGGCAGGGAAAAACAAAGCAGAAAAAGCCCAAAGCAATTATTTTGTTTTGGAGCTCATCCACTGTATTTTAATAAGAACCTTCACAATTACATAATGACTCTTCATGGTTAGCAGAAAATAATGTTGTCTTAATTATATAGAATTTAGTTCACTTCTCCAGAACTACCCACACCTCTTGAGATAAAGACCTGCTGCATGATAAAGCATGTATGACAATAATAAATGGGCAATCAAAGTGCCAGCACAGCTGGCACTGTTTTTTCTGCAAAGAGTACATTTTACTAGAGCAGTTCTTAAATCTCTTATGTCAAATATGTTATTAATAAGCACTCAAGTTCACACAGAAGTGCAAGCTGCAGGACACAGCCCAAGGCACCCACAGATTTAGGTGGGTTGGAGAGCAGTGACAAGGGGGATAGCTTGGTCTCCATCTCACCACAGCTGCAGTTTCTCCACCACACCATCATCAGTGGATGCAGCCTTTTTCCTGTTCCTTCTGTTCATATATTGGGTCTAGCTGACCTTGCCTAATGCAATCACACAACACCCCCTTCTGCTATGCTTCCTGTTAAAATACAGGGAGAGGAAGACCTCACTTCTCTTTCCCCCACACCATTTGCTCTGAGCCTGCACTTAACCCTAATGTTAGATTTTCCTTCTCATCCCCTGAAAGAGTCTGTCTTGTGTCCAGCAGATGTGTGTTGGCACCACACCAGCTCATGCCTCATGCCTGCCTCTATCAAGGTGCCAAGCCAGAGCTAATGAGCTCCCCAGCGTGATTGCACATATTAACTCTGGGTGCTGCTGGAGCCAGGGCTGTGCAGCCCCTCTCAGAAAGGTCTTGAGACACCTCCTCTCAGAGGAGGGGTCTCTGCATAGAACAGCCACACTGGAACTCTGAAGGAGTTAGGTAAATCCCACGGCATTTAAAAATCCAACCAGTTTCAAGAGAGATGTCATACCATGGCACTTGTTTCCCACAAGTCTAGCAATAGAGCAAATGGCGAGTTCCTGCCTTATTTTCTCCTACAAAACCCTCTCATCTGTTCACCCAGCTAGCAGAGAAGTCTATTATCACTTCTTCTCCTGAGAAAAGATGCTGGTAGTTGAAGTGGGTTCTGTAACTGCACCTCTAGATAAATCGTTTTCAATCAGAAAGTCCCTAATCTTCTTTCAGATGTAGTTATCCAAAACACAACTTCTATGCAGTGGCATTTGCCTACAACCCTCCATCTCCATGATTACTTGATAATCATAAAAACAAGTACTGCTGATAAGTTTGCCACCAGCTCAAATTAGTCTTTCATTTAGAGTCATGAAGTTCAAGCCATCAATTCCCTTTTACCTAATTTCAGTTATTTTTCCCTTACCTCCCCACTAACAGTTGGAAAACTGAGAAGTATTGCAAGAACTTCTGGGTTTTTAATAGGTGTTTCATTGCCTCATAGTGCCCATTACTCAGCCTTAGGAGCTGTTTTGTCCAGTTGTTTTCCATCCTGATAAAAACAACTGTTTCAATCGTTTGAACAGAAAAGCCAATACATCTAATTGCACCCTGCAGCTCATCCACCAGGTTTGCTCTGAGTGATACAGACCTGGACTTTGCAGCAAAATGGATAAACCCTGCCTTCTAGAAGAACTGTCTGCAGCCATTTTATTTAGTAGACTAATCTTGTGTTCTAGGAGAAAGTGTTTGTCAGGAGAATAGCTTTCCTCTTCTGATTAATTTTTTTTATATCAGCACTTTCTAGAATGTATATAGTATATATATAATAAGCTTGTTTATAAAAAAACACAGAACTAAAACAAAATACTAGGATTCTTTCACAGAGCTACAATGCTTTTGCTGACCCTGGGGCCTGTTTTTTCTTATTTCACTATCAAACTTCTGGAAGGAATCTGGATATGCTATGAACCTGGAAAGCCTGGTTTTCAGTCCCTATTATATCCAAATGTAGGACTGTTACATGAAAGTCAAATCTGAACTCAGGCTATTCTTTCGTATCCTTCCATTTTTCATAGTTAAGTGTTTCTTGACAAAGTTTTTGAATGAGTTTTCCTGTGAGGAAACAATGCATCCTACGATTTGAAGTCTTATTTCTACACTAGCAAAGTAGAACTTACTGTGGTTCCCTCCTGGAACAGACAGCAAGGAATCTGCTGCAGTATGCAAAGTTACAGGGTTTATAAGTATGCTCTTAGACTCAAGATAGCTCAAACTCAGTTTTACAATTTCTCTAATTCTGAAGCACAATTCCTTACCAGCAAAAATTCAGAAGCATTTGAAGAAAATATTCTCTTTCATTCACTTGGGAAGCAATATTTCCTGTTGAATTCATTATTTACTGAAGTGACAGTATTGTGTCCAGCAATAGATGTGTGTAAATTCCTTACCCTGAACATATATTTTCTATCTGT
Source organism: Sterrhoptilus dennistouni (assembly GCA_013397095.1). Taxonomy (NCBI): domain Eukaryota; kingdom Metazoa; phylum Chordata; class Aves; order Passeriformes; family Zosteropidae; genus Sterrhoptilus; species Sterrhoptilus dennistouni. The sequence goes on from VWZU01014042.1 coordinate 1,396,823, forward strand.
CCTCTCCTTGCGTGTTATTCACAAAGAAACTCACCAAGCCCAGATTACAAATAAGAGGAGTTGTTCAAGGATAGCAAGAATCATAATAGCCGTCCTCCTAACAGTGCAGAAATGTTCTCATAGCTCTATATATGAAACAGAGAAATAGAACTAACACACCTGTGGCTTTCCTAAACAATGTACTTGTGCTTTCAAACTAAAGTGTCTCCATAGCAACTTTGAGGCATCCAAGAAGAGGGAGGAAGGAGAATATTTTGCAAAAACCACGGAATGGATTTAAATTGTATTGTATGCGAGGACTGAAAGCTCAGACCTCTTTGTCAGAGCATGAACGGGTGGCCTGAGTGAACTTTCAGTATGTTGGCCAACATCCACCTCAAGAAAATTATCCTGTAAAAGTCAACCACTGCTTTTATTTCCAACAGACTGGCAGGGAACAGCAGGAAGAGTAAGGCAGTACCATCCCAAGAAAGCAGAGCCCACAGCAGCAGAGCAAGGTGAGCAGAGCTAAGTGGGCGCAGGTGATCTGGATCTCCTGAGACCCAGGCTGCCAGGACAGGTCTGCTGGGACAAGGCAGGTCCCAGCTCAAGCTTGGTAAGCCAGGTCAGTGAGTAGGGGTCAGGAAGGCATGGAAAAAGGCACAGGAAAACCTCCCACACAGCTCAGGCAAATTCCAAGAGCAGAAGCCTCAGTTTAAAAGCAGCTCCTGAGCAAAGGCAGGACATGCATCCGCTGACTTAGCCTGACAGCTTCATTATTAAAGCTGGCCTTGAACCCAGGCAGCGAAAGCCTGTAGAGGAGAGGGGATGTCCTCAGGGCCCTCACAGTATCCACTTGTAAAGCCTACACGGAAGCTTATCTGCAGCTACTTAAATCTCATAAGGGCCAGGGGAGAGTCTGAAATATTTTGTACCTTCAAAAGGAATGTGTCCAGCTGCCTGCCCGCTGGGGACAGGCAGTGCTGATGACTCACTAACAGCAGATGCCATCTGCTTCAGGGAGGCCACACTTGCTCCTCTGCTGTCATTTTTTGCAAGCCCTGAAATGCCACTCTGTTCTGAAAGTCTCTGGTTTTTTCTACATATGGGAACAACAAGAACTAATACGAATAATGGCAGATGTCTCTAAATGAGACATAATATCTTTAATAAAATCATTCTAATAAAAACTGTACTTCTCTCCACAATGTCTACTAGACTGTGCTTTACTCTCCTAAGAAGGAAAGATGGAAAACCTTCTTCTAAGCCTCTAACTATGCCTAAGTTTTGCTTCATAGCCCATTCTGGGATTCCTCTGTGACCCCTCTGCAGCCCACATGCACAAGAAGCGTGTCTTTCTCCACAGAAGGCACTACACTGTAGGGGGGCTCTTTCTTTGACCTGGAGCTGAGAACTATTAACTCATCCAAATCACACTGTTCCCACTTCCCAATGAATATGCAAGGTGTAAATAACTTCTTATTAGAGAAACAGATAACAAATTTTCTGCAGCAGAATAATAGGGCTTTGATAAAATTACCTTTGATGCAGTTAGAATTAGTTTATTATGAGTGTCAGTTGAGAATTAATATTAATCCAGTGGAGCACTCTTGAATTGATGAATAGCTCACCTTCATATCATATTAACTATTTTGTTTCTTATGACTTCAGTATTTTCTCCTTTTAATTCCCCTTAACAATTAAAGATCCACAGGTCAGCCTGATGAAAACAGAGTGAACACTACACAATCTGCTCCTTTGAAGGCAGCATTGAACCAGCTGTTCCAACTTTCTTTTCAGGGATAACTCTTCATTTTCACTGAGGTTGTTTTTTTTTTGTTTTGTTTTTTTTTTTTGTCTATTCCTGAAATTCAGAGTTTCTTCTGAGTGGACTAATAGTCCAGATATGGGAAAAGAAAAGGAATTCTCAGAAAAGAAAAAGTGCAACTGTTGCAAAAGTGAACTGCTTGTTCCTGTTATTGTCCTGTCTTCTTTTTAGCTACTACAGCTCAGAACAGGACATGTGCCTTTGGCAGTGTCACTGCCATTGCATACAGATTCAGGTGATGCCTGCTGTTTAGGAGAAAGAGACTGGAGCTCTTTTCTGCTCCTAATTTCTTGCTCTATCTTGATTTTTGGCACTACAACTCATATTGTTTTCCTCTGCAAAATAAAACAATAGTAATATTTGGAAGCACTGAAGAGTCTTTAGTGGTAAATAATCGCGTCAGGCATTTGAAAAATACTTACAAGCAAGAGATGGTTCTTTGCACATACATAAAATCTTTTCTGTTGAAGAAGAGCAGCCTAGACTTCAATACCCAATAGTACTACAGCTCTGTCACGTCCAATTTTGTATTTGAAGGTGAAATTTCATGCTTATATGATCCTTTACATCTTTGCTACAGGACTTGGTTTTGCGTTTTACCATCATGATCTGATATTTTTGGGCAATTTTATTCCCTCAAGACTGAAAAGAAAAGGCATTTTTGGTATATTTTTCTCAAGGCAAAATAAATGGCTTGTAACTTTTTTTCTCTCATAAACATTTTTTTCTTGCTATTCATTATAATCAATGTAATTTTTCCAACAGTTCCAAACAGATATCAGAATCTTTTATAGTCTGAACATGACCTAGAATTTTGTTCTTCTCTTTACTCTCCTCCTCGGTAACCTTGCACAAGTCTTATGCAGCTTAGTACAAACTGAATTGTACCTCAGAACTGGAAGAACAAAATATTTGCCTTTCAGCAGAGGAAGACTCTGCTGCAGGATGGGCAAAGCAAAGTGAGTGTGCCAGAGGAGCCTGGTCAGTAGCTCTTAGTAGCCAGGAGTTTCTAGGTCTGACCTCCATGAGAACCCACACAGGTAAAGACAGGGTGTATTTCCTTCCTCTCCAATGTTTCTCACATCCTTCATCCTTCCCCACTTCTGTCTGCAAGCAGGGAAAGACAAAAAACCCTACATTTAGTCAGAGAAGAGTGTGTGTGCTCAAAGAGAACAGGACCCAGAAGTGTCGCAGCGGCCCTGTTGTTAGAGGGTAGAAATGAGCCAAGACACAGAGTTCTTGTTTCTCACAGCATGAAAAGGGTCCTGGTTTATACCTGTTTACAGCTCAGCCATCCTGACTCCAGCCATTCACTGACTCCGGCTGCAGCAAGCTCCTGCTGTAGGTTTCCCTTGCAGCCTCTGACTGCTGGTTATTTCCTGCTAAACTATGACTGCAGGTATTAGTTTGCAGACTCTGACTGCAGGCTTTTACCCAGCTAGACTGTGGCTGCAGGTTCCGACAACAGGCTCTAACTGCAGACCCAGACTGACTTCACTGGAATGAGTCTTTCCTTCCCTCTTCCTTAAGGTTCCTCCTCCTTCATGATTCCTCCTCACCAGCTAACCCACTCCCTTTTATCACACTTACCTTGGCTACAGCTGTGACTCATCAGGAGTGAAGCTGTATTGGGTAATTAACACAGCTTTTACTTATCAGGGACTAGGTCACCTATATTCCCTTCTCCTATAAGAAGTACCTGCAGCTGGAAAATGGGAGTACAGAGGCACAGAGAACCAAAAAAAAAAAAAAAAAAAAAAAA
>VWZU01014042.1:1401447-1437306 GCA_013397095.1 Sterrhoptilus dennistouni
TATTAGAAGGGGTTAAAAATAAGCCCATACTGACAGCACAGGAAGGTGCAGTTTGATTATTACTAATCATTTATCTCAGCCTGGTCAGTGTATGAGCCAGTGTAGGCTTTCAATATGAAAAAGTGTCTCAGCTAATATCTTTTCTGTTTTATCTCTTTGTTAGTTTATTGTTTTTACCTGAAATAAATATTACAGCATATAAAGACAAGTAGCAACGCTGCGACTTTCAAAATCACTCATGTGAGTGTCAGAAATTCTCATATAAAATGGCACTCACCCTCTCTTCTTTCTAAGATGCTATTAGTTCCTGCCTCTGACAGTCCATCAGATTTTCAGCTTGAAGAGATGGCTTTTTGTCTGCTCTGTCTTCTCTGATGGTCACAGATATCTGAACAGATATCTCACTTCTCTAAAGAAACCTTTCAGAATCAAGACAACACATACTTTCATTTGGAATCATAGGGAAACCATTACTTCTCACAATTATTTTCTGAAAAAGACAGGACTGACCCGCAGAAGAGAAAGCACGAAATCCAACCTGGTCTATGGGAAAATTTGATAGCAAATATAAGTCTTTTATTTCCCAACTGGTGTTCCCAGTCTCAAAAACACATGCTATTCTAGTATCCTGCAGGAATAGATCCACAATTTCCACGCTTACACTGACCCAAGTTGCTACAATTCTGTTACTGGTGTTACTAAATAAATACTTTTAAATAAAACAGAAAAAGAAGACACTTATAACCACTAAAATCAGTTTTGCAATCTTTTTTTTTTTTCCCTTGAAGAGAGGAAAAAGCATATTAGTTGCAATGTGAGAAATTATAGAGTAATATCTCTTGGTCTTCACTTACTGAAGCAACGAGGGAAAATTCGAGAGTGGGCAGAGGGTCAGTAGCAATAAGAGCAGCAACAGCCTCCTCCTTTGTCATGGTCATGCAGGCTGTTTAGAAAGGTTAAAAGGGCAGGCCAGTCATCCACAAATACTTTGAACAGTTATATCAAACTGTTTTCACCTAGTGGGGTAACACTGAAATATCCTTTCAATATCTATTGTAAGGTAAAGAATGTCAGAAGGACTAATTTTATTTTTAGTTTCAGAAGTATGAATTGTCTCATTTTTGTGGCACATTTTTGATATTTCAATCTGCAAGGATAAAGAGCTTGGGTAGGAGAAACACAAAAGGGACACATATACCCTGCACATAGAACAGCCATGTAATCTGGACAGGTCAAAGATTTGTCCTAATGGCTTCCTTCTTATTCAGCTTATTCAGTCATTCTGTGATTTTCTACCATGAGGCTGATGTGAAAAAACACCAACTGAACATAAGGACTGAAGTATACTTGTGAAGCACTTCTACTTTTCTCTCCTTCAGCCTCTGTTTCCCCATTCTCCAACTCCCACAGCACAATTTACACTTCTTTGTCCATTTTGGCATCTTTGTTACCAGCTGAAGCTGACATCTCAAGCTCTGATCTGAAACTCAGAGTTTGATGGTAATACCAAAAATTTCAGATTTGATTGAAAACTACAGAAACACAATTAGAAAGTCAAAGACTGGTCTTATGCAGCTTTGAACTCACTTCGCTTCCCAGTTACAAATAAAAATACTTTACAATTGATGGGATAAAAAAGAGAACGTGTTTCTCCAGCAATACGGAGATCACTTTCTGCTCTTTATGTTACTAACACATTCACAAGATGTAGAAATGTTAGAGACAACTAACTTGGTTGTTAACTCCCCTACTATCTTTCTGTTTTGATGTTTTTCTTTGATAAGCACCGCTACAGAACATAAGACCTTCATTACCCAGGTGTCCAGTCTAGGACACATAAGCATACACCTATGAGAAAAAGAAATTCATAGAATTGCAGTTCAGCATAATTTTAAAGGATAAAATGATAGAAAGCTTTGAAACAAAACTCAAATGAAATAAACACTTAAATGCAACCAAAAATCTTTTCCACAGCACAGTTTCAGTTTCCCAAAAATTCAAGACAATGTATATTTAGGAATGTCAGTGTATTATTGATTGAGACCTTTAAACTTTCTTTAGGCAGTAAAGAAGGTATCAAACAAAATTTGTAATTGAAGATAAATAAAATATATTGTAATATTGAGTCTTTGAAATATAGATAATATTTTCTGCCCCTCATTAAATAATATTTGACTTTGAATATGATCCCCTGTCTCTGTCCTCTTTGCATGTCCTAAAAGAGTCAGTATTTGAAAAGATGACTTTTCAAAGCTGTGACTACAGCAAAATATGTGGGCACAAAAGCTTCTCTATAGCTGCACACACAAGTTCACACGTCTCCAATTTTATAAAGACAGAAGACGTTAAAAACTGCATACATGCCAAAATGTAAGGTTAAGTTTAGATATTATTTTTTTCTTATTCTTTAACAGCAGGATACAAATTCTAGGGGAGAAAAAAAAGAGGCTATTTTGTCCTTTGCTCACAATTACAAAATAAACAGTAAAAATCTACTTTGAGAAGCAAAGTAGGAACTAGCTTTAGTGATATGACATTGTCACCAATTCATACAACAGTCAGGAAAACACAGTTCATATCTAATAATAATGAAATAAGTAACACTGTGTATATCCAGTGCTGGCAAATGGGCAAAATGTGTTTTTGCTAACCATTTTGACTTGTCGTGGGCATCTAGATGGAATTTACTACTTGTTTGTTTGGTTTTTTTTCCTTGATAATTTAGGATTTTGAAGGTTTCAGATGGATAATCTTGTTTTATAAAGATCTTCAACCGAACACTTCACATATCTTCAATGACTTTGTTTATGAGTCTTGTGGCTGGAATCAATATCTGCCTGTGCATTTGACTAAATGTGCAGATGCAGGCATCTAATTAACTGTAGTGTTTACCAGATATTCAAACAGCCAAATCCTCCTCAGAAAAAATATCATTTGATAATGATAACATGGGTTTTGCTTTGGCATAGAACAAAGCATTGCTTGGTATTTTTAAAGGCACAGCTCATCTGTGAAACACAACATTCTCTGTAAGGAAAAGAGTTTCTCCCAGTGAGATTGGTCCCCCTGGGACAGAGAGCCCATGTACCACTAACTCTGTACTCTTCTTCTCCCCTTCCTTCCCCTCAAACTAAATTGCTGAAGTAATAACATGTTTCTTAAAATGCTTGACCACTCTCCATCTGTCTCCTTCATCCAGGAAGAAAACATCCTATGGGCTTTGCCAGAGCTGTCGCTGAAGAATATTTGAAGAAATACATGAAGTCATGATACGAAAGCGGTCTGCATTTCAGTTTCTCTGTTGCTGTGGTGACACTGGACACAAGAGAAAGGAGTGGCAAGCAGGTCTGACTTCACTCCTTGCATCTGATGCATCCTGTTCAGAGACTTCCCTACTGACCACCCCTAAGAGTGCAAAAAGCCTCTAACTTACCTTCCACTTCCCAAGGACCCCTCACAGTGGCACTCATTTACCAGGCTACCGGCATGTAGTGGGCCCCAGAGACTGTATCCAGATTTGACCTGCTGGGAGACCTACTGGCTCCTTGCAAGTAGGGAGCTTCCAGATTTGACCTACTGGCTCCCCGTCTGAGAAGCAGAATGGAGGAAGGGATCTCAGTCGTGCCGGGGTGTCCTGCTGGTGTGGTGCCCATGGTACCATGGGACCTTAGCTACAAGACCTTGGAAGTGGTACTGGATCCCAAACAGTCAAACAGTGATTATCCTTTCTTCCCTGTCTTTTTCTCACAATACAGGAATTCAAATGAGTCTCATTTTGCATGTGAAGTATCTGATTAGAGTTTTTATTCCAAAATGATACAACCCTGTGCCAAGAACCGTCTGTGTGGTGATTCACAGGAAGAAGACCTACGTGATTTCCTCTCCTCAGGAAGAATTAATACAGTCATTTGAAATTAACGGCTGTTTAAAATTAGAAAGGCCTTTAATGTCCATAAACAGCAGGGCTTCCTTGCTGTTGTTGACCTTTTAGTGATCATCATGCCATGAAACTTTAAATAAAAGATTTCATTAAAAATTACCACAGCTATGATACAGAGAAAATTGAGTTATTCTGTTTTCTCAACAACTGAGTCTCAGAATCAGCAGCAGGAGAAAAGTAACTCAATGAAATAATGGAATGCATACAGTTTCTAAGGAAAAAAAAAGCTGCTCTCTGACAAAAATAAATCTATTTATCAATCAAGAAATTTGGATGTTCTTCAGAAAGAAATTTTAACTCCTTTACTAATAACAATGAACCATGGAAGAAGGGCACCCATAAACCCCACTTGTGAGGACATTAAGACAAAAAATTACTCCCCTGGACTTCCACATAGCCCTCTGTATTTAACAGTTATGAGCAGCTAATTGAGACTTCTATGACTCTGTAACCTAAATAAGTTTATAACAGTTCTATCAAACCTCTTCCCTGATGCTAGAGCTCAGATGGCCCCCTGTGACCAAACATGTTGCCTTGGAGAAGTGGTCTTAAGGAAAGGACCTACCACTCACATTATTACCACAATTGCAATTACATGTTCCCTATCTCCACATTGCCAAGATAAGTACTTTAACTAGACTGTTATTATCTACATATCTGCCAGTCTTCCACATTTGAGTCCTTGAGAGCTAAAGTAAATGAGTATGAAACAAAGCAAATAATCATAATTTTCCAGGTCACATGCCCTGTAACACAGAACTACTGTAACTTATTGTCTCACCAAACACCTTAGCTCATTTTCCTTGCTACAAAAGGAGCCTGGCTGTGTAATGCAGAAAGACGAACCAGAGGATGTTAAACTATCAGTAATTTTGAAAATAATAATTGCAAAGCTAAAGATCAGCAATCACTCACAAAGATGTTCTAGAAAATTTGCAGAAAATGCTAAAGATTTGTGCAACTTACTGTGTGTGAAGTTTGATGTGTAGCTTCTGTCTGAAAAGAGGACAGTTTACCCCTATTAATGTCTTTTAAGGGCTAACTAAGATTTTTTAAATATATTTTAGGGTCTATTACTTTGCTAGAACTTTTTTCTAATGCTCTAAGCCTCGCCATGAACTATTTCATACATAGTTTATGAATCTGGTATTTCAGCATTCTTATTTGTATTAAATATCCTCTTCCTGCTGTTGTGTCCTCCTTTCCTGTTCATCTCCAATCACTCTCCTTGAAATAAATTCTGAAACAATAATGACAATTGAACCTCAGCTTTTGTTTCCTTGGGAAAAACAATAAAAATATAAAACTGCTGCTATTAAAAGCTATTCTGTGCTCTTCTTCATTATTGTAGATCTTAGGTGCTTCTGACACAGTACTGATTTATTTTTTGCCATGTCTTAGCAGGATAGTATCCATTTTCACCCTTTTCTTGCATAACTCATATTAAGCTTGTTTAAAACAGTGCCAAATGTGTTTTGGCATCTATTTTATTTTGTGTCTTTCAGGGCTCTCTTGGTGGATGATATTTGACTAACACATTCTTACTCTAAGCAGCTGTTAAATTTCCAAATTCCAACTGGCATTCTTGTTCATCCCAAAGCATAAGTCTTGTAGACTGCATTACTGAATGTATTACTTTCATTTTATTCCAATTCTAATAGTTGTCCAATTCTCCTTTCATGTAGAATTTTGATTGTCATGTGCTGATGATATCCTCCACATTTGAAACATCATAGTTCATTATGTCTTTCTGTTTTTAATAGATTAAAGACAGCATTCACTATTAGCTCATTTAAGTTAGTTCACTTTTCCTCCCTTCCTGGGCTAAGCTATTCTCATTCTTCACCTCAAATGATACTCTATATGGAGTATTTCTACTCCTAGTAGAAAATGCAGAGAAAGGAACGATTAATCTTCATCAAATGCTTGATTTCTCTCCTAAATTTTACAAGAGACCAGGATTAACAGCCATGTTCAGAAGTGAGCAAATAACTGGGATCAGACTGGGTTTTTTTTAAAGGGAGCCCTTTTCTCTTCTAATTCTATTTGCCTCAGAAGAAGTAAAATTGTAAATATACTTTTACAAGGAAAACAAAATTTAGGGTCTTTCATACTGAAGCTCCTTTACTCTCTCAGTAAATTTGGAAATTCCCCCCAAAGTGGGAGGGATATATGAAAATATGAAAAATATGAAAATATATTAAAATTGTCTCCATTAGAATGCTTGTAGAAAAAGCAAAGACCTGTGCTTTAAGATATATATGACACAGGTGTCTGCTGAAAGGAGTATATGGACATCATCCACTGAGAATCCAAAGCAAAATCTTGGAAATCCTCAGACCACAGAGGATTAATACTAAACAATGACTTACAAGCTGAGCAATTCAATTATTAACAGGGCCAGAATATTGCATTCTAACAAAAAGGCATGCATTTTCACTTATCTAGACATTATCATAAGGCATACTGGATGAATGCTACAGTCTGTTCCTTCTAATTTCAGTTCATCAGACGAGAGGTCCAAGAGCTTATTTAAAAAAAATTACCTCAATATATTTTTATTATATCATCTCCTTTAAACTCAATAGTTGGAGCAAACAGCAGTACAACCTCTTGCTATAGGAACAGGAATATCCAGATAAAGGCCACTATGACAGAGGGAGGCAGGTTATCTTTTGATTGGACTCTACTGTTTCATCAGTGTGCCTAAAGCCACGGAGCTGCATCAGACTACATAGTTGTGCAGAGTAAGGGTCTGACAGCAAGTTCATCAGATTAATTGGCTCCACTCTATGGAAAATCTAAGATGGCATTGGCTTTAAAAAGACATTTCAGCATAAATTGATACATTTGTGAAGAGCCCTCCACATATCAATATGTTTTAGGCATTTGTTTTGTATAGTTTGGATTGCTTTGTCATTTTTTAAGATTTTGCCTTTTTTTTTTTTTTTTTTCTTTTTTTTTCTTTCCCTGAAATGTGCTGGAAAATAAAAATGCACAAAAGACAGCCACAGAAAATCTTGTTCCAAAATCATATAGCTTGACAAAAATTTTGACAGCAGGAAAGTTTGAACAAAAGAAGGGATGAAAACAAGATTAAAATCCCCTGCTTTTCATTAAAGCTGTGGAAACATTATGGGTTTGGGTTTTTTCAATATTTTAAATCAATTTAATTAAGTGGGGGTTTTCCCTCATAACAGCTGACTTACTGCTAGTTTGAAATTGAGAGCATGGAACACACTCATCCCATTTCAACCTGTCATTACCTAAACACTGAGGGTTCTTCACATTCCACCAAAGGAGGCCTAACATTTAATCCATTCCTTAGCTGTTTGAATCTCTAGGGTTACATTTTAACATAAATTGTTATGCTTGCATTGGCTTTCTTTGTTTGTTAGTTACAGTTTGTGTCTGTAGTTCTTGGCTGTGACATGCTTTGAAATATCTGCTTCTTTTCCAATATTTATTGCAGAGGTTGTACAGAGTTCAGCATTGTGGGAGAAGTACTTCTGTTCAGTATGTACATCAATGAGATTGATCTGCGGAAGGAAGGAAGGAAGGAAGGAAGGAAGGAAGGAAGGAAGGAAGGNTCTTTTCCAATATTTATTGCAGAGGTTGTACGGAGTTCAGCATTGTGGGAGAAGTACTTCTGTTCAGTATGTACATCAATGAGATTGATCTGCGGAAGGAAGGAAGGAAGGAAATTATTTGAGCTGGAAAGATATAGCTGGATAATCTGAAACCCTTATAAATAATGCCTGGCTCTGTCACTCAGCTAACAGTACCAGCAAGCATAGGTTTTTTTTCTAGTTAGCAATTAAATGTACTCTTACCCAAATGTGCTGTATGTCCTTACACAAGAAATGCAAGTCAGATCTCTCAGTTCTAGAATATTGTCAATTCAAAATGAAGGTGTCCAGACATTCTGTCTTTGCAAATTAAAAGAACACAGTAAGAGAAGGAGACTGAGTTGAAAAGGAAATTTCAGATAATTCGATAAGATTAGTTGCACCTTCCTTCCATGATGAATTCTACATTCCAAATAAGAAGGAAACTCACAAAACTACAACAGGCTTACCCTCTCTTGCAGGAAGACATGCAGCACTGCTAGCAAAATTATCAGAAACAGTCCTCTGCATTTTTTTCTGTGCCTTTGCCACAGAAAAAAAGTGTAAGCATCATCAGGCAAACTCAGAGCACAAAATATAGTTCAGCAGCATGCCAGATATACTGGTACACTCTGGTGATTTCCTTCTTCATGGAAAACACAAAAAGAAAACACTGGAATATTCATTGCAATGCCTTTGCTCATGCACACTCCCAAGGCTTAACAGCCTCTACGGAATAACAATAAAAAAAAATTAAAGATAATTTAAGATCACCTTTGTTCTCTCATTCCAAATTTAAGATTAGTAATAAAGGAGAATCAGACAGAGGTCGGTATACTATAGCTTATTCTTTGGAGTATAAAGAATCTACTGGTATTAAAGGATTGTCTGGGAGATAAAAGGTTTGGGCCTTCAATGTATTTTCACCACATTGTAAATAAATACCAGCTTTTGCAAGGATTTTACTCCAGACATTTCCAAACACCAGTCTGTATTGTTGCCTGGTATAAGTCAGCAGTAGTTTATCACTGACTTCTGAATGATATCTCATGGTTATGAGCTCAGTTCTAAGTCAGTAACTACGACACAATTTCGTCAGTTGCCACTGTATATATGTTTGTGTTTTATTATATAGAATGTATTACTTCTCAATACAGCCATTGTCATCTACCTTTGGTTCATAATTGCAGACCATTTTTCTCTATGCTTCACAGATGAAAGTGTTTTTAAAATATAATGAATTTTTAATATCAAATCTAAAGTTTATTTCCCTAAATTATTATCAAAGCCATTTTTAAAAAATCATCTTTCCTTTTATTGCATATTTTTAGCACTTTTGTAATATCTATCATAAATGTTTTTTCCCAGGTTTGACAACTGCACAGGGCCCCTTCCAAAAAATACTCTATTTCTCATTGACTTTCTGTGTCAATTTTTAATGTCAAATCTTTATTGTTTTTACCTTGCTTTCACTTATTTTGTTGTTGGTTTTTGGATTTTTTTTTAAACTAAAAGAGTAGATCTTTCATATTTTTCTGCATTTTTACAGTCTTGTCAAATTAACACAGGTCTTTGAGACTCTGTACCTTGTTCTGATTCAAATGCCTTTTGTCACATATATAACACCACAGGAAAATTATTTCAGTGCAGAATATCTATATATATTTGTGACAGGTTTCACATATGTGACGATTGCTCTTTATACATCATTGCATTTAAACCTCTTTGGGTATTTTTTTGCTCATCACATGATCTGTGTTGAACAGCTGTTCAAAGTTGGCTGTAGTTGCATGAAAATGAAAAGAGAAAGGTCATTACTTATAATGAAATTGAAGGTGAAAAATGTAAAGAAACCATGGGGCTTTATGTCTAAAGACATTAAGTCTTATAAAATACCTTGAGGACAGCTGGTACCACGCCAGCTTGGTAGTATTTACACTGTCTAGAGAAAACCATGAAGAAAAATAATTCAATTATGATTTACTCAGCTGTTGCTAAAGTCTAACTTAAAAAAAGCAAACTTTCATGAATTATCTTGGCAGCGATTGTCCCAACTTTTTATCTACCAAAGCATCTCCAAGAACTCTCAGAGGCCGAGCAAACTCCATTCCCATTGGACACTACAGGCACTGCCTCTCTCTAGAAATGAAGATGTGCCCTGTTGGAGTCTTCAGAGCCTTTGAGAAATCCAAAACCAGGTTAATGAAAAGGAACGTGGAAAGATCCTTTTTTCAGAAGTAATAAATCAGAAGAGGAAAAAAGCATTTTAAGTTTTATTCTTTATTCTTAGTATTTCTTCAGTCTCTTCAATAGGGTATGCAGTCTCAGTAGAAAAGGAAAAAGTAAGGTACCTTCCCAATATTGTCAAAGAACTGGACTAGCATGAGAATTCAAGGAAAAACCAAAATTAGTGTAGAGATTTGAAGTTCAGGACCTCTACAAGGGCATTTGTAGGATATAAGGATAAAAAGGAACTTCTGCACTGGGGCAATACGAGTCCTGCTGTGTCTTCTTAAGCATACAAGAGTTTGTATATCAATACTCAAAAAATTAGAATTGGATATTAATGATTGGCAGGAGAGAACAGAATATTTTTCATAGTTTTATTTCCATTTTTAAAAAATGAAGGAGGAGCAGATAGACAAAGTAATGCTCAAGAGCAATGGTGTTACTTTGGGGAACAGGTGACATTACATAAGAGCATTCATGAAGTCAGAATAAGGAAATGGATGACAAATTGTGACAAAAGCAGGTAAGTCCCCAGATTCATCTTTTATTCCTATCCTAGTTTTGATGCATGTAACAATGCACTGAGCTGGAAACCACAGTGGTCAACAGACTCACAAACTCACCAAAAGCCCATGTCGAGCTGCATAAATATATGGTGTTTTCACTTGAACACCTTTTCTCTTTTAAAAATTGTCTTAATTTATTGATATCAGCTGATCTTTTCTTGTTCTTGTTGTGATTTTTCTTCCTATGGGAAGTTCAGCAATTTTGAAAGCCAGACCACAATTTTTCAGTCTTTTTACTTAACATCAATGAGACTTCTTAGGATAGCAAATAATTTTGTTGACATTTATACACATCCATGTGTATAAATGTTTGCAATATCAATGTCTAAATATGAAAACAAAGGATGCATATTAATTTTCTATCTACTGACTTCTAGTGCCTTTCAGAATCTTGAGGTACCATGGCTGGCCACCGTGTGGCTCCATAAAAGCCGAATTTTCTTGTGGTTGTATCTGGCAGCTCTGTGCTGATATCTTGAGTATCCAAAGATGCTGCATTGGTTTTGTCTGGGATAGCATTATTTTTTTTTTCATAGTAGCTAGCATGGGACTGTGTTTTGAATTTGTACTTAGTGTGGATATCACAGGGATTTTTTTTTTTGTCATTGCTGAGCAGTGCTTGAGCCCCCCTTTTTTTTTTTCAAGAGTCTGATTTATTTCCATTAGTTAATAACTGTTTTGTTATTATTCACCACTTATGAATTCCAATTTTAGTTCAGTGCAGTCATCCATGGAATATCTAAAACACAGTTTTATTTTGTTTTGTTAAACTAACAAACAAGAATAACAAAACAAAACAAAGCTTAAAGTAGTTTTAGAAATAAACCACTCACAGAAAAATACCTTTATCGTCATTCACATTTTTAAAACTTCATTAGAGGTATCAATTTTCAATTTTTCACAGGTATTTCCATTCTGTCAGGAACTAAATTAGCATTGCTTCATATCCTTTCAGATTACCCTTAACATCAGCAGTTGCAGCCTTTGTGCCCTCATAGTTCATAGCAGTTTGTTCCTAATGATTTCTTACTTCCTCAGGCTTCAAATTTTCACATGCTGATAAATAATGCATTTCTTTTCATTTCATTTTTTGGGTGCTGTAGTTGATAATTGACATTTTTCTAATAAAATAGGTTCTCTCTCCATTCTCACAATTTCCATTGCAGAGACAAGTGAGATACTGTCAGGCTACAGAGAATGAAAGGAGGATGCCCACCCTTTTAGACAGAGCAGAACTTTTAAAACAGAAGCTATTCAAATAAGAGTTTGTAATGAGCTTCCTGGAGCTGGAGTTTCCTCACCTCTGGCTGCATGAAATTGCTTTGGACATTGTTTCTCGGTGTAGGGATGTGTCCTACTGTAAGATCCTAAGCAAGCGAGGTCCTCTATAAGTGAGCCCAAACTAAGCCAAAATACCAGATAAACTTGAACTTCAAGAATAAGAGAAAGATGGTCTCTAAAACCTTTGCATTTATCTAGAGCCTCTGATAGAGCATGAAAGCCATACCCATTGCCTGAGGGAATAAAATCCTTTCTGTAAAGAACAGAACTAGAACTGAAGCCAGTTGATTCAATTCCAAACTTGCCCTCAAGGGCTTGTAAACATATGTGGATGATGGATGTCTTAATGAAAGTGCTTTATAACTCCATGTTTCAGAGTAACTTTGGATCAAATAATTTTACAACCCAAATATATTGAGATTACATAATAAATCATAATAGCGGCACAAAATAGGCTAAAGGTGAGCCACCCAAAAGATTCATCCTATACTCTGATTGTGACAAGCAAGGAAGAGCACTGATTTGCCTTGTTCTTCCTGTTCCCTCTGTATGGGCAGGAAAAATAATTGTCACTGAAGCTGCACTGCCTCTCTAATAGGTCTTACAGTTCAGTTTTCTGAAAGTAAATTGAGGTAATAAAGAAAGACTAGGTATGTTAACAGCTCTGCACAAACCACCAGTGCTATTCTTTCATTTTGTTTTCACGTCAAGAATGCAATTACTCATGATTTTGGCTTGACCCCAGTATCACTTGACATCTCCTTGTCTTTGATATAGTACTTTACATGAAGTATAGAGAGCTATGTCCTAAAAGGGGGTGTGCTGCCTTTGTTCAATAAGCTGAATTTTTCAAACAGGGAAGACTAAAGGGTTTTTTCCACCCACCTTGTTGTACACCGAGAAATAGAATGGGAAAGAAGCTTAAACAACCCTCCATTACAGTGAGTCAGTGAGCACAAAGTTTCTTGGTGTCACTCTGTACAAAGTATACACCTTCCTGAAATGAAAAGCATCTCTGCTGACTTTTGAATGACTTTCAAAAAATACTGTTCTGTATCTGTCAAGCATTTATCAAAAAACGGAACTGAAAGAGAAGACTGTATTTGTAGGTCAGAAGTTCAGCTCCTGCCTCTGCAGGTGACAAAGCCCCAGGTCCAAATGAATATTTGTACATGTACACTGAGTTTAGTCAGAATCTTAACACTAAATTTGAATTTTCAGTGCTCAAATCTCTCACACATCTGGTATCTCTACTCTGTAAGGCCAGTGCTAAAATTCCCAGGAACCTTAAGATCTGTACCTTTTTGGGTCTGAAGTGCAGACATGTCTTGACAACTTTTCAACTCCTCAGTCCCACCAAGAACCATGATGCTCTTCACAATATTTCCACAGGATTCAGGTTGAAGCCAGCAGTCCTGGGGAACATCTCATGAGTCAGCTACAATACACAGCAGCATCTTTCTTTTGGTGCAGCACTTGATGGACCGATGGAAGGGCCATAGGGCAGACTGGCTTTCAGCCTCATTTACAGCTTCAAGATGACTCTCACTGCCAAGGGGATAACTTAATGGTGCATTTATTTAATTGTTTGTGGGGTGGGAAATTCTTCTGTCCAAATGTTTCTTCAAATGTACAGCATCAGACCATCACAAAATAAAGTATTGGACCACTGAAGTCCCAAAGAGTTTCAAATAACTCAGGTTTGAGTGAACGACTGACAATTGCTCTAATTTGGAGCAAACTATAGACCAGTTCTTGTGGAATTTTCATGGGAGATAGGCCTCAGTCAACCTGCAAGGGTAGCAAGGGCCAAGTGAACCCCAAACTCTCCTGTGTTTGAAAACAGGACTGTCCCTCTCCTTCATGTATACTGAATTTGGGCTCTTGGAATTGGGTTGGGTTTTTCCGAATGAAAGGAACAGGTCTATAATGGCCTGAAAAGTGTCTGTAAATCTAAGGATTAAACTGATATCCACTCCTTCTCCCCAAGGCAGCTGCTGGTTGATTTAGCATCCCCCTCTGGAAGCTTTCTGGATTCCCTGCAGGATTTTTTCCCTGGCTTTGGGAGGGAGAGGGTGGTGAAGCAGAACATTCTATTTCACAGAGGGAGCCCAGGCCTCCTCTGGTAACACCTGACAGCACCTGATAGAGGGGCAGCACTTTCACTATGTTATTGATGTAGGGCACAAAGCTGTCCAGCATCACACCCCCAGTGAGAGGGAGGCCACTTGTGGCTTCTGAAATGCAAAGTATCAAGAATCAAGTTTTTAGAGGAATTAGCACAGACATCTGGCATCTGTCCACACACACAAAAAAAGCAGGGCCCTGAGAGAGAGGGGCCTAAGGACAAAGCATGAAGGATGATTGAACGTGCAGTCTGACATTTTATTTCATCTATGACTGTTTCTATGAAAAAATGTATGAAACTCATGGTGACATTGGTTTCAAAAGGATTATCAACGTGATTATACTGACTGGAGAATTAATTAATCACTGACATTTGTCAAAAAAGTCATTGAAATTCTATTACTCCATTATTAGCATAATGAAGAGATTGTGTTTGCCCTCTCTGGCAATCAATCAAGCATCTGGGATGCACTCCAGTGTCAAGGAACTAAACGTAAAACCAGAAAGTATTTGATTTTGAAAAGGGGTTATTTTGCTTGTTTGATGGATGCCACATACTATTTTTCAACAGTTAAGTATTTATTTTTGTCTTTCAGATGATAACTGGTAAAAGTCAGAGATCACAGATGACAAATTGAAATGGTTTACCTACGTTAAGGGAGTAATTTGAACTAGAGATATATAGGGTAAAACTAGCAATTTCCTCCATGACTTTCTATCAGTAGGTCTCAGGGTGCTTTATTACAAAGATCAGGATCCTCCCTATTTATCAGTAGTAAAAGTGACAAGAGAAGTGAAATGATGTGCCCTTAGATAAATAACAAAACCGAGACCTGAAATCAGCACTCCTGAGTTCACTGCTCTGTCATCAGAGTAAATCGAGTTAATGCCATTTTCGAAAAAAAGGGATGAATTTGTCCCTTACTCATTACTGAAGCAAAAAGGTATTTATCACAACACACAGCAACAGAAGCATAGAAACCAGTATCTCATAAACGTGCTGCTTGGCTGCCAGCTAAGCTAAATACCTTCAGTCAGAAGCGAGACAGGATCATCAGGGTAATTTGCCCTCTTGTTGTCTGGATGCAGACACAGTTACCATCTGCTGCTAACGCTCTGCTTGAATCACAATGCCACACGTACTTAAGGCATAGCCAGGCAGCAAATCCTGCAACTCGAGGTCAGGAGTTGTTGCTGAATAGCAAAGGCCCAAATGAGCCTCTTCAACAGCATTCCCTGAACATTCAATTGAAGCTCTTTTCCAAATATCAAGGGTTCAGCAGGACCTTATAATTTTTCATACAGCAGTAAGATGCCATTTATTTTTCTGGTCCCTCAGACATGTGGAAATCAGGAAAACTTGACCAAAAAATAGCTGCTGGAGCTCCTTTACAAGGAGTCTCTGGCTAAGTGTGACCACTCGTATTAGTTGTAGGGCTGGTGGCTCTTTTCTCATTCTGTGCTGGATGCGATGGCAGTGAAGATTTATAGTTGATATATCTTTTTGCTTCAAATGTTATATTGAGGTGTAATTCAGGTAGTGGATAGGATGCTAAAACTCATCTCACCAATAAAGGAAGATAAAACAGATAGAATGCTAGACATGGCTCAATTTTTGCTTAAAATTAGGTAACTTATGACTCAGCATGACTAAAAATGACAAACTCTCAGATTTCTTTTAGAGCGTAAGAGTAACCATCTTCTAGTACTGACAGGGTCCACAGGGCTCAAAGTTAAATTTTGAGCTATTTATTCATATCTATGTAGATAAATAGCGAGAGAGAGAGAAGATGATAGATAGATAGATAGATAGATAGATAGATAGATAGATAGATAATGTGTATGTACTCTATGTAAGACAGAAAGAAAAAGTATGGTTATATCATTAAGAGGAATTTTGGTTTTTTCTTCCTAAGGTATATTTGTAAATATATAGATAAAGATATGGAGATAGAGAGTCTTCTCCTAAGACATTTGCAAAGATTTCTGGGGCTTTTTGAATGTAGCAAAAATACCCATGGCCTTCTGGATGGCTTTGAACATTTTTTTTCTCTGTTTTTCCCATTTTAAAGTAGGGGAAATAATACTGCCTATGTTTGCAAAACATATGTGTGTACATCCACTAAGTGGGAAGGTATTTTGTATCACTGGGATAACTCGCTGAGCCATAGCTCTACCAGCTCTGGGTAACACAGCAGCTGCTCTCTCACACTGGCAGAAGCCTACCACACTGTGCTAACAGTACTGAACAAAAGTCTGCAGGAAGGGATTATGATGATGGCATGGTTGAGCAGGAAACACTAGAACAAATCCTCTATGGTGGTCACATGAGCCAGACAGCAATCCTGGAGATTTCAAGGTCCATTTCAGCAGTTCCTGGTAGTAAAGATCTTCAGGCAGCTTGGATGTGTGTCAGAGCTGCTTCTCTCTGAGGAGGGGTCACAGCTGCTACAGCACCCATAGCTGAGCACACCCTGGAGCAGGGCATTAGCCAGCTGGACCAGCATTGTGGGCAGCAGGTATAGCAACCAGTGTGGCTTATCCCAGAGCAAAGCTTGCAGTTCAGGGCAGACCAGCAAATTATGGCTGTCAGCGGGATGTGTTTGCTACTGCAGAGTGATGTGCTGGATACTTACCAGTCCCCATTACTTGGGTTGCCTCTCTGCTGACTCTCACTTGTGCTCATTCTGCCTCTTGGCATGACATCTGATGCAGGTTGTCCCTTCTCCTTACGATCTTTTTGTTCTTTTTCTTCTATTCTTACAGGCAGGGCTTAACCCTTGACTGAGTTTTGCAGGTTGCTTTAGTATGGTTTTCACTTTTGCAATTTCATGACATAGGTCCCTGTAGCCTGGTGGTGAAGAGGATTCTTACTACATTTTACCATTGCACAGTTCCATCAGCGAACAGAAAACTGCACCACAGAAACAGACATGAGGAAAGGATGAGGTGGAGACCTAGTACAAGTTAGTTATAGTGTTAGACTAAATATTTTTTTAAGTGTTCCACATTTTCTTAAGCCTTGCTTTTGAATTTTAACTTTGCATTTCAATTCCAAGCCATGAAAATATATTTTTTGTAATGCATTCAAAAGCAAATAAGTAATTAAGCTTTGAAGTAATGAAGGCAGGAAAAAATAACCTTATCGTATTTCCAACTTCTCAGGGTAAATTGATCACTTCCTATTCAAAACTCCAAGTTTTATAGCTTTTCATTTTTACAAAATTAAATGCCGCTTCTTAAAAAATACATTCCAAAATGTATTCCAAAAGAGAGTGATCATAATAGTGATGAAAGTGAAGGCGGAATGTTGCACATAATACAGCCCAAAGTTAACTACACACTTACTAGAAGCTGAGCAAATTTTCTTGTGGACAGCTGTAGTTACACTGTGGTTCTTGTTATGAGTGCAATCCAACGTCCTTATTTAACCCCATCTACCCACATTGCCAAATGGTCTGTGATATGGATAAACTTGAACTATGAAGACCAATGCTATTTTTGGAGGAGATTTTATCTGTGTCTGCAGAGACTTAAAGGCTCTCCTTGTGAGCCTCTTCCCCTATTCCCATAAATGGTTATCAAAATTATACTTCATACACTTCTTAAAAAAAAAAAAAAAGGCATGTTTATGTACTATTTTCATTTGGTTTCACTGTTATTGATACTTCCTACTGCAGGATATCTATTTTATAAAACCTTTGGAAAGATACTGCTGCCATCAGCAGTGGGTACAAGATATGGTTTCCTGGGCAAGACTTAGCTTGCTGATGGATCCCTGACACCAGTCTTCAGTTCTTGTTTGGTTTGGGAGTTTGGCTGTTTCACACATAAGTCCCCAGAGACACCTGTGAAACCCAATCATTCCCCCACAACCCTGGCTACCACATCTACTGGCTCCTCACCTTTCTGCCTGCTATGTCTGGCAGCCTCTACCATCATGTTTGGTAGTTTAGTGTCCTCCTTTCTCAGCTCAGCCTCTGGCAGGGGCCCACAGGCCCCACATTTCATCCCTGGTGGTGCATTATCCATACCATTAGTCTGAGTGGCCTGCCTTGCCAGCTGCTGTACATTGCCATGCTCACCAGTCACCTGAGGGACACAGGCACTGGTCAGCCCATCAGTCAGAGTTGTTTTCTGCAGGCAGCCCTTCCAAACTTGTCATTGGAAAATTTGGCTCCCGTACCCAAATTCACAGAGATGTAGAAGTAGAACGAGGGATCTGAGTTTCATTAACTCGTTCTTCTTGCTATTCACTTCTTATTGTGATTTTCTACCTAACCCAGTATTTATTCTTCTTTATTCAGAAATAAGGAAATGTTGTTGTCTTACATTCTATACTATCAGTCTTGAAATAATTACAGGCTACCCAGCTACTGGCACTGGAATGCCTCCAGTGAGATATTTCTGAAGATAGGTTAGGGTTACCCTGAAACTTGGAGGAATTTTCCTTGTCTACTCCCAGCAAGATATTCAAAGACTCAGATTTAAAAGACGATAGAATAATAATAATAAAAAAATCTTTATTTCTGTGCTTGTTATTCCCTCTGATAATTTTCCCTGTTTCTGCGTTATTTTTCCACATCTCATTAAACTGTTTCTAAACCTTTATTTTGCTTTGTGAGCAATCACAAAGTCACAAATTCTCAAAGCTGTTACTAAGAAAACTATGCTCTTTAGCTTCCTTCAGCTTCTCTCTTTTTTTATGGCTTGGGGGCTTATTCACACCTTTATAGAGTTTAAAAAATTAACCTAGACCTCATTCCATGCTCCAAAACTTGAGACAAACGTAGTTAATTTTGTATCAATGCAGCCATTTTTTTTCTCTTAAAATATGAGCTTCTTTCTGGAAAAAAATAAGCACCAACCCTGTAAAAGAAAGATTTGCCAAAAATAAAAACTGACCTAATACATATGACTTTTTCATGATACTCTGAAGGATCATTTTAATGTCACCGTATACCTCCAAATTAGTCTTTATTAAATGAGACATTGGTTTTCAAATCTAAGTCTTTGATGTATCAGTGACATTTAGGCTTTGTTCATAGAAATAATATTCTAAGTCTATAATTCAGAAAATTATCTGCTATTCTAGAAATAAATAGGGGCCATTTCACCCATCTCTGAATTTTTATCCTATTTATCTCTATTTTTTTGCTATGTATATATTTTCTCCCATTGCTAGATAAAGATAAGGTCCTTTGACTTTTTTTATATTGAGAAGAAAAAGATAAAGCTTTTTTTTAGGCCAAGAGTACATTTGGTATTTCCCTAATTTTCTTATATCAGGAAGTTGAGTGCTCAGCTCTTTCCAGGGTACATATTTTCCCCCCAAGAAATGCTTAAAAATCACAAAATTATAGACTCATTTAGGGTAAAAACACCTCTAAAGTCACTGAGTCCCACGGTTGAGCCAGGACTCTGAGTCCACTGCTAAAATCATAAGTGTCGTAAGTGTCACACCTACACATCTTTTAAATACCTTCAGGGATGGGGACTCCACCACTTCCCTGGGCAGCCTGTTCCACTGCTTGACTGCCCCTTTTCATGGAGATGCTTTTCCTAATATCCAGTCTAAACCTCCTCTGGTACAACTTGAGGCATTTTCTCTTCTCCTATTGCTTATTAGTAACAAGAAAAAAACTTCTGGCTATATCCTCCTTTTGGGCAGTTGTTGAGAATGATAAGGTGAATCCCTGAGTCTCCTTTTCTTCAGTCTAAATAATCCGAGTTCCCTCAGCTGCTCCTCATCAGACTTGTGCTCCAGACCCTTCACCAGTTCTGTTGCCCTTCTCTGGACATGCTCCAGCACCTCAATGTCCTTCTGGAATGAGTGGCCCAGAACTGAACACAGGATTCAAGGTGCAGAGTAAAGACAGAGTGCTGAGTACAGGGACTGATCACTGCTCTGGTCCTGCTGGCCACACTACTGCTAAAAGGCAGTATGCCTTTGGCCCTCTTGACTACACTGACGGCTTTGTTTCCACCAGGCAGATTTTCAAATCCTCTGCCCCAAGCCTGAAGTACTGCCTGTTGTTCTTATGACCCAAAAGGACCCAGCACTTTGTCTTGTTGAACCTCATAAATTTTGCTTCAGCCAGCATGTCCAAATTCCTTTGAAGAGCATTTCTATTCTCCAGCAGATAAACATCCCCACCCAGCTTGATGTCATCTGCAAACTGACTGAGGGTGCACTCAATCTCCTCGTTCATAAAGATGTTCTAAAGATCCACAAAGATCCCCTCATGGGTAAAGCTGTTAAACAGGACTGGCCAAGACACTGAGCCTTGGGGAACACTACCTATGATCGGACACCAGCTGGATATAACTCCATTCACCACCACTCCCTGGGCCCAGCCATCCAGTCAGTTTTTCACTGAGCAAACAATACACCTGTCTAAGCCATGAGCAGCCAGTAGAATGCTGTGAGAGACAGTGACAAAGGCTTTTCTAAAGTCTAGGTATCAAAAAATGCTGAAGAATTTCATGTCTGTGGGAGCCAGAGAAATGAAGTGATGTTTATGACCTACATACAGAAGTTGTTGGGAAGACTTTATTATGTATATTTCAACTTTTCAGGTGTTTTGGGAAAGATCACAATGAAACATGATTTCCATCTACCACAGGCCAAAAAGATCTCACAACTGTTGGAAGAAAAACATATTTTCTAGGGTTTTTTTTATCATCCAGAAAAGTAAATACAGCACAGTAGCACTCTTAGGTGATGTGCCTTGGCAAGGCTGCTTTGACATATTGCGAATGTTTGTAAAGTCTCCATTGGCTCAACGCAGAAACACCTGGGATTTCTGAATCTTTGTCAGAGGGTTGTGACCAAGAGCTGGCCTTTGGGAAATCATAGTGATTTATCTGATTGTTTTATCAGTTTGTGAAGAGGCTTGAAAGTCCCAAATCTCCATTATCCCCTCTGCTGTATGCAATGAGATAAAGCTCCTTTCAACAAGAACCATTTCACCTTCCTTTTCTTTTTGAAGAATCCAGTGCATTTTTGAATGCTGTAGAAACTAGCAGACCAGCCACTTAGAGATATTATCTTCTCCTTAGTTGCTTGCCAATCTTGTAGAGCAATCATGTCTCTGAAGATTAATATCTGAAATTGAAATACTTCTCAGTAATTTTGGTCTAGACGAGTCCTTATTTTGTTAGACTCTTTGGTTTCAAATTTCTAGATTATCACCTCTCCAGGCTCCATACAGTTATTTTATTTGCTTGATTTATTATAGAGAGGGAATACACACTGAATTCAGGTTGAGAACAAATTTTTCTATAAATGTAATTTCATATTTTCATTTAGTTTTCTGCTTCAGCTTTTCTGTTTCTCAGCCGTGGTTTTAAAAATAAGAGCTTGTAAGCTCCCCAGTAGTCATTCAATTAAATCATAAGCCTTTCTTCTGTCAGAAGTCTGCTGCTGAGACAGAACTTAAGCACTGCCTTTTGCTGCACAGGTGAAAGGCAAGAACAGGACCTTCAAAATAGAACTCAAAACACTACAACTAGACACTACAAACACCAATGATCTTTATAAAAGGTAAAGGGAATAAAAAACCAAAAATAGACACCTACTAAAGCAATAAAGATATGCTATGGATTTAAACTTGACCTATCCCTTAAAGACAGAAATCTCTGCAAATTACAAAAAAGGTTTTATTTTTCAGTCACCTAGGGAAGGAATATCCATCTAAAAGATGGAGTTTATTAACTCTCCAGTCATAAACAAGTGGCACCTTCAGTTTCTCAGAGAAGGTTTAGAGCTGGACAGCACAAAGAAGTTCTATTTTGCAGGCATTTTTCTCCATAGCCCTGTGTGGGTAACTAACTGGAATTAAAATACAAATGAACAAACAAATTAAATGTTAACTTTATTTCCTGGTAGAGATTTGTAGAACACAATGAAATGTGGTCTTTTTTCTTTATAGCGTTTAGATCCTTATATATTTATAATTTATAGTTATATATTTGTTAAGAGCCTTTTTCTCTTTATAGCCTTTGCAGAGCAAAAGTTGTGAGTACTCCTCAGTTGCTGGTCTGACTAAAAAATGCTGGCCTTTGTTGAACTCCAGCAGAAGCTTTATCAGGCATTTAAGTTTTCAAGTCCAAAATGTGTCCTTGACAATAAAAATATATTTCATAGACTCAGTCTTTTTTTCTTTTTTCTGTCTTTTTCAATAGAGCCATTAATCCATTTACCCATTCAAATTACAGAACTCTCATTTCTATTCCTATTGATTTGAGCAGTAATTTTCCCATCAGATTTAATGGTGCAGTACAAGACTACAGATTCTCATCAGAATTAAGTCCCCTGATGCAGCAGCTTTTATAAATTTATATGGGATAAGTATAGCAGGCACAACACATGGAACTTACCAGGGTCACAGATTCTCTTTCTAATGAAGCTGCATTTTTTGTCTTCTTCTTATCAAAATTGTTCTACACATCTAATTCACACAGTTTTACTGTGAGTACGTTTTGCTCTCTTTTCAGGCCCTGAGTTACTTTAGAAATGACAAAATAAACAAACATCATAATTACATTCACAAAGAGAGTTTTTCTCAAAATCTCCAGTATGTGAATTGTAGCATTTAAAACATACCTAAGCATCACATAATTAGCTGGAGAGCAGTGAACATTTGTTTTCAGTGTGCTTAGTATGAAATATATGTTCCTTCAAGCATTCTGTATAACTTATTCTATATACCTTTTCTAATATGTATCTCAGTATTTGGGCATGGTATACAAGATTGCCTAATTAAGTCTATCGCTTGCATTATATCACCATGCTGATGGCACCATTGATTTTCAAAGAATCTCCACATTGAAATTATATATATTAATTATATAGATTCATGTATGTAAATATTCTTGACATTTTTGATGGCTGTTCATGATAATCTTGTACATCTCTGGGCATTTTTAGAGTCTTCCTTTTAGTCTGAGAAATCAAGTTGTCACATGTCTATTCATGTCTCTTTTTGTATATATTATTACTATGTTTTTTACAAACATTATTCTCTAACTTAACAGAAGGCAGAGAAGCAGCAGGTTTGAGAGGCCCACATCATCCAGAAAACATGTACATACCTAGAAGTATCTAAAAAACATAGCGGATTGAGCAATTTGCTTCAGGAATTCAGTGTTCAGTAGTTAAGGGGCTGCAACTCTGATTTTGCTAAAACCAATTCTTAAAAAAACCCCAAACACTAAAAACTTTTAAAACAATCCTTGAAAGAGAAATACATTTCTAGGATGTTTGAAGTTATGCATTTCAAAACAACAACAACAAAAAAGAAACAAAAAATCCACACAGAAAATATTTTGAGAAAGAAACCCCTGGTATCTTATGCCAATATCAAAGATTAGTTATTGATAATTGTCTTCAATTTGGATATAAATTCCCAGGGAACAAGTTTCTCCATAGTGAAACAGAGAAATATATTGTCTTCTGTCTCCTGGAGCATCACATACTGGAAACCTTCAGGGAAAGATAAAAGACTGGGTAGATCAAGCTGATCTAAAATCATAGCTTCTGAACCAGTATTGGAATCGTAGCTTGATGTCTGATAGTGAAATTTACAGAATAAATTGACTTTGCAACTTAAGAAGGTGCTGTCCTTCCCCTCCTTCTCCCAGTCACTGATGTCTTGTCCTCACTCCCATTCAACACCCTGTACTGAACAATTGATTTTGCAGGCCATTCAAGTAACACCCAATTTACATCTGATTTTTTAGAGGACTGCACAAAATTAATTTCTGAATCTAATATAACTTTCAAATTTATAGACTAGTATATCTTTGAAAGTGCCTATGAATTTCATCTTGTCCAATTCCCTACCCATGTAAGTTATTCCGGAAGAGTTCATGCTGCTACACATTGTCTGGAGAGATGCTGGATTTAGTACTACTGAGAGCTCCTACCTCTTTGAAAAATTTTCCCTGTCAAGTTCATGTGGTGCATTCCCTTTCTTGAAGAGCCGATGCAGGAAGAACACTAATCTGAAGTACTTCCCACACGTTCAGAGAATTTCTTGTGTTTCCAAAGTCAGAGCTCTGTGAGCAAATTTCCTTCAAAGTTTTCTGCCACTTGTACTGAGTTCATTAGATAGAGCATGAGATTGATTTCATCCCCATATGCCTTGAGCACCAGCATGGTAGCAAAGCCAAGTAAGTTTTCTATTGTTATGTCTCCTTTTTCTTCTGAAAAAAAAATAGCCCATGCTTGTCCCATGATTAAATATCTGAAATACTTTCTGCAAGCTTGTCAACATAAATTATGTTGCTTTGATGGGAATCTCATTAGCACCTGCTGCCCTTTGAAGTGCTAACACTTAGAAATCGTGGCCATCAAAACAATACAGAACCATTATTTCCCCACTGTTCTGCATCTCATATGCATTAGAGTGAAGTAAATGCAATATGAAAGCAAATGCTACCACTGGTTTCGTCCCCTTAAGCTCATCCAGATAGATTGCTTTGCTTCATCTTGCTGTGACTCTTCTTGGTTTATGGGGAGCATAATAGCGTAAGACTTTGACCAAAGATTTTCTCGCTGGATAAATTAGTATCTCAAGGCCATATCCTCATACTGTTTGTATAAATAGAAATCCAAAATTATCCTATGAGTATGAGATTGAAATATGCTGCTTCTTTTTGCCTCACTTTCTTCAGTGTATTTAATTCTAAAACATCTTTATAATATGCAATAAAAGAATCACTCTGTTTTGTTCTTTTCCAGGCTCCATACCATTGCTTCAATTTTCATGGCAGTAGATGTTTTTTCCTTTTGATTATCCAACTAATTGTCTGTTTCACCAGGGAAAGAGGCCCAGGGACAGCTGCCTGCAGCTGGGCTTTTCTCATGGATCTACATGGAAAACCTGCACTTCCAAACACAGCAGCACACTGAGGGATGCTTCCACAAATGTAAATGAGAACTAAATGCATGATGCACTGAATAATAGCTTAAACAACACTTTGTTCCTTGCTGTTAGCTTGTGCAGTGCGTCTGTCTAAGGAACATCAGCAGCAAACGCCTGTTAGACTGATGGATGAAGAACTGTAGTGTTTTAGTGCCTTCTTGTGCTGATGCCTAGAAGTGCAGGTAAGCGAAACAGGATGAATTTCGTTCTGCTCAGACATAATAAAGGAACAAACTGCTGCTGCATTTTTCAGGTCTTTCCTAATAATACCCAAAAACCTAAAATTTCTCAGATAAATAGGGTTTTTTCTTCAGTGGCAGAAAAGCATTTTAACTCGGTCAGAAGCCACTGTAATAGGTGGCTTGAAGAACCCGAAAAACCAATTTTGTACTAAAAATGTCTGTGCTGAAAAAAGGTGTTGCCTGGAAAGGTGTGATGCTACAGGAATTGCTCTTACTCCTTCAGACCCCACAAGTGTCTTGCTCAGAGTTGTACCCAGACGTAGTCAGTCACATGGAAAACCTCCCTTTGTTGTGAGGTGGATATTCAGGTCAGTGATGTTCATGAATAGAATTCAGGCAAACTTCATAACCACATAATCATGTGAGAGGAAAGAGTTGGAAGGGAGCTAGAAGAACTAAGGAAAGGGGAGCTGAACTGAATGCACAATGTCATCACATTGCTCCTGAAAAAGCAAAGGGCAGCACGATTTTCCTCAGTAGGCTCAGGATGCAGCACTTCATCCTCTCCTTTGGTCATAACCATGACAACTCCCAGCCTACTCCCTGCTTCCAGAGAAAAAACACAAACATCCAAGTCCTTCTAGCTTCACCTTCTTTTTTCCTGTCCACTTGACTGGGAAATGCAGAGAAGTTAGTGTTATGCAGATTCATGCTTTCTTTGCAACATGAGAGCAAATGAGTCCTTCCCTCAAATCCCTACCTTCTGGGCTCAGTATCCAGTCAGGTTTCACAAGAGGGTACATTCTAAAGGCTTAAGAAGCAGATGGCATGTAAGATTACCAAATCCATTCTCTTTGTAAATTATTTTGAAATTTTCAGGCCACACATCAAGTGTCAACAGTGCTGCTGTTTGAGAATTGTTTTATAGTCTGCAGAAGTACTTTTCTACCTTTGTTATTATGGAATTTTCCTTTTTCTCCTGACATATTTTATAGGGAGAAACAGTGGTGTTAAGGTAACATATCTTTCTGAGGTATCAGTCTGCTACATACTGCATAAAATATAATGAACTGAATTATAGAAAAGAAAATATATACAGAATCTGGAAACGTGGATCAAGCGCAAGGTCTGTTTATCTCTGGAACTTGCTCAAAGAAAATCCCAGAGGAAATTCCAAATCTTGAATCATTTCGAATGCAGTGGCATTTCAAAAAGCAGCTTGGTAACACATTGAAGATTGCTGAGGCTCAATTACTTCACAGGCTTCTATTCTTAAGATGTCCCTGACAGCTGTCAGCCCTGAGCACTCAGCCTGAGAGCTAAGGTACAGGCTTGATTATTTCCACTTTGCACATTGTCACCAGCAATGAAGATTGTCCCATGTGAATTATGTCCCCAGAGATACCTATGTCAATTCTGTGGTTTTGCACAGGTGCAGTTAATGAAAGCATTGGAAATATTTCTTCTTCTGAGCCACAAGAATTAATGGGTCCTACAGATCAACTTCCCTCCATATAGCATCCCAGGATCACAAGAAACAAACAAACAAACAAAACCAGGAACACAGCGTCAGGGGTTTTGGTTGGGAAGGGTTCATTAATTATTTCAGTTAGCCAAGAAAACATCTATCTTTTCATTAAAAAACAGTAAAAGGAATGAACTGCATTTCTGTGCGGTAAAATGAAAATATTTTTACAGAGCCACCAAAAAAATACTCTAAATTTAATATCCTGACATTTTCCTGCACAGGAAATAGTAATTTGCTCACAGAAGATAGACATAAAAGACTTAATGCACATTTCCAAATCTAATTACTATTAAGTTCTCTACCCGTTTAGGATGTATTTCCAGAGAAGTTTATAAAAAGCCTTATTTTTAAAGGCTGCACTTATTTCATTGAGAGTATTCTGTCACTAGTTTTCCATCAGGCCTCCAGCAGGCTAATCAATTAAAGCCTCTTAGGAACAACAACAACAAAAAGTACCAATCCATTTGGGTCACTGTGTGAAATAAAAATGTCATTATTGTGGGAGTGCCTTTGTTCAAATGCAGAAATATGCCTCAGCCTGGAGCCAGTTTTCTGCAGGTCAAGACATCAGCTGATGTCAGTTTGAACCAAGTCATTTTATTTTACAGTAAAATGGAAAGAGGAGATGCCAGTCCTCTTAACACAATGAATCTCTTCTTGCTCCAAATAAAGGCCCAACTACTGGCAATGTACTTCACTACTAATATTCTTACAATTTTATTCAGCTCTGTTTTCCACCATGATAAGAAGTGGTTTCAAAACCAGGACTCAACCAATCACATTTTAACAAGTTTCAATGGAAGAAGTTCCTTTGTAATTTTGATTTTCAACAAGTTTACACTACTTTGAGGGTAACAAAGATAAATTAAGAACTTACCATTTCAGATGTATCTTTACACAAGTTTATAGAAAAAATCAGAAGAGAAATAACATGTTTCCTACTATTGACCAAGATAATCCTTAGAAAAGTCTGCAGTAGTTTGTACATCTTATTTATATAAATATATATAATCGTAGAAAGGACTAGCTATTAACCAGGTATGAGAGCTCTGTTAAATCTTGCATTCCAACCCAGTAGAGGGCATTGTAAGTATGCACTCAAAAGCTATTCTATTATGCAAAGCCAGAGATTTCCTACATCATCATTTGAGCTGCTAATTACTTAGAAAGAACAAGTAATATTCTCCCTTCTATGAAAGAAAGAGGCAGGCTATGAAGAAGAGGGACATGCACCATTCTCCCTGTGTGTTGTAGTTAGAGCAATAAGTATTGGGTGCAAATTAAAGCAAAGTAAATCATTCTTAAGCATAAGAAAAATCTTCAAAGGGCAAGGATAGTTCAGCATCAGCGTAGGCTTCCTCAATGTGGGATGTTTATCACTGGAGGTCTCTAAGAACTGATTAGGCAGATGTCTGTAATGAATGGGTTAGGGATCCCCCTCGGGGAACAGCATGCAATAAGCAAGTTCTTGAGGTCCCTTACAGCCCTGTTTCCTATGACTGGTTTCAGTACTAAGGGGTTCCTCAGTCATACCATAAATATTTCCTAAATAGGCTATCGAAATTAGGGTACAAAAGCCCAAAACAACCTCTTCTCCTGGTTTTGAAAGAGGAATGCTGTCACATAATAACAGAATGAATATTACATTATAGAGACATCCCTATATAGGTGAAGAATAGTACCCATTTCAGAAATGGCATTTGATCTCTGTGCACACTTAGGTCAATAGGGTCACATTAAATTTATGGTTACATTTGGCAATCAAAAAATGATTGCTAAGGAAAACAGAAAAGTACACAGCTAGGAAATATAGTAAAATTGCTTTCATCAAAGGTTTTTCTGTTTAATCCTTTTTCCGTAAAGTTCAAATTATACCTGACTGTTTGATTAAAAATTTTGAAAGGAGACAAGAAAAAGAATGTCTTATTAATATTCTTTCTTTCAACCTGTACTTCTCTGTGGGATTGACC
The DNA here is from genome assembly GCA_013397095.1 of Sterrhoptilus dennistouni. Taxonomy (NCBI): domain Eukaryota; kingdom Metazoa; phylum Chordata; class Aves; order Passeriformes; family Zosteropidae; genus Sterrhoptilus; species Sterrhoptilus dennistouni. Next base: position 1,429,810 of record VWZU01014042.1, read on the forward strand.
CAACCAAGGTGAAGGACCTTGCAAATCTGAAAAAAAGAAGTTATTCTGCGCAAAATAATCTTAAAGAATCTTCTGGAAGTGTCACAATCAAACATCCAAAGCTGAAAATTAGCAAAGGGGAATAGTAATCAAAAGAGATATAAAACTGTATATGCTATACTTTAATCATTGAGTGAGTCTACACTCCTAAAGCAGAATTGGAAAGAATAGAGGAAAAATATGTTTTGCATTTACACCTGGGTAAAGTCCATTCTTCGATTTTGTGTTATTTTTTGCTTGTTGATATTCAGAGAGCCACAAATGCAGGCACAGTGGCAAAACAGGAGGAGATCTGAGTTTCAGATTAAGAGAAAATGAACAAGTGGATCCTAAAAAGCAAAGGGAAAAGAAAGAAAACAGCAGGAGATGGAAAGCACAGGAAAGTATCTGGGCTCACTTTAATTTATTCCATTCTAGAAGGTGTTCAAGCCTCTGAGGGAAACAGTAAAAGGGATTCATTGTAACAGGTATAGCTTATTAATCTAGCCTTGGAAGAAAAATTGATTTTTCTTAAAGAGGAAGGAAAAAGTGGTTTACAGAAACATATCTCCATGGAATACAATTCACACATGGAAATTATTGCTGTAGGCTATTCTACTGGAAAACTGTGCATGGAAAAAAAAAAAGTTCCGTTAAAAAGATCAGCTTTGAAGCTTAATCTGGTATAGACAACATTGTGATAGTTACCTGCGTTTTTCTTCAGCCAGCAAAGCTTATAATAAGTATCAGCTATGTTTTTGTAGAAAATTTTATATCATGTGACACAATTATATACAAAATATTTGTGTTTCACATATCTGGAGCTTCCCTCCACCAGGGGAAGATAATACTAGGTTTAGAGGAACCTGGAACTGGAGTAGTAGTAATAAGGTCTTTGCAAATATATATTTTATTACTATTATTATTGTTGTATCATAGAATTTTTAGCCTTGGAAGGGACCCTGAAGTTCTGACCCACTTCCCATGGCTGGCAACACCCTCCAATAGACTGTGCCCAAAGCCCCCTGCAGCCTCACCAAGAACACTTCCAGGGATGGGGCATTCACAGCTTCTCTGGGCGGCCTGCTTCAGTGTCTGGGGATCTGTACGGCAGAAAGTGATGTTTATAATATATAAACAGCTTCATTATTTGGGTGTGACCCTTTGCTGTTCAGGCCATTCCAGGCAGTTATTTCTCTGATTTTTAGACATATATATGTAGGAAACTAGTCTGAATTAGTTTTGGTACTCAGACCAGTCCTGGGAAAGAGAGGCAGAAATGCTCTTTCTAAAACTGGTGGCTAAAATACAAGCAATGCCTTTCAGGAGATGCCTGAATTTCTCCCAAGATTATAGGGAGAGCTATAAGTATTTTAGATCAGATAACTTTAGGCACTTAGAGAATCACAAAATCAAAGAATGGCAAGGTTGGAGGGGACCATGGTGGGTCATCTGGTCTAACCTCCCTAGTCAAGCAGGGTCATCCTAGCATACATGGCACAGGATTGTGTTCAGACAGTTCTTGACTATCTCCTGTGAGGAAGATTCCACAACACTCTCTGGACAATCTGTTCCAGTGTTCAGTGACCCACACAGTAAAGTTCTTCTAAAGTAGTGAATCCATACTGACTGCTCCTGATCACCTCCTTGTTCTTCAAATGGTTAGAGACAGCCTCCAGAATTAGGCACTCCATCACCTTTCCAGGGATTGAGCTGAGGCTGATTGACAGTAATTTTCTGGGTCCTCCTTCTTGCCCTCTTTGAAGACCAGACTGACATTTGCTTTCTTCCATTCCTCAGGCATCTCTCCTGACTGCTATGACCTTTCAAAGATGATTGTGAGTGGCCTCAGTATAGTGTCTACCAACACTCTCAACAGTTCTAGATACATCTCATCAGGGCACACAGACTTGTGGATATCAGGTTTGGCTAGCTGTTCTCTAACCCAATCCTCCTGGACCAAGGGAATCTTCCTTCTGACAACTCCTTTACCCTGGTTGTCTCGGTCAGAGATCCCTGAGAGCTGGTATTGTCAATGAAGTACAAGAAAATTAAAGGCATTCAATAACTCTTCCTTCCCTCCATCCTCTGTCACCAGGGTCCCCCTCCATTTAGTAATGGGCCCATGTAATCCTTTGTTTTCCTCTTGTTAGTGATGTATTTTAAAAAGCCTTTCTTCTTGTCCTTGACATCCTTGGCCGAATTTAAATCCAGAGGGGCCTTGGCCTTTGTTGACTCATTTCTACTTACTCCGACAGCCTCTCTGTATTCCTTCCAAGTGGCCTGACCTTGCTTCAATCTCCTGTCTGTTCTTTGCTTGTGCCTGGGTAATGACAGTACTTTATTCATCCTGTCCCCTTTGCCCGAGTTCTTGCTCATCAGGATGCAACATTCTTGAGCCTAAGGGAAGTGACTCTTGGATATCATACTCCCTTGGACCCTTCTTCCTTGCAGCGCCTGTTCCCATAGGATTCTTTCAAGGAAAATTAAATTATTAAATTAAATTAAATTTGATCTCCAATTAGATGAAGATTAATCACTCCTTTAAGGTCACATCCTCCTTAGTCACTGAATTAAATTTGATGTATATTTATTATAATATATAATTCTATGTATCTATACATAATATATATAACATACATAGAGTTATACTATATATACACTATATAGCAGCTCCATTAAGAGAGAGCTCTAACTCTAGCCTAGTGACATTTAATCTACTTTATAAAAATCAGAGAGGTTCAGGTGTTGAGGCTGAAAAAAGCTACTTCATGTGGCTGTGCATGTGTGCACCAACACCCACAAAGTGAACTTGACTTAACTGCTTTCCTTGCAAGGACACTAAGTTGAAGACGTTTTTTTCTGCATTTTCACCATGACTCTAACAGTGTGATATCCCAATAAATAGAGGGAAAGGAATATCGGGACATCTACAGTTCATGTCATGACAATGACAAACAAAAAAATGACTTGTCCATGGTGCTAAGTCCTAATGCGTGTGGCAGCAGAGGCATTCAATAGACATGGTACTTCCAGAATTTCATCAGACTTCTGTCTGATTCTGTGTTCCCAAATGTGATCATGCAACATTTTGTTGCATCTGTGAGCACTCCTACCTTATGATAATGATAGTAATATTCAGCCCTACTGCCCTTTTGAAAGAGCCAAGTCCCACTTGTCAAAGCTCAAAGCACTTAAAATGTTTGCTGAAGATGTAGTCAACTAATGCTTCCAGAAAGTTCCTTATATTCTACAGATGTCAAATGACCCCTATTCCATTCACCTTTGAACACAGTGTCCAACAAGATTACTTAAGCACAAAAGGAAGAGGGGTGTAGAAAAACGAGAGAGAGAAATTATGAAATTAAGTTCTGTCACAATTTTAATGTAGAACTGTCCTGGAAAAAACCTGGTCATTAAGTATTTTTTTTTTTTAATCAAAAATCTTATGAAGCAGAATAACCATTGTAACCATACTTCTGTTTCTCTCAGGAGAATAAGAAATATGACATTGACTGAAATATTTCCCTCTGTTTCAAGGATAACACCCACAGGAATATTTTATTAATTTTTAGTTAATTAACCAAAGTCCACCGAGGACCAGAAACCAAAAAAAAAGGCCATTTATAGTCTTTTATAATTTTGCTCATTTTGTATGAAAGACAACAAAGCACCATGAGAACAGTAGTATATAACAGTGCATGATACCATAAGGAAAGGGGTTAATATATGAGCAGAATGAGAGGTAAAGTATTTTCAGCTGAGCCTACTTACTGATCCACTCAAAAAATTAGCTTCTAATGTTTTTTGAGTTAATTTTAACTCAGCTTTAGTTGTAGCTTTGCTCAGCTTCATAAGACACTTGAACAATTAGAGATAAATTTTATAAAAATATGCTTGCCTTCCTTGGAAAAATGCTGCTGTTGTTACTTGCAAGAACCTCTACATACTTAACTCCTCTTGAAAATCCCAGGAGGTTCATATCTGCATATTTTCATACTCAGATACTTGTGTGAACTTGCATCATAATTAAATTTTCTAATGCTGAAGGAACTTTTTTTAAAGGGACAGACTATGAGTATCAAGGGCTCAGCTTGAATTATTGCTTATTTTTATTTGCTATCTTTTCCAGATCCTCCCATTCTTTTCTGCCTTCTGATTTAATATTTAAAAATTGTTACGCAATTATTGTTGATTTAGAGGAGAGCAGGCTGGTACAATAATGATGATCTTTAGAAGATTTCATTCTAGAATACCACGAATATTTGGCACTACATGTACATATTTCTATAAATGAGTTATACACAGGTAATTCGTAGGTCCCTACCATAGTGTCTCATGTGACCTGAAAGAAAATCTTTTAAATTCTGGACATTACAACAGCTGATTCAAGAGCCAAATAAGTATGTTGTACTTGGTGAAGTAAGCTAATTTTCATGGTCTTAATATATAAGGAATTCTTCTGTGTGACCCATTAAAAAAACTTTTCCAATATTTAGGAGTATCAGAGGGAGACCATGTCAAGAGCACTTAGAAATCTTGATTCATCACTGTAAGGCAACCAGGGCTGGATTTCAATAGAATCTTCATTGTGTTTGTAGCTGAGGACTTGCTGAGATCATCAGAGCATTATAAGTACTCTATGGTATAGTTTTATAGCATGGTAAACACTCTATGAAATAGTTTTATTTGACACATTCCTTTACTTAAACATACTCAGTTAGAAGTGATCGTGTTGTAACTTCTAAGAAACATTTTCTAACCAGAAAACTCTTCAGTGTTGTTAAAAATATGATATACAGCTGATCCTATCTGCCTCAACTTTGGCTAAGAAACTGTAGCTTTAGTCTGAAATATTTTCTTTTTAGACAGTAATAAACTAGGAAGTCTTATGTGTCTGTGGCAATTGTTAATTATTGTGAATATGTTGTATTACACAGTTTAGTGTTAAATTGGGTGTGAGTTTTGTCAAATATGTGAGTAAATATCTCAGTTTTGATTTTCTTTTCTAAAATGTATATTTTAGGTTTGTTTTGCTTTTTAACAGATAAATTTGCACTTATGTGGCTAAGTGCTTCATATATTGAAATATTCAGTCATTTTCATAATTCTGGTGCCATTAACATCACTACTTGAGGCAATACATTTCAGAAAGCAGCTTGAAAGCGATGAATTTCTACTAAACAATTATTTTTCTAGAATTTTAAAATAAACTTATTGCAAGAATTTATCTGCTTGTCTAATGATAGCATTTAAGTCAATATGACTCACATCAGAAAAAAACAGTTTATAATTCTTAACAGTAATGGCCTGAAACTCTAGAGAGAGACATTTTCTCGCTTAGCATGGAATTATAATATAGTATAACAGTAGGCTTAAAATTTCTCAAAGATCTGGCCCAGAACTCTGATAACTATAAATGCTGATTTTTCAGTAGGTCTTAGAAGAAAAGCAAATTACAAAGATTTGGAAGAAAAAGGATGCTGTTTGAATAACTGGGAAGTATAAATAGAAATTTTCTGCCTAGTGATGGGCCTTTCAGTCCAATTTTGTTCATGTAAATGAAACTGAACTTTTCAATCTGGACTCATTTAATTAAAAAGGTCAGCAGATCAATCAATGTGGTTCATTTAAAAAAAAATTACAATTTTTTATTATGTCAGTTAACTTCCAAGAAAAGGGGTTAGAACTAGAAATCTTATCTCTGTATTTAGTAGTGGTGTGGTTTAAATTCAGTTACTGTCCTCATTTTTTGACAGTTGCACTGCAAGGAAAGAATATTGCTACATTGGGAGAAACTTATAAAAGATCCACAAAGATGGTTAAAGGATTATGAAACAAACATTCTTACCAAGGATTAAGAAAAGATAGAACTAGGAGAGGTAATATTATCACAGAGTAAAATTATCTATAGGCATTTAATAATAATGTCTTAAAAAACTGGCAATAAATACCTGTAATAGCAGAATGGGATATAGCAAAGCTTGGTGATTGGGTGAAGAGAGAAGCTAGAGAAATTCACAAATGGGCAATAAAGAAAGCATCAAAGAAATCTTTGAGCAGTTGTATTCTATTATTCATCACAGTAATTTTTCCATAAAAGATATCTGTTCTGATTGAAAACGTATTTATTACCGTATATACACTGATTTCATCTTATGAAAGGCAGCACCATATTGTGGCTCTATCAACTAAGTCAACGAGAGTTCCAAAGTGTCTCAGCTCTCTGTCATGAGAGATTCTCAGTGGTAAAATTTCAAGATTCTCAGTGGTAAAAACCTCAAATGAGATCCCTCAACTCTGTTTGGAGATACTCCTGTTCACCTGAAAATAATTCATTAGAACCATTAGATTTGCCATGTGTTTATTTTTCCTCATCTGCTACCGTAAAATAGCCTGCTTTGGTTGGAAGTGACTGACAAATACAAATGAACTGGGGTTTGTGGTTGTAATGATTTAACCACAGATGGCAACTAAAAACTGTGTAGTTGCTTACTCACACTCCCCAGGTGGGATGGGGAGGACAGCTGGGAAAAAAAAAGATTAAACCCATGGGTTGAGACAACAGCAGTATAAGAACTGAAATAAAATAAAATAAAATAAAATAAAAATAGTAATTATAATATGAGTGGGTAATCAAGCTTAGGTCGTACACATATGCAAAATTAACATACATAACCTCAGATGGTTGAAAATATGTAGCAATATATGTATAGTAATTTGCAGTAATAATTTGGTAAAAAGGTGAAATTCAATTTAAAATGGAGATATTTGAAAATATATTTAGGTTGCTTTTGTCAGAAGAAGTCAACTTTCAGGAAAGTTGGATCTTTTGGCAAGAAGAAAATTTGATCTGAAATTTCTGCTTCACAGAAATCAAATTAATGCCTATTATTTCTTTCTCCCATCCTATGTAATGTCATTACCACTATCTTTTCTATTGCATTGGTAAAATCTTTCTAGTAAACTGATAATTTTCTATGCTATTCTGAACAACTATAAAAGAATGCATGATCAACCTTTATACTGAATTGATCAGAAATTCATAATATAAATAATTGGATTTTAATTAGTTCTTTCAATAGTCTATTTCTGAAATTTTCTACAGATAATCAGCCACTATACTAATGTAGACCAGCAATAATTAACATTCAGCTTTCTGGCACTAATTGCCGGAACCATGGCTTGCTTCCTAGTATTTAGGGCAGTCCTTGAAAATAATGTGATAAAGCACTCACGAGTGTTCCCCCAATTAGTGTGCTTGGATGAGTGAGCTTTCCAAGCCTTCTGATTTTAAAAGTGAGTGCCTCATGCTGTGGAATATTGTCTCTGCTGAATTTCCAAAAGACTGTTCCACTAAATAAGGGGGCTGGAGAACAAAACTGGAATCAGAATATATTAACCTGAAATGAAATTCTGCTAGCTGGTCAAAGGAAATGGATGCCACTGGGAAAAAAAAAAAAAAAAAAAAAAAAAAAA
>VWZU01014042.1:1437359-1456204 GCA_013397095.1 Sterrhoptilus dennistouni
AAAAAAAAAAAAAAAAAAAAAGTAGTGTCTGGCAGGAAAGGGTCTAGTTGTACTTGTGATTTTTTCATCCCATTCCAAAAGCCAGATTTGCATTATGATAGCAAGCATATAATGCAAACTATTGGTAGGTAAACTGTAGTTATGTTAGTATGAGAATTAACCTTACAGAATATTTTGTGGAATCAAGAGGGTTACACTCTCTATGTTGCTTTCCTTATGACTTAAGACACTCAGTAGTCTCTGAATGCCATGTTCTTCTTAACATTTATTAAAAAGGTTCACATTTCATTGAAAAAAACATTCCATAAGTTTCAGGAAAAATGCCAACTTGTTCACAGGATCTAAAAGCAGGTGAAAATTCCTTCTGGTTAATACATGCCATTAAATAAACAAATTAGCTGTGTTTTCTGTGTCAGCTAAATTTGCAAACAACACTCTAAAAATATATATCTGTTATGCAAAGCCATGCTGTTAATCAAAACCTGCAAATTATGACCTGCTTATAATCAGGTAGTTTTTTATCTAATGTACTAGCCAAGTGTCTGATCTATACATTTGGGTTTGTTAAGTTTATAATCTACTAATATCACAGTACTTAGCTAGAAAAATCCCGATTAAAATGCAATTTTATAATTTTTTCCCAAAGTGCCTGTAAATGTTAATCTCTGCTTTAATAGGAGGAAATGAGTTCTATGGTATATTATTAGAAAAAAATGAGCAATTTTAATCTAGATGATAGAAAAAAATTCATTTATATCTATGTTTTCTATGTGACATCTTAATAAGCTGTATGCAACTGTGAACTGCATTAAGTCCCACCCATACTCACATGCCTTCATTTTCTTGCAAAGAAAATGTAACTACATGCTAGGGAGGGAACTCACTGTGGAACACATTAACAATTACATCTGAATACAAGCCTGTAGGCCCATCCATGGAGAGCAATTTTTTTCCTCTATGTTGACAAGTGAGAAATTTCTAATAATATTGTGGTGAAAAGCTCCAATACACTTGCTCCATTTTCAGCGTTAGTTGCTCTGACCAGCAGTATTTCTTTCAGTCTTTCTGCCCCGAGTATGACATCTAAATTGCAAGGACTGGGTTTAAAGTTATGCAAGAGTCTGTTGCACTGGCTTCATCTTGTGGGAATCACATCATACACAAGCCCAGAATGCCTAAATTGTATTCTCTGAATGCATACACAAAGCTGAGTACTGATAGTTCTCACTATGACTGTCATGTCCACCACTGAATTGAATTAGCTGCACATTTTCCTTTATAAACAAAATAAACCCAAACAAGCAAACAAACAAAAAACAAAACTCAAAAAATGCACACAAAAACAAAAACAAAACAAAACAAAAAACCCAACAACAAAAAAGTGTTAAAAATTGATTGGGAGAAATGACTGTGAGGAGCTAGTATGTGAGATGTCTACATAGAATTCTTTCAATAGATTTTGTCTTTCAGAGATGTGGAAGGTCACTTCTCAAATAGCTTCTCAGTAGCTGCTGTGAAAAATAGCAGAGATTAAAATGTCAAGGAACTCCCTGAGATGTAGGAGATCAAGGAAAATTTGCTGAACATTTCCCATGTCCTGAAGACTAAATCTTGCAAAAAGATACCACACAACAAATGGTAGGCAGCAATGTGAAGAAACATTAAAAAAACCCAAACCCAGCAAACCAACCAACCAATCAACCTAATGAACAAAAATTCAACAAAAAATAATCTCTTTCCAAGAGCTATAGGAAAAAAAACTCATTAGGAGATGTGTAAAGCTAAAGCTTTCTGCAGGAATTCTAGCTTTCTGGAATATGCTGTGATTTGTCACACACCTCCTCATCAAAGAAATCCAAACCAAGATTTCTACCTGGAGATATTAGCCCAGTCCTCCTGCCTTCATTATGATCCATGTGGCAAATATTTTTCTACTTTTGAAAATGGAATGGAATGGTTTAGGATGTGCATGCTTCTCATCCTGAGCCCTTTTTGTGCTCACAGTCCTGCAGACCAAGGGGGGAAGGTGGTATGATGCTTCCTCAGCTCCTAACACAGTTCTCATTAATTTCTGTCCCTTGTATGCACTTGTGAAAAAGAGAAACACATGGGTCTCCTTTCCTACTTTAATCATCCCAATCAAGTCATTCCTTTGATCAACATCACAAATCGAAGTACGTTGCATATTCTAGAGCAAATAGGAGAAAGGTGTGCTGTAGATTGATATTCAAATGGCACATAAAAGATCTGGCACACAGATCAAAGAGAAGAATGTTGTGTTTGGGCTTGTCAGTTGTGTTTTACTGCATTACTTATGTCTTTGGTTGACAAGGGCTCTGAAAACAGGCTGACTCAATGAGCTTCTAGGGGAAAACTCACTTTTTGTTGGCTATTCAGAGAGCTATCCTGCCAAACTTTTATTAACCCTGTTTTCTAATTTGGTTACAAAACAGCTGAAGAGGCATGAAAATATGTATCCACACAAGGAATATCTAAAACCTTTACTGTGCTTTGGGTCACACAACATCATTTTTCAGCCCATTAAGTCCTTATATACTGCTTCCATTATCATGCTCTCTCTGGCGAGACATGAAAGTTCTGCTATCCCCTTCACAGATGGGTGAAGGACCTGAGTATCAAAAGATTAAGATCAACACTGAGCTGCTTTTGCCCAATTTTGTCTACAAGTTATGCTATGCCCTACAAGCACCTCACATCAGCTCCCATTCTGCACTCCAAACACACACATCAGCAAGTCTGTTCTTATCATTGGTTGTCAGTTAGCAATTAGTCCTTTTTTATCTCTCAGAAAATCAATAACATGGCCTTATTGTTCAGTTCTGCTTCTTCCAAAGCACTTCAAGTCATAATTTATGCATGTGAGTGCTGAGGTTTTTTGAGTTGGTTTTGTTTTACTTTAAATTATTACTATTGTTGTGGCAGTGGTGACTTATGCATTATTTTTTGTTTGTTTTTCCTTAATAAACACAGAATCATGGAATGGGTGAGACTGAAAGGGTCCACAGTGGGTCATCTGGTCCAACCTTCCTAGTCAAGCAGGATCACCCTAGCACACATGGCACAGGATTGCGTCCAGATGGCTCTTGAGTATCTCCAGTGAGGAAGATTCCACAACACTCTCTAGACAATCTGTTCCAGTGCTCAATCACCCACACAGTAAAGTTCTTCTAAAGTGTTGCCTATTGTCCTGTTGCTTGACACCACCAAGAAGAGCCTGGAAACATCCTCTTGACACCATTCTTGCAGATATTTATAGACATTGGTGAATTCTTTTCTCAGTTTTCTCTTCTCCAGGCTGAACAGGCCCAGCTCCCTCAGCCTTTCCTTGTAGGAGAGGTACTTCAGCCCCTTCATCATCTTCACTGCCCTCTGATGGACATGCTCCAAGGACTCCATGTCTCTCTTGTGCTCAGAAGCCCAGAACTGGGCTGGACAGACCTGTGGCCTCACCAGGAATGAGCAGAGGAACAGGATCTCTTCCCTCAATCTGCTGGCAGTGCTCTTCCTAATTTACCCCAGGATGCCTTTGGCCTTCTCGGCCACACACTGCTGGCTCATGGACAGCCTGTTGTCCACCAGGACACTCAGGTCCTTCTCTGCAGAGCTGCTTCCCAGCAGGTCAGTCCCCAGCCCATGCTGGTGCCTGGGGTTGTTCTTCCTCAGGGACAGGACCCTGCATTTACCTTTGCTGAACTTCAAACAGTTCTTCTCTTCTCTTTCCAGCCTGTCAAGGCCCTTCTGAAGGGCTGCACAGACCTCTGGGGTATCAACCACTCCTCCCAGCTTTGTGTCATCAGCAAACTCTCCAAAGAGGCATCTGTTCCTTTTTTCAAGTTACTGATGAATAAGTTAAGCAATCATGTGCACAGTACTGAACCTTGGGGAACACCGCTGGCGACAAGCCTCCAACCAGACCCTCTGCCACTGCCTGTAACCCTCTGAGATTTGCTGTGTTTTATTTCTCAGAAATTCTGTGCTTTCTTCCTCTTCTCTATATTTTAAAATTTACTGGCACAGATTGCCTACTGATATATGTAAAATTCACCAGTGAAGTAGCCTATTTGCCTAAAAGTAAACACAAGCATATCTGTTCACAGAATCATGGCTTCAGTGCACACATCGTGGATCTGGAGAGGGCTGCCTGTGGCTCCAGCTGGACAGCTATGCAAATGACTGGCAAATAAGGAGCCATCAGACACTTCCCTGTCCTTGTTTTTTAGGAGTGGTCTACATCCCAAGGCACATGCCTATTTAGTAAAAGAGAAATGCAGGCACTTCTTCCTGTGCTTCTATTTCTCAGATTGAGGTTTGGGAATGCTTACAGTGGGACAAGTAACTTGTGCCAAGTCACAGTGGTTATTTGCATTGTGATCATTCAGGGTGCAAGGGAGGACTGGATGGTGATTCTCAGAATTAAACACTCTCCTTTTCTTGGAGTACTCAGTAATGAATGAATAGCTAATTAGCAATTTGCCTTGGTGTTGTATGGTCAATGTAACTACTCTTGGGTTTGTCATTTCACTCAGTTGGCAAATAATGGGCCAGAAAGCCTTACTGGGGTGGGTTTTTTTTGTTTTTTTTTTTTTTTTTTGTTTTTCTTCCCTAGTCCATTTCAAAGCCTTGAGCTCTTATACAGAGCCTTTTGGCATATCTGAATGCCTTTGTCTGGTTAGCTTTCAGAGAATGATTTCATGGGGGCATCCTTTTTACTGGGGTTCACAGTGACTTCATGTGCTGGTAACAAGATGCGTCATTATTAAGCTTTGTATCTGCTGATGAATGAGTAAATGTTTGTGAAGATGATATACCAGCATGCTCCTCACCTTTTACTAAGCATATTTCCATATTTCACCAAGGCTTTGTAAGTACTTGGTACAGAAACAGCTCTGTTTATTGGAGGTGCTTGTTCCCCAACCTCCTGGGACTGTGCCCAGTTGCAATCACAGCAGTGTTATAGCAGTTCCTTCCTGTCTCTTTGATGTAGCATTTGCTTTTTAAATCCCTGCTGCTTTCACTCATTTTTCTTAGTCTGCTTTTTGGCTTGATTTCTGAAGGTACTGGGGCTCTTTCAGGGACAAGGCTTTAATAGGGAGCGCATGTTTCTCCCACTTCACTGTTTTGTTAATTCATAGTGTTAAAGCTTGAGCTATTTAATACCTCAAACAACCTCTACGAGGACTGCAGAGAACTGCAAGGACTACATCAAATACAGCATCTACTACATAATGATTAGGAGAAGTCAGCTCTAATAACCAAGAAACTAAATCCTGCTTATTTCCCAGTTTCTCTCCGTACTCCCTCAAATTACTTCAGGGGTTTAAAAAGTTTAAAGGGCTCTAGAGGAGGCACTTGGTGCTTGCAGGATGAAACTGGTACAAGTCAATTGCCTTGCAGCAAAAAGTGTAAGAACATCACTATTAGAAAAACTGAATAGACTCTTGTATTCACTTTCATTGTCCAAGAAGACTAAGGTGCAGATGGCAAATCTGACATTAACACCAAATCTAAATAGGTTATAAAATGTTTTGATTTAGACTGTCCAAGGTGTTTTATATAGTTATAAGGCTTGTTTTTACAATTTCTCATAATAAAATTGGCAGAGGTCTTACAGCTCAACACATGGTTGTTAGAGAAAAACTGGCACTTTTTTTTCCGTATACGGAAGGAGAAAGAAGATATAAAACCCAAACTGAAAGCAGGAAGCATTGAATCTAGTATTTCTTTTCCTACAGTTAGTGTGGCTAAATTCTAGCAAAATATGTACTCCAAGTATACCTGTAGTGATTTGTTTCCCTTTACACAATTCTTTTAAACCATATAATTTCCTTTTTTTTGTTGTTTTAAAAAACAAACATGTGAGAGCTCAGGATTTCACAAATAAACATACTATGAATTAACAGTGGGATTAAAATAAAGTGTAAATGTTGTATAATGGACTCAGTGTTCTTACTGTTCTTTATGTGAGCAGTGTTATCTCCTCATTCTTGTTTAAGAAACTTACCTTAATATTTTTAAAATGGAAACAATACTAATTTCCTTCCAACATATCCTACCTTCATAGGATAAAGGTCACAGTCCTCCTTCAATGAAGTCTAGAAGGAGAGGGATCCAAGTGAATTTTAGGAACTGTCAGAGAAATTTTGCCCTCAGTTAAACCCTATGGACTTCTGTGGGAGTAAGAGGGTGGCACAACAAGCAGAATTACTCTGTTGTCCTCTCCTATTAATACTGTGCCAATCATCACAGCATCTGAACACTTTCCCCAATTAAGACTAAACAAAGAAGACTAATGTCTGTGATGGGAAATTTCCTCTCTGTTCCTCCCCCACACAGAAAAGTTATGTGAATGCTGTGTAGGAGAGATGTTGTGATGATCACATAAACAAAAAAGATAAATGTGTATTATAAAAATAAAGGTGAAAAACAGTAAACATGATTATTTACTGCTTGAAAGAAAAGCTTATATAAATGAGCTTTATAATTGAACCAGAAAGGCTTCTAGTTTATTGACATACTGTTCTCTGAAACAGATTTTCAAATCCCAGACCTAGTTTTCACTCATGGTAAACTTTCAGTAATGAACACTGGGGTCAAAAAGGGAATTCTACCAATGTGGACCTAACAGTAGGTATCATTATTATACACTGAAGAGAACAATATAAATGTAAAGGACATCTTTTAATAATTTGAGTTATTCATGAAAATGTACAGTGATAATGTTTATATTTATTTAGTAGATTACAAAAGATAATCAGTGATCCATAGTTTGGGGAAACTGCAGCATCTGTTCATTTTGGGGGCCACCAATATCAATGCAGATGAAAATCTTGTCAGTTATATTTCAAGCCATCCATCCTAATATTTGGACTTCCATAACCTTAGGTCTAAAATTTCTGCGGATGTTAATTAACCCTGTGTTAATTAATTCCATGATTTCAATGTCCCTGCGAATCCATTGATTGATATCATGGTTGCATAGAGAGTTTGGTTTGCAGAATTGTAGAAATTTTGTGGGTTCAAGGGATAACATCCCACAAAAAGGAGAAGACAATGCAGAGACCAGGACATACTCCAGGCCCATACACATAATCAGTCAGATTGCTGCACTAAACATGGAAAATGTTGGAACATTTAAATAGGATCTGGGCTAACATCTAATCGTACTGAAATAGCATTGTCTTAGCTAGGCAGAAAGCAGGGATGCTACAAAGTTCTGAGAGAATGAAAGCAGCCTTTTCCCTTTCCCTAAACTCTGCACTCTGCCTGGTTTCTGTGACCACACTTCCCACTGAACTGCTGAGTGCTGGATGTCCTGATTTCAGCAATAACAGCTCTTTCTCCATAAGACAAGCTCTGATGTTCACAGCTGTCAGTCCTGATGGTCTATGCTGGTTGTTCCTTGCGCTGGTTTCAGATGGAATAGAGTTAATTTTCTTCATAGCATGATTTGAACTTTTGCTGAACACAGACTGTTAATAATATGGAGATGTTTCAGTTATGGCTGAGCAGGGTTTACACAGAGCCAAGGCCTTTTCTGCTTTCCATACTGCCACACTAGTGAGGAGGCTGGGGGTGCTTGGAAGGTTGGAAGGAGAAACAGTGGGGACAGGTGACCCCAACTGACCAAAGAGGTATTCCAGACTGTATTGCATCATCCTCAGAATATAGAGTGGAGGGAAGAAGGATGAAGGGTGGGATCTTCGGAGTGATGGTGCTTGTCCTGACAAGTCACCATTGTGCGTAATGTGAGCCTGTTCTGGAGACAGCTGAACACCTGCCTGCCCATGGGAAGCAGGGAATTAATGTCTTGTTTTCCTCTGTTTGTGAGAGTGGCTTTGGCTTTCCCTATTAAACTGTCCTTATTTCAGGCTAGCTTTTAACTCCCTGATTCTCTCCCTGATACTGCTGGTGGGGATCCAAGTGAGGGGCTGCCTGGGGATTGGCTGCTGTCTGGGGTTAAGCCATAACAGTCCTTTATACAGAAATGTTTAGCTCTCTGCCATCAGCAAAGCTTGTCCTCAGCTTTTTTCCTCTCATTTTCTCGTCTCGTCAGCAAAATTATCCCACTCCTACAATTCTGTTTCTTGTGTGTTGATCAGGTTGTTATTCTCTTAAATTGGATGTTCTCAACTCCTGCACTTTTATTTACTTTGAAATGCAAACTTCATTTCCAATTCCAACACAACAGTTCTACAGAAAAATCCAGGGGAGCACTGAGTGCGTAAGGAATAAAATACCAGATTCACTTTAGACATATATATTTTATAAAGAAATCACATACAATAGCCTTTGGTTTCACAGTCAGGATTTCTTTATATTCTCCTATATTTAGACTTGCTCCATCCCTGGAGTTGCTCAAGGCCAGGTTCCATGGGCTCTAAACAATCCAATCTAGTGAAGTGTCATTGCCTATGGCAAGGGAATTGGAACTAGATGATCTTTAAGGTCCCTTCCAGCTCACGATTCTATGATTTGACTCACAGAAAATTGACAAATGAGGCCAGGGCTTAAGAGTTTGGTAATTAAATTACTTCCCTGCCACTTTCTGTATGCACAAAGAGATTACATGGTGATGCACAGATTCTTACAAATTATAGTCCAGTTGTCAGCATCACCAGAAAAGTTAGACACCTTGCCTTTCATTAAGCTTCTTAATAGGCTATGATCTAAAAACCTCTAAAAGATGCTGTTGAAGAAATTGCTCCTAAGCCTGGTCGGAGCTGGGGAGGTAGGGTTTATTGAAAATTAGATGAGGTCTGGGAGGCACACATGAGCAAATCCCAGGCACAAAAGCAGACTTATAAAAGCAGTTTGCTCAGTCCTGTATAACTGAACTACATCTTCATCTTCTTGGTTGTGAAGCAGAATTGAGTTTGGCAATTGACTCCCAGATTGAGCTTGTATAACTGAAAGGACAACTTTATCCAAGATCTGAATTTATAAAGGGCTATTAAAAGAGTGACCTGGATAGTTGCTTGAGTAATTTTTTTATCAAAATGTCTTCACAGAAAGCCCACAGCACCAAAGGCATTGTGTCTGTGCATGCATGTGCAATACCATTTGTATTATATTCTCCTACAGCCAGTGATTATGTATGTCTCTCAGAGGTTGCTACTGCATGTAACACTGCGACAAACAGAGCAGAAATCATTTTTAAAATACACAGGCACTGCTTATACTCCTTTCTTACTCTTATTGCTGGTTATTGGCAATATCAATCCTCTACTAAAAAATAAGGATTTTATAGTTCATTGTTGGTTTTGTTGTTCTGTTTTGTTTTGTTTTTTTAAGGTCATATACCAAGAGGCCCTTTCTTGGGTTATGTTCTTATCCATTAGGGATTTATATGAAAAAGAAATGTTTCCATATTACTGACTATGAGACCTAAATGTCCTGTGAACTTCATCTTAATCCAAATTAAAATAACACCACTGTTCAGTGAATTCTTTTAAATTTGGTGGTGTGGTTTTTTTGTGGTTTTTTTTTGGTTTTTTTAAAAAATTTATAGCCTTTTAATTGAGATCAAGCTATGACCATGATTTTTTTATAAAACAGTAAGTGATTTAGAGGAACCAATTTAAGATGTTTCTAGAAGGTCAGCATTACAGAAACTCAAGAGCAAACAATGCTTCTTCCTTGTCCTCTCTCTAAACATGAGAGGCTTCGTGGTGTCTCAGGTTGTTGAGACAAAATAATGAATAGTTTCTGAAATATTATTATTTTTAATTTTGGCTACGTTATCTACCTGCTTTCGACAACATATCAGCCATGACAAATACCTGGATCTCATAAGTAACAGCTGGTCAGTATAAAAAAAGGCCTGGAGTTTAAGGTGCTTTGATGTAATTTCATTTTATGTTCTTGGATTTGATTCATGAAGTGGTGGTTAGGAATTCTTTGTAGTATTCTTTAGCTCAACTATATTTCCAGATGCTTTCCCTCCACTGTAGCTCTGATTATATCTTGGGAACAGTCTCTTTTTGATTATAGGGTGCCAGTTTCAAACCTCCACTTTTCAGGCATAGTTTGATGCTCAGGTTCTGGTCTGCTGCCTTCTGGGCTGTGACAAAAATTGCTCTCCAAAAAAAAAAAATAATTCTCAAAAATACTCCCTTTTCTCTTGTTTCTTGTGTCTTAAGTATTTTATTGGGCAATATCAGCCACATGTAATTTTTTGAAATATTAGACTTCAGAGAGATTTACCAAACAAAGGATTGATCTTTAAAAGCTGGATTTTTATACTTGCAAACAGTGATGCTATCCACAGCATGTTTATAGTTCTACCTTCTTAGTTCTGAGACAAACTAGAGTTAAAAAGATGTTGGTTTTCATTGTGGAGAAGAAGAAGAAACTTGGTGAGCAGATTTTGACTGCATACAAATTTCCCAGAGTTTTTCAATTATCTCTGACTGCAGAAGATATAATGAAACTTAATTTACCACACTATCATTCTGGATTATGTTAAACTAAACCGTTTCTAAAGATTTACAGTAATATGCCTTACATTAGATTCTACAATTCCAAAAGGGAGAGAAGGTGGTCACTGATTTCATTTTAGGAGCTTGCAGTGATTTTTCCTGAAAAAAAAAGAGTGCAAATTCACATTTCCCTGTACAATGTTATTGGGTCATGTTTACAGATTAGGTTCATCAAACTGCACAATATTAAACAACTGATACAATAGCAAGCTCTTTCTCTTTTTTAAAGTGCTGTAAGCATATGTGTTAAAAAGTAAAGATGGAGTCCTGCTTAAGAGAAATGACATGTGAATTCAAAACAAGGGTGACAGAAGAAGAAAATAAATACAGGAAATTTTTGAGGGAGGCAGGCTAAAAATGAAATAATGAGGTGATCTGGCTGTCTGGTTTTAACTTCAGAATTGCTTTATCATCTTTAAATAAATAAAGATCTGTCTAAAAGTCTTTAAATAAATAAAGACTAATACAAGGATCTACTTAGGGAAGTGAGATTTGACAGATACATAATAACCATATATGAGAAATAAGCATATATGAGAGCCTATGAAGCCTGTTGGCTTCCAGTCAGGTGCTCAGCTCATTGAAACACAATGACAAATTTGGGTGACAAATTTACAAGTCTTCTTATAATTTGGACTGATGTAATTCTGATATATTCAAATACAAATGCTTTCGGTTCTGCAAGTAAGGCAAATAACTTTTTTCTTTACCCTCTAAATGAACTATAGGTTTAGGACACAAAATACTACTTTAAAATTTAAGAATGAAGTCTTCAGGACTTTGTATCATTAAAAATGATACATAGCTGGAATAAAGGATCACTTCCTTTTCTTGTTAGTGAGAGTGTGCAGTTTCCACTCCTCCAGAGTCATAAAGCCAGAGGTCCATAAGATTGCAAGAGTAATAACAAAAATGAAAAGCTAAACAAGTCCAAATGGAGCCATAAAAATGCCACTTTGAACAAACCAGCATATTTTCAAATTAATTCTTTAAAATCACTGGATTTACACCCATTCCCTAATTTCACCTGCAGATTTCCAAAGACATTAGGGATGCTGTTGGTCCAAACCTGATGCAGTTTACATCAGTGATGCCGGGCAATGAAAGCTTGGTGTAAGTCACTACTTATCAGCCTGGGATTGCCACACAAACTGACTCTAGGAAAAGAAGAAATGGAACACATCCTACATACCCTAACACCTGCAATTGAGAGAAGAAACTAAATTGGGAAAAGGAAGCTACATAAAAGTATTCAGAACTTATGCTAAATTTAGGCTGAGTGCAGCAAAACTGCGCAGGCACTGGGATGTTTTAAAAAATTCTCAATGGTCTTTAAGAGGGAAGTTTGAGAAAAACCATTCTCTGATCAGCTGCATATGTCACTTCCAGGTCAACGCTATTCTATTGTTCTGTGAGAAGGACGTTGAGGTAAAAAATGTCCTGATCTCTCAGCCTTTGGATAAAGCCATTTCTATGCAGACTAAACAGTAAATTTATCATGCTAAAAAATTCATCAGGGAGACTGTCTCTTGATTTTCAGCAGAGTATTTCAGAAGTCAGGAAATTGCCACTAAGTTTCCAGTATCCTGCAGAGGACTTAAATTGGAAGAAAAAAAAAAAATATATTTTAGTAGAGATTTGACAAAAGCTGCTTTGTATTGGTTTTACTACCAGTTATTCTGTCAAAGCAAAGAGAAGAAAAAGGTGGGTGAGGAGGAACAAAACCCACAAAAAATACAGGTCCAAATTTTTTGGCTGATAACTGGAATTAAAGCCATAGTACTTGCACATGACATTCCCTTTCTGTGAGGGAGATTAAATTTACAGAAACAATTCTTGCTCCAGTAGGTGGAAAACATATTGCTGTTCTACCTGCGACTTCTCACCAAGTCAAATCCATACCCATCTACAAAGTCTGTTGTTGGCTAGCTGACCTATGGGTTGTATCTTAAGGTCAATTAAGTAATTGATTTTTAAACACTGATGTAGTTTGCTTTCATAGCTTTTATTAAAAGGTTATTTTCAAATAGAAAATGTTATGCAAATTCAAAGTTGTTATGCAAATTCAAAGTTGTCTGGCTGGGGCACTAACCAGTTCATTGTTCTTGTATCATATACAAATTTTGACACGACACTGATTTTCAAATATTCAGATAACTGATCAGAGAGAGTCAAAAGCAATTAGTTAAAAAAATGACACAAGAAGAGCTTCAAATATTCTTGTGGCAGTCAGACTAAATAAGCCCTTGTAGTACATTTTGAGGCCATTTGTTCTGGTTTTATAAAAATGCTCCAATCACTTTTGTCAGCCTTTGTTGACAAGTTCTTAAAACACACTGCATTATCTGAAAGTATTTGTATAAGTGCTTACAAGACAGAGGATTAAGTTCATATTTCCATTTATTATTGGCTTGAAGAAGGGATATCCTAAAATGACATGTTACAGAATACATGAGGCATCATCCACATGGACAATTTAATGATATTTGCCTATTCTCTTGGGTACATCTGCTAACATTACCTACCTAAGTCACTCTGTGTGGACCCTCTGTGGCTAACGTGTTACTGCAAAAAAGTTTCACCTTATACAGAACAAAGAGGAAAAAGCAAGCATCGACCAGAGAACAGCGTCTACGTGGTAGTCTGTGTGCAAATAAAAACGCCATTAGGAAGAGCTGACATCCTCTAAAGAGGAGTGTTTGAAGTAATCTACTGTGGGGAATCACATAATTAAATTATTTGCCCCCACACAAAGGGCTTTAAGAGCACAAAGTAGATAGAGTACAGTGGCCAGGCCCGGAGAGGGAGAGCTCTGCCTCCATCTCTTGGTGATCGAGAGGAAGGGCAGCCAGAAGAGACTTCATCTGGATTCTTCATTGACCCCAAAGCCATATGAACAGATGCTTGAAGAGAGATGACAGCTGTGCTGTGACACACAGGGAAGCACGACTAGAGACTCATTCATGTAAGCTTGTCCCCCAGGGTCTTCCCACCACTTCTGTGGGACCCACCATAACTGCAGTCAGAGGCTGTGGTGCTGATCCAAGAACAGAGGAAGAAGGTGTCTAGTTTGCAGAAAGGAATCTTTTCAAATTACTATCAGATGCTCATTCCTAACCATTAAAACCCATATGAATTTGGCAGAATTAGTTGATGTGCAGTGACAAAGAGGGAATCAAGAACAGAGAAATGCCTTTGCAATGGGATATGGCATTTACTGCTGAAGCCAACTAGGTTGGCAGTAGAAGGACCAAGGCTGAATCATGGTTGCAGAGCTTAGGGGTGCAGCTGCAGATGATAAGCACAGGAGACTTCCCAGCTGCCTGGAACCAAGGCTACCACATGTGCCTGTAGATGGTGGGAACACACAAACCCCTGGCACCAGCTTGTGACTGGCACCAGAGCCAGTGGGAAAGTTGCCTCCCTGATGGCAGCTGGCTCTGGGCTGAGTTAAAAAACTCCTGTCAAACCTAGTGGGGATGAATGACAGAGTGATACACCATCCATAAGTCAGGAAGCTGCTCACCCTGCTCCTTTGAGTGTATAATAAAACTTCTGAGGCTGAGAGCTGTAAAACCTTCCTTTACAGGGTGCTGAGGAAAGCCTCGGCCACAGATCAGACTCTCACCACCGTGCCACCAGCTGCATAGCATAGGCAGAAATATACAGGATTAAAACCACATGAATTTCAAGAGCTTCATGTCAAACAACTTTTAAAGATATATCGTGACCCTTTATTTCCATAACATAAATTGCTGCTAGGGTATATCATGGCTTTTCTCCTTGAAAAAAAGTTCTTGATTCTCTCAGAAACTCCAGGTGGTCACCTATATGTTCTCCAAATCCCAAGTCTTTCTGCTGCTACCAACTTTAGAACAGGAATTAAATACATTTCAAAAGTAAAAATTAAAAGAAATGGGCTCAATTACTTTTCATTTCTTCACATTATACTGAGTACATTGCCTGTATTTATAATAGAGAACGGATACCACCCAAACTCACAAATAAGATAACCAATTTTATTGCAGCACATCTACCTTGTTCTATATTTAGTTACAAATCTTCACCAGAAATATTTGCCTCTTTTAAGAGGTGGCTTGTATTCACCATATTCTGTGGTTTCAAATACTCTGAGGTTTTAAGTCAAACCATATCATATTGAATTTTAGCAGTATTAGCTCCTATAGGCACTCTTGTGCTATGAGGTGGAGGGGATTTGGGATTTTGTAACTACCATTATTTACATCTGACCTTTAGCTTCAGCTGAACTAAGATTTTAATGGAAGTATATAGTAGACCAATTAAGTAAAAATAATATGTAAAGCGCAAGTCTTTGCAAATTCATTTTACCTTCACAAAAATATGTGACATTATAAACTAAGTAAAACACAATGAAAATTACTAACTTCTACTCAAGAAAGCAACCAATGTGATATTTTTGCAAAAATTTCTAAGTATGGAATTACTGCTAAATCTCTATATAAGTCTCATTTACTGAGAACAAGCATGTGCTTAAGGCTTTCTTGACTCAGGATCAACTTTTAAAAGTAATTATTTACTGATAAAAACCAAAATTTCGGGAATATCACATTACAATAACCCCATGGCTTTAAAGGTTAGGGATGACACTGTGGACACCAAAATTAAATAGAAACATTAAAGATTTCTTGGATCAGCAAGCTAAGTAAAAACTAGCATGTCACTGTTTAACTTTAATCTTGATAATTTATTGTGAATTGGTCAAGATTCACAACCATGGGATTACCAATCACTAGAAACAGATATGTTTCAAATACTTCCAAATGTCATTTCTTGAGAGATACAAGTGAGCTTTATGACTCCTAGTCTTAAAATCTTACTATTGGTCCTTTCTGTTCAGTGCCACTTAATGACCAGAAATGTTTTGCTGCAGAGTGCAAAGATCACCTGGTTACTGAAGCAAATCTCCATCTCCCGCTTCCGTGCAATGAAACATTATAAAATCTATTCACTCTAGCTGCTAAAGAAGAGGAATGAAATACATTTAGCTCTAGGAATCTTTGCCTAGCTTGCAATAGAAGAATATATTTGGTAAAATGGTAAAATGATACTTCATTACTGAGCTGTGATCAAGAGACCACCAGGGCAGCTCAAGCCCAAATGAAGCCATCTCAAGCATTAGAGATACAGTTCCGTTTGGTTTAGTAGCAGTGACATTTTTCTTCTGAGTCAACAGACTTTTGGGGTTTGGTGGCTTTTGGCACATAATACCAGCCTTTGAAACACTGATTGCTCAGCCAAAGTTAACAGAAACAGCTGCAAAACAAGATGCCATTATCTCTGGGTCTTGCTCTGAGTAAGCTACAAGAGCACTGCCATCTGTAAAGAGCAGTTCTTTAATAAGGGGACTTCTGAAGCCTTTGTTTCTCTACACAAACAAGCGAAATTATAAATGTCGCTTGGGGAAATCTGAAAGTGGACTCTCAGAGACAGACTTTGTGTTTGCTCAATTTGCTGCTACTGAGGAAAATAAAAATGTCCCTACCACTGAGATACTGCAGCTCTAATCACATTTACAAGCAAGCTTTCTATCCAAAAAGCCAACTGAAGATGATAGTTTTTTTCAACTCATTTGCTTTGGGACAAAGAAGAGTTAAGTGTGGGGGTTGGTGGTGGTTCAGTTTTGGGTTATTTTAATTTTCATGGGTTTATGTATAGCAGTACAGAAAGGTCCATTTAATTCTTTAAATGCATCTTAATAGTGTCAAGTAGCTTTAGACAGCCTGATAGTTATAAAAAAACCCCATGGCTGAAAAAGAAACACTGTATTGCACAGACATAGATAAGAAGGATTCAAGATTCATTTTTTTTGCTTGAAGTAGACCATAAATACACATAAATACATCTCTGTAATGGCAGGACATTTTTCTTGCCCATTTCCCAGCTGATACTACAAACATAAGTGTCTTTAAGCTGCTAAACTACTGCTGCTTACAGAGAAAAAATATGTATCTGATCTGTGTTTCAAACACATTCTAAATATTTCATTTTGTATCACATTGAAGTCATGCTGGGGCCACAAAAGAAGACAATGAATTTATGATCAATATTAGGTCTTCAACTACTGAGTTGTTTTAGCATTAGCCTTTGATTTATTTTATGCTGAAAATATGCAGGGAATATTATTAATACTATATATTGCATAAATACTCTTAACTGACTGTAATCTTGAAGAATTCATGACCCTCAAGTTTTAAATGCCTGGATTTCTACAGGTAGAACATGAAGTTGAATTATATAGTCAACTAACAATAATGTAGACTTAATACTGGAAAATAAGGAACCTAGCTTCATTCCCATTAAATTTGATAGGAATTCTGAAGACATTTAATCTTACATTGTTGAAGTAAAATGACTTTATCAGATTTATTTGGACTCTTTGTTCCAGAAGACCTTCTCAAGGACATGTTACAGATTTTCACAAGTTCTTTTATAACAAATTTCTCCATCTATTTCCTTTTTTTTTCCAAAAGACAGTGACAATTCTTTGGAAAAACAGTGCAAACAGGTTTTAATTAATTAAAAAAAAAGAAGAAAAAAAAAGGAAAGAAAATGGTAATAAGGAAACCATGTGGATTAAGAAATGCAAAGAAGCATGGAACAAAACCCATAAACCTTGGAGAGAGGCTAGAAAGGCCTGGAAGAAAAAGTCATTGAGAGCAATTGCAGGGCTCTAAAATAGGCTATATATTTTAGGCAGTGGCCAGAACAGGGCAGCTGAACAGCTATTGAAAGGAATTGGGTTTATAAACAGGAGTTCAAGCAAAAACAAGGAATGGCTTCAGTGCAGGAAACTACGGTAAATAGGAATGGCTAGGCTTGTTCAGAGCTGTGGGAAACATCAAGAGAGTAATAAAAAGCAGAAGTATTTTGTTAATTTCAACATTTTAAGCATAGCATCTTCAAACTTGTAGAATTTGGTTTTACTGATACATGGATAAAATTATTTTCCTTCAATCCTGCCCATTACCCAGTCTCCCATTACTGTCTCCTTTTAAGCTGAACACCTCTATGTAGCTACTAAATCTATTGAAGATGCTTGCTTTGAATGGTTTCATAGTTTTTGACAGAGTGGAGCTGTCTTCTTAATACTAAGCAGGTATGGAGGCTCACAGTCTTTACTGTGAAGTATTTAACCTTCAACATATGAATTTAAAGTTAAATCTTGAGATTATTTCCTAAATACGGAGGTTTTTCCTAATTGAGGCCTTAGAATAGCACTGGTATTCTTTTAAGCTGTCGAAAGATACTCAAGAAATATTTTAATCATTGCAATTAACTAATAAAAACACTGTTAATGCTTCAGAGATACATTTTATCCTTTACAATACTCTCGAGCACTGTTTCTAGAGATAGGGAATATAACTTAGATTTCCATAAAGACTACCAAATCACCATGCCAATGACCTTTGGTAATCAGGCAGAGTTGTGGCTTCTAGTTCAAGGACTTTTTCTCCACAAGGATCAAGATCAGAAGAAAAGAGAAGTCATGGTTTTATGGGGAGAGACTTTCAAGGAGATTAACACTGACTTTAGTCTCTTTGTGAGATCCAGAATTTGAAGCTTCTATCCCAGAAGACAAAAAGTAAGACAGACAACCATGGCTGCTACTGTCATGTTTTAAATTAGTTGTGTTTTGAATACAGATTCCCGAGAGCCGAGCTGGTTTTGATGTGCCTGTCTATGCTCTTACAGCTCTCATGCAAGCTAGCCCTTCTGGACTGCTTTCAATCCTTTTCGTTTCAGCCCTACTAATACATGTGCGATTTTGGCTTCAGTGTTTGTAGCACTCCACTTTGGGCTCTGGATGGGATGCAAAGGTGTGCTGACCGCTTTTGCAAAGGGAATTGATACACGCTGCTGGCAAACCACAGAACCACCTTAATGCAGCCTCGTGCCTTGCAGTGCCATCTCGCCAGACTGTTTTAGTGAAGTGGGAAATGCAGTGCGTCCTGAGATTAACATTTCTGGATTTGTGGCACGATTTAACAGGATCCAGATGGCAAATATGTACTTTTTCAGTGCTGTTACCTGGAGGTGTATCAGACTCCAGACTTCTAAGGTGCAGAAGGAAAGCTAAACAACGTTCTCTATCGAGCCAAATTTTGGACACCGGAGTTTGGAGGTGGGACAACGTAACTGGCAAGACCTGGCGGGATTGAGGATTCACAGTCGGGGTTTCAGAGCATCCTGGTCTGGATTCTCATGGCTGACGCCGACAGCTCCACACGGATACACTCGGGTCCTGTATCAGAAATTGCGCTTCAGATGCCGAACATCAAAAAGTTACTTGGCCACTAAATCCCC
>VWZU01014042.1:1457809-1524659 GCA_013397095.1 Sterrhoptilus dennistouni
CGAGGTTGCCTCGCTCGCTCGGCTGCCGACCTGACATTCATCTCCAGCTCTTCTTGTTGATTTAGAAGGAAACCTTATTGGTGCTGTCAGGCTTAGAAGCAGGAGGGGTGAAATTTATGGGGTTTGGTATTGGTTTCTTCATTTCTGTATCTGGATTTTCACCAACGTGTGCCATAGGTTTGCAGCCAGATGCTTTTGCAAAATGGATGAAATCTGAAATACCCTTCTAGGTGAATATAAATAAGTTACATATTGGCTGGCAATACTATCATGGGTAACAGGTGAAAAATAGCTTCCTACAAATATAATATATTAATGCATTTCAAATGTGGGGAGCTCTATAAAGGAAGGTGATTCTTTTTCACATCAGTGGATGCTGGTGTCATCATCCTTACATAAATCACCGGGAAATTTACCTGCGGCACAAACCATTTAGGCAAACAAACTATTTCACCTTTATAGAGAAACAGTGTTGCACACTGTTATCACTGTTATCAAATACATATTTTTATTCTAGCTCATACCCAGAAAAAGCAAAGTCCTAATAAAAGATGAGTGAGCCCCACCCCAGTAAGTTTATGGCCTAAGACGCAAATGCTGTGGTGCACACAAGTACTTGCCTCCCTGAAATAACGTGAGCATTAAAGCATTTAAATGCCTTTCTCCATCAAGGCCTTAGATCCTTTTAAGTAGCCAAAATAAGAACATAATTTAATTAAAAGAATACGATCAAATAAATTGCTATAGTGAGTTCAACATCTAGTCCAATATCCTGGCTCTGACTACAGTCATTAGCAGATGCTGAAGGAGAAAAACGTAAGAAGCAGGACTGGCATACAGGCATCTTTTCCTGGCGTATCCTTTCAAGTTTCAGCAACACATAGAACATGGATTTCCTAAACTGGAGTTTACTCTCAGACCATCATATTTAATAAATTTTGAGTTTCCCTACTCCCTTTTTAAATATCTGTGTATGCTTTGGTCTCAATCCCGTTCTGTGGCAATGAGCACCACAATTTAATTACGATTTGTGTGAAAAAGTACTTCCTTTTGTTTGCTATGAACCTGCTGCCTGATAATTTTACTCCTTAGCTTTCATATGTGACAAGGAGCACATACTGTGTCCATGTAAGGTGCCAGGAGTGTCCTCTCAAACCAGAGCAGGTACAGCACTGGCAGGTCAGGTCTCTTCATTTTCACTATCAGCAAGCTGAGAGGTCTGCCTAGGAGTGTAAAGCTGTACTCAGCCCTTGGTCTTTCTCTTGAAACCTACAGATAAGAATAGTTATTCTTCTTTTTGTTATGCAACATGGACGCTTATGTACAAAGAATTGCCCTGAACCCATGAACTCCTTTTAAGAAGGCTACTGAAATCTGTCTGTTGAAAAATACTCCCTGCACTATTGATTTGAATTGAAATCTGGCTGACAGCTTGGTGAAAAATGCTCTATCCCAATGCAGTTTTTGCAGTTTTCTACTTACCCTGAAAAGAAGATGAAATATTTTATTCTTAACTGCAATTCTTATTTTTTAACAACTATATTAAATACAAAATGCAAACTATATGTCAAGGGATATATATATATGAACTCTGTACGTTTGAAGTAGAATAATTTTTTTATTGTTCTGTGTAATGTTCTTTATAAAGATATGCATATTGAACAACATGTGCAGTTTCAAAAGGAATTTTTGAATGTCCTATAAAATGTAGCTGATTTGTAAGGAGCTATAACATAAATTCTTCTTCAGACAAGTACTCCTGAGTTCAGTCCCGCTTGAGGAGGTATTGATCAGACCAACATTACAGAATACTTCCCTGATCTCAGTGGTAGCCTCTCTTTGATTTTGTCGTAAGAATAATAAAGGAATAAGAGACCAGGGAACTACAAAAGCACAGCCTGGGCCCAAAGACACAGAAGTTCTCACAGTTTTAATTCACCAGCAGACACAACCTGGAGCAACACAATCCACAGCAGAATGTGATGAAGTAAAGACAGGTAGAAACCCATGAGTTGTGAAATTCTTCACAAAAAATAAAATGCTGGAAACCTCAGATGAGTTAATCCCCATTTTCCAAAAGACTAAAAGAAGGAAAGGCTGAGTGGTATTGTTATGGGGACAGAATAGGAGGAATGTCAGCCAGCCTCAGACTTAAGCCAGTCTCAGACGTGATTTTCCACTTACAAGTGGCAAATATGTGTCTGTGTGTGTATATGAAGCAAAACATATATATATGTGTGTGTATATATATATATATATATGGTATGTGCATTTTTGTTCACTAAAAATACATTATCTTAAATAAATTTTACAATCCTAGTACTTTTGAATAGCACTTTCTTACTTGTATGCTTCACATGCATGCCTTTAAGTATGAACATATGGAGATTTTTATGAATAGAAGTGTACTAAGTGAAATGGTATTAGCTCTTACAGAGATGTTCGTTACAGTTCCATTAGCTCCCTCCTGATCATGTCTTCGTGATGTCAGGGATTTATTTTGCACTCGTACCAAGATTTCAGCTTTTTTTAGTGAAAAATATAACCCTACCATACTAGTAGTGCTTATTCTGTGATAAGCTTTCTAAGAACATAAAATTCATGTGTAATTGGCTTGAGCTAAAATTGAGCTAAAAAACTAAATCCTTCGCAAAAGTTAGCATTTTTGTTGACATACCCTTTTTTCTGAGTAGTTTTTATAATGAAATAATGCAATCAAACTTTCCATACCATTAATTAATTAAAAGCTTGTGCATGGGGTATAAAAACAAATGAATAGATTAAGTTGTAATTAAGTTTATCTATTCATGGTTATAACTAATGTAAGTAGACTTGTGGGAATAGCCTTGCTGCTGACTCCTGGGGATCCACTGAACCCCCCAAAGAAGCCCAGCCCTTCAGCTTGGCACCTCTGCAGGTCTTGGCTACAGAGGGTCTCAGGAAATGGGCTGCATGCATGTCTCACCCTGATTCTCTGGAAGGTTAACCATTTCAGAGAGGTCTTTTCTACAGAGATTTTGTGTCTCTGCTTGGAGTCAGGTATTTGCTCTCAAAAGGTTTTCGTTGGCATTGCTGCTGTCTCTAGTGTGCACAGAGGAAGCAGCCAAGCAGTGTGACTGTGGCAGGGACCTTGGGGAATGCTCAAAGCACACAAACAGATGAACTCGGGCTCTGCTCTGCCCCTTCTGCCCAGCCACCATGTAACCTGTGCCTCGACCAAACCGACATAAGGGCTTGATTCCCTTGTGTGCTTTCTCTGATTTGCACTGGTCCAGTGATGCAAAATAGATGTAAACTCAATTTAAATGACTTGTGTGCTTTGAAAAATATTTGTTGTTCTGGTATAATAATGAATCTGGACTTAAATAAACGTAATTTAATCAATTTAAGGTTGATTCTATCATACCATCATAAAAATTTTGAATCATAGCTTATTCTTTAAGTTCTTTGCTTATAAAATATAAATATATCTAAATGCATCTTAACTTCCATACAATAGAAATTTACATACATTATTTACTTTGTAAGCAAATGGCAGCAAGTTCTTAGAAATCAGTGAATATCTAAATAGAATGTATGTGGAAAATTACAGGGAGATAAAACAGAAAGAAAATTTAATAAAATCTTCAATCCAGCAGCTGAGCATTAAAAACATGCGCACACCTTAAACACTACATCTGTGCTGCATAATGTTTCTCCATACAAAACCTAACCTATATTTCTAGCTTAGGTTCTTCAGTGAGAAAGGGGTAAATTAGACAGTGATGCATTAACACTTCTATGGTAGGGTGCTACCAAAGCAGCTTCATTTAAAGCAGTTTGGCTGCTCTCATCTCTCCAGTGATGCCAGCTCTGTGCTTGCTGAAATATGAGAGGTCACAAGCTGAACCACTGTATATAGCCCACCTCTGTACATACAGGCTAGCAGAGAGAATGTCACAGTAGCGCTGCCTTTAAAGGACACAGCCACTCTGTCTCAGATCCCTGATTAATGGGTTATGCCACTTTGCCAAGTTCAAGTCCAAACAAGACTTGTGGGGTTTTTTTGTTTGTTTTTTCAAGGAAAGCTGAGTACGGTTTGGGGGGTTTTGCTGTATTATGTTTTTGCTGCATTATGTGTTGCTGTGCTGTGGTATGCTGTAACAATGTCTTCATTTATGAGCCAGTTAAAGTAAAATAATCCTGTGAGAGAAAGCAATTAAACCCCAGGAAGCATGGATGAAGGCTGTCATGGTATCCTTAGCACAGCACTTTTATACTGGCTTCCAAGACTGGGTTGGATATGGCTTTCAGCAACCTGGCAGGGGGGTTGGAACTAGATGATTTTTAAGGTCTGTTCCATCCTGAACCATTCCGTGATTCTGTGATTCTCTGATTCTGTACTTCAGACAGCTCTCAAGAGAGGGACTCAGAACAATGAGCACCCTTAGAGCAGCGTGTCCTGGGCACATCGCAGCTGTGGCAAGGAGCTGCAGGAAGTTCTGACATTTCTCACAGTACCAATGCCTGATTAGTATCACCATATGTATGCTGGTCTCATAGAAGCTTAAATTGGAGGGAAGTCATAGAATGTCTGGACTGGAAGGGCCCCTACATATATTTTAGTTGCAATTCCCCTTGCCATGGACTGGGACACTTTCCACTAGACTGAGTTGCTCAAAGGCCCATCCAACCTTGAACACTTCCAAGGATGGAGCACTCCCAGCTTCTCGGGGCAACCTGTTCCAGTGCCTCGCTAGCCTCATAGTGAAGAAATGCTTAGTAAATTTTTAATACCATTGTTACTTATGGTTTATGGTTTACGTAATGGGAACAACCTTCTGAAGTAAGGAATTTCTTATCCAATCTGCCTTATTTTGACAGTACTGCAGACAGCACATGCTCTCTGATATTCACATTGCACCAGACCTTTGGGTAGTGTAGATTCTGCTCTCTCAGTGATTTGCATCATATGAAAATTGAGAACAGTGAATAATAACTTCCTGTACAAGAGCTTCACAAGTAGCCTTGATTTAATGAATGTAGGTGGGAAGTGTCATCCTAATTACTCAGTGTCCAAAAGGTACTTTTATTTCCAAGTCCTATTATCTTCAGAAATTACAATGTCCTAAAATATTAATCAGATGCTTCATAGCTTTCAAGATGGGTTTGGGAAAAGTGAGATGCAAAAGGTATTTTTTTATCATTCATGTAGAATGGTTTAAAATATATATCTACTGTGTTTTAATGCAGTTGTCTTATAATGGTCTAATAATCTAACTGATACGTCTTGATGTATCTGATAACCTTGTAACTGGAATTTAATGTGTAGAATTTTTTCACTCTTATATGTATTACATTTGTCTAAGTATGTTTATAAACGCTTACTGACCCTCACAATGTAAAAACCCCAGATGATGTCAATAAACAAAATCTCAGCTGTATGATAAGCATTGTGCTGACCATAATAGACAGGACTGTTTTCAAATTTCTGATTATTTGATATGTAAA
Source organism: Sterrhoptilus dennistouni (assembly GCA_013397095.1). Classification (NCBI taxonomy): domain Eukaryota; kingdom Metazoa; phylum Chordata; class Aves; order Passeriformes; family Zosteropidae; genus Sterrhoptilus; species Sterrhoptilus dennistouni. Next base: position 1,463,300 of record VWZU01014042.1, read on the forward strand.
ATTAAGTCACAGAGCAGCCACGAAAGAAATAAGTACTCTTGTGGTGAGAATCTTGAAAGGATAGAGGGAATACCTATACCCAGTGAATGCAGCTACTTCATAAACTATCAAGTTATGAAGGCAGCAGCTTTGAGCTGATATCTCATGTAGGACTGGGCACTGGTCAGTGATTCAGAATACAGAAATATGAGTGTTTATTGAATTTGTCCTCAGCTCTCTCTGCAGAACTATCACATATCCAGCATCTGTCTCAAAGCCTGTGCCTACACTGCTAACTGCAGTCTAGGATAGATAGCTGACAAGGTTCAGACACTCGAAAAATCTAGTTAAAGCAGCACTAGCAAGAAAGTTACCTTATTTTACCTGTACTATCTGTATGTCATTTTGCATCCTGCAGTACAGACTACTCAGAAACCAAGAAATACACTCCTGGTTTTTTTTCTATTTTTAACCTAAATGGCTCCTGGAGACATTTACCACCAATTATGTTCCATACTCCTTCAACCATTGTCTTATCTCTACTTAACCTGCTTCAGTTAGTCACTAACCATCTAAGGAAATCACAACTGTTGTTTCAATAGCAGTCAGTGCTAAAATACAGAAGTAACATGGCATTTATTGGCTGTCTAAGATTTCAGCTTTATCTAGCCAAGGTATCACAACTCCTGTGGGTGCAGGATTGCACTGAGCACTTCATTTAGTTGCCAAGACTCTCAGTTTTTGTTTCAGAGTCCTGCGTTTTTTCTCTGCAAACTAGAAAACAGAAGCCTGAGCTTTTGCACCAGAACTTGATTGTCTATGTATTGAGTTCTTAGAATGGAAGCAGACCTGACTGGAAAGTTACCACATTCCAGGGATCATTCCCAATCATACACTAATACGAGGCTGTCCTGTTACGCAGAACAGGTCACTCTAATTGTATGAATGAAACTAAATTGGCCATTTAGCCTTAGAGCCAGAGAACAAGCCCAGGAACTGTTTCGTTCCAGCACAGGCACGTCACATCTTTTCAGGAAGGCCTCTGCCTTTGGCCTGCATTCTTTCTTCTCAGGAATATGGTATTAACCAAAGGGAACTGTGTTTGCTGAGATTTACTTAATGATGGATCCAGATCATCTCAAGTCAGTGACTTGTTTTTGTTAGCTTAAGTTGTTCCCTTGGTACTCGCCTACCACAAACAAGAACACTGCAGGTTTTTATGGTTCCTTCTATTATGTTCACAACAGAGGGGTAGGTTGTCAGGTTGTGTAAATGAACATGTGCTTGAAGGATCCAGTTAGTAACATGCCGCTTAATAGTCTAATTTCAGACCAAGATTTATCAGCTTTTAATAGATTTAATGTTTGTCATGTTGACTTTTGCCATGTTTATTCTAGAATTTCAATGTTGTATTCACTAACAGAAGTCAACATATTTATATTGACAATACCATCAATTTGGCAATCTGATATAAAATATTCATGTAACCATCTCAAACCCATCTCAAATATATATGGTTTTAAAAATTACATTTAACATAACTCATATTGAATGGCTTTAGCTATACTGAATTCACTCTGTGAATTCTATACTGAATATTAATTACCATTAATATTCTATCAAACTTGTGGGACAAAGAGGTTATGATTTATGTTCAATATTATTTTTTTCATACATAACAGGAGAGAGAATTGTTTGGACATATTTTTAAAGAACATGTAAAGTTTAGGAAAGGTGAGTGGCTCATATCTGTATGTGCATGAGGTAATAGGAAAATTATATATCTTGTATGACCTTCTGCTGAGCATTTTTCTTTGTCAGGTATATAATGCTGTGGCAAATACAGTGTCCTGGTTTCATACAATGTGGCATTACAGGAACTTCTAAGAAAATAGAGAATCCGGAAAGATGAAAATAGTAAAAGAGGAGGTGACTACTCATCGTCATATTATTATTCTGAGAATCTAGCAATTTAGCAAGCACTAAGAATAAATAAAGAACACATTATGAAAAGACTATTCCTGTCCTTCCAGATTTTTGGGATTTAGACCTAATAAGTGCTTTGTAATCGTTCCATCATGCTGTCTTTTCTACAAGCTCACTTTTCAATCAACCACTAAATTACCTTTGCATGCTAAGACAACAGCACTGCTTTTCACAGAATAGAAATGCAGATACATATCAATTAAGCAATTAGAGAATCACACAGTAAAATAGTGGCAGATGCAGTAATTAAACATACAGGGCAAAATTCTTGTTGATTTCAAGGGTTAAAATCTAACATTAAGACTCTTGTCTCCTATTCCATCTTCCCTATTACTAAAGTAATGCTCATATATAAACGTCAGAGAGAGCTTGAGATCCAGAAAATCCCCAGATCCAGAAAATCTCCAGGGTAAAATTGGGAATTTGCAGCTGACTGAGAAGTTAGTCTTTCTGATCAAGTATTCTTACTCATTTGAAGATGACCAGAGTAAAACCTCTCCAGTATGCTCCTGTGAATATGTAATCTGAGTATCAATATGAAAAATATTAATTAGGGTCATGTTAGAAAAAAAAATTGTTCTCAGTGAGCAAAACACTGCAAAAACATGAAGTCTTTGGATGGTTGAGCAATGTAGACCTGCATTTGGAAAATGAAAAAGAGAGAATGGAAGCATTTGGCAAGTAGCATGGGATACCTTCTGCATATATGTATCCCATAATTTTCAGCTCATCAGTTCTTTAAAAAGATATGGGATTTTGGGGATCCGTTAAACCACTACCTCTAGATCTGTCATTCTCATAAAATGACTTAACTCCAGTATAGTCAACTCAGTCCTGTTCATAACAGAATAGCACCTGTTCTAGCTTTACCAAATTATGCATTAAAAAATGTATGCACATTTCTTTTAGCTTGATTGTTTTTGTGACATAGGTTCCTGTAATATCACAGTTATAATACAATAAAATATTTTTGCAAAAGGGAGTGGACTAACTAGTAAATGCATACCTAATTCTAATAATGAAGGCAGCACACTTAAAATTACTCTGAATTTTAACATTTCAATCTTGGTTGCAATCAGAACTAGGGGAGATACTTTACTCAGTCCATATCAGCATATATTTTATGTATGCTTATCTGTATTTCTTTGTAATTTAGCCTCAGATACTTAAAATTAATTGCCTTCTGGTTATCACTGTGAGATGATGCACCCATGGGCTGTGGCATGAGTTACCATCAATCAGCTGCTCCAGTAAATTTCCCATTTATTTCCCATCAGAAGTATGCTGATGGCCCAAGTAAATGCAATCTACTTTATTTTGTAAAGAAAAGAAATAAGTTACTGTATGTCCCTTGAAAGATGGGAGAGAGGTCTCCTTGAATTAAAGAAAATATGGTCTAAAAGAGCTTTAGTGTAAGAAGACTAAATTTATTGGGAAGCATAATTTATTGCAGATCCAGCTACAGATGGGAGACAGTTCATGGGGGGTTTAAGACTCCAAATAATTGAATTGCTATTAATGTTCAAGACATTTTTCCATTAAATTGAATGGACTTCTATGGGAAAAACTATTCTTACACGCAATGCTAGTCATCATTCAAATTTCAAACATAGAATTGTTAGGCTCTGTTTAGGCTCTGTTAAGTAGAAATTTTCTGATGGACAGTGGGATCATACACAACAGGGGCACTGAATGCCAGAGACACCTTCATTTTAGACTGCTAGTATTTGGTGAGGTATCTATCTGGAATAATCTGAAGACAGTATTTTATGTTTTAAATCTAAGTTGAGTACTATTCATACAGCAGACTGACTTTTTTTTGTTGGTTTGGTTCTGCATTAAACCCTGAGCTACTTAGGTGAGATACTGTTTTAAATTGTGCTACAATCCTGTCCTCTGAGGTGCAGAGTGTATCCAGCAGGGTGCCAAAGAAATCAGCTGCTGTTGAACCAGGCAGGCAGTGTGTGCTCAGCAGCACTCTGGGTTAGGCTGCCGTTAGGCATGGCTGATTCCAGCAGGTGCCACAGTAGCAACTTTAGGAATATTGGAAGATAGGAACAGATGCTGAGGGGAAAACTCTGGCTAATTTAATCCCAAACTCTGTCTGTTTCCATCAACCAGTTCTTAATTTTTCTTTCCTTCTCTTGATCAAGTTGATATTAAGAGCAGGAAGTCTGTTTTATTTTTGTTTTGTTTTGTTTTGTTTTGTTTTGTTTTGTTTTGTTTTGTTTTGTTTTGTTGTTGGTTTGAGTTTGTAAATTTTTGGGTGGGGAAGCGGAGAGGGGACTTTTTTGGATTTTTTAATTTCATTTGGTTTGGTAGTTTTCTTCTTTGTTTGTTTGGGGTTTTTTTACATCTATTCTTACCCAGAGGCTGTTCCAGATCTCCTGTTGAAAACCTTTTTCTCATTTCCAGCCACCTTCACTCAAAGACTGCTTATTCTCCATTTGCCCTTGTGCAATGGTCCATATTAGATTGTTCTTCCTCCCTTCCGTTTTTTCACCTGACACATTCATATCCCTCCCCTTTAAACATTTGTCCCAGAAACTCTCTTTAGGTCTTTAGGACATGAAAAAATGAAGAGAACACTCAGAATGCAGAATCCATTCCCCTTGTGGAACAAGGGGGCTCAAATGTCCTGGCAACAGCTCTCCTCCCAGTCACAAAACACCTCCTTCCAGCCTTTTTCCTTCATAACTCATCTGTGGAGCTCCCTGGAGTAGGAAGACAACAAAGCCTGTGTGACTGGTCCATGAGCATTCTCTCCTGTTTATGTAAGGGGGATCCCTTGGTAAAGAGTATTCAAGGTGCAGCTTACACCTGAAGAAATCTTAGAAGTGTGCTGCTTGAATTTCAATGCTGGGTGACTCAGTGGGATCCTCACTGTGAATAATGGCAGCAAAACATAAGGTCATGTGTATAAGTAAAGATTCACCTACATACCTACATAAGCTTTGGAGCAACCTAAAGGATCTTTTTTTTTTTTTGGTCCATCATCAAAATAACATTTCCGTGTTGATTTGGTTACAAAATAGCTTCAGTAATAGTAAAATTTCTCTTCTCAGACAAAAACTTTCTTTCAGGAAACTCTTCTGTATGTTACTTAAAAGTGCTTCTCAGTCTTGATATCCTGTGGAACTAGATAAAGATGTAAAATTTTAGTGTAGACATGTACTAGTCTAGAAGAGAAGGATTCCAGCAATAGCAACTGTGTTGCAAATGCATTGATTCACCTACATGAGATTGCACAGGACAAACAAAAATGTCATCATTTTGATTTGTTGTGCATGACTCACCTTCTAAAGAAAAGTCAGATCACAAGAGAAAATTAAACATTTGTCAAGGAAATGAAGAATCCAGGCCACTAAGATGAATTGGTGATTGCTGATGATTGTTCTCAGACTTCTGTTATGTTGACCCACTTGCAGACTTGAATGGAAACTGATCATTCTTGTTTATAAGGGTTTCAGAGTCACATCTAAAAAGTTGTTTTTTGAGCCAAGGAGAGGTTTGAAGTGACAATAACCATGCCATATCCTTTATTCCACTTGTTAACATCCTACCTGTTATGCACTGTGAAAAATAGCACTATCTCAGGACAGGCACTTCACTAGGGAAAAAAAAAATTGTCTACACCCAAGCCCTTGGTGGCTGAATAAGGATCAAACATTTAATGTGATCAGCAGGCACTTCTGCTTCCCACATTCTCCAGCAATTATAACATTCAATTTACTTTTTCTATTTAAAAATAATTGTACTATTCAAAAAAATAAAACCATTCAGAAAATGTCTAAATTTGGCTTTCAGACTCAGATTTTGAATGCCTGGTCTCTGCTTCTGAGTGATGTATAATGGAAATGGAAAGGTCAGTGCTATTAGCACATTGCAAACATTTCCATCCACATCGCCTTCCTGAGATGTTGTATGGATGAAATACCAGCAGGCAACGTGTGTCACGTGTATTATGTCTGTGTGTCAGAAAGCTGCTCCTTGATCAGAAGGAGCAGCCACTCCTACGTCATAGGTATGCACATACTTTTTAATAGAGGCAGTATGGAGCTCAGAGACTCCCAACAAGCATAAGATGGCCTGGCTGGCCAAGATTAGCTCTTATCTTTTGAGGACCAGGGGATGGCCCTCCATCAGGCACTGGATATCCCACTCGAGTGCATGAGCCTCCCTGGCCCTGCTGCTGTTGTGATGCCACACACAGGCACAACTAATCTTGTCATCTTGTTCCCCAGAGAGCAAAGGGTTCCTCAGCACATGCTTATTCTTGCTAGGACTCCAATCTGCAACTCCCCAAAAAGAAATTTCAGGTGTGTATTTAAACAGAATACTGTTGGCAAGGATATCTAACCTGTGTCAGTCTTTTCTCCGGAAGTTATGGGTCACAGCACAATTATAGCAATGACGCTGTAAGTTAAAGCCAAGTGAAGCCAGAGAAAGAAACTTCCAGGAGTTTTGAGACATTTAGATTGTCTTTGAGAAGCATTTAAAAATATTGTCCATTAAAGTATCACAATACTTGCCTACAAGTCTGCCCCAGTAAGGAAACATGTTAGTCCAAGTGAGTAATTGCAAGGCAAAACTCCTTTCTGCATTTTCCCCCAATGAAATATGAACACAGGCATTCAGCCTAGCAGAAAAATCTGCAAAATCTTACTTTTTGACCAGACATGCAGGTGGTTCAATTTAATTCTCACTAGTTCTTTCCACAAAGTTTAAAAAAAAAAATCCCTGAAGGAACAAGTGCTTGAGTCAGCTCCACAGAGAACAGAAGTTTATCCTATTCACTAACTGGGATGAATCTTCTATTGAGATGCTAAGTGTTGTTTCATTGCTTTCCATACAGCCTTTCCATAAGATCTAAAGAGCTTTTTATGCCACATTTATATTCATTGTGAGATTTTTGCCCCTGGCTCTCCAGCTGTTTCCTTGCTTACATCCTGAGGCAAGAACTGCTGAACTTGGGGAGCAGGAAGACTGAATTATTGACAGGGACAGACACTTTTAGAGTGTGTACACCTCAGAATTGGCTATCCAGATGTCCCAGGTGAAGGGACAAATCTCAAGAGCAGAAGTCATAACAGCAAAGACTGAGAGAACACAGAGAAGTTGAAAAGAACCTTTGAAGTCTGAAGGGGCAAAAAACAGGTATAATAGACAGTGAGACTGAAATCTCAGTAGATAGCAGAGAAGGGTACTGAGTGTAACATGGATCTAGATGCCAGTTAGTGAAGAAAGAAAGAAATTAGTAAGGAACAGGTGAATTAAAAGACTACAGTGATAAAGTCTGGAAGTATGGAATAGCAGAGATGGACACTGAAAAATAAATGTATTAGGGTCACTTTTTAAAATATAAGCTGATTTCTAATAGCTTTTGATTATTAGAGGATATCTGTAGTATTTGAGGAATTCAGTCTTACAAGGACAAGTTTGTTCAGCCTGATTATTAAGGAGGACATTACAGAAATCCTGCCTTTTTAAAAGTGTTAAAAATTAAAATAATTCCTTTATGTGCAATAAATAATGGCATATGGGCAACAACAAAAGACCCATACTAAATCCAGGGTTTTTCTATTCCTATCTGCAACTAGAATTTGCTCCTGAAACACTCAAAACTGTGCCGTTCAACTACATTTTCTTGATCTAGGCACAACAGGAGATAAGAGCCAACAATTAGATGATGCTTCTATTCCTGCTCCTCCTTTCTGATCCTATACCATGGTCACAATGAGTAAAATGCCTCTGACTAAGCAAGAGCAGAGGATCTTGAAAAGAAACGAGATCAGTTTTCCAAACAATGAGCATTCATTGGATTTGGAGAGGAGAGGAAAGAAGGCAGAAAGCTTTTGATGGTAATGAAAGGTCACACTATTTGCTGCATGTAGCAAATCTACTGGAGGCCTTTCTTACCTGCAACACACTTTCCAATACAAGACTGTGGTCCTAATGAGGAAGGTACTGTTGAGTCAACTGCAAGTCTCCAGAAGATTTTATTGCTGTTACAGATAATTTGAAATTTCCTTGTATCCTGTTCAGTACCCTTAGCATTTAAAAACTAATTTTAACTGTTTTTGTCTTTTTTTAAAAAAGAGGCAACTTTCTACTATCCAAAATTTCCTTAAAATTATTTTCAGCAATTCTGTTTATGGGAGAAGCATAAATATTAGAGTAGCATACTTATTGGCACTTGTGTCCTCTATTAAACAGAAAGTGGCCATTTCAGTAATGCCATAGGTATATATTCAGGGATCAAATCTAAGAATTACATAATTCAGAGGATACAGGCATTTCTAATAGCCATCTTCTTGAGGAAAGCACTGGGCTTAGATGAGAATTTAAAAATGCAATTAAAATATTTCTCTTAATTTAAACATTTTCCGTAGCTCCTTCTTCCATGCAGCCTTCCAGGGTGAGGTATTTGTGCACAGGTGGAACTGGCCTAGCATAGAGATGGACAAGGAGGAATTTATCTTCTTTACTGGGATGACAATAGCTGCTGTATGCACCTCTACCCCAAACTGCTACATATTCCAGGCATCCAGACTAGGACTGAGTTGGCTTTCAATCCTCTAAGAGGACACTGAGTTTTTAAGAACACACAATATCCCATTCCCCTCTCACCCTTAGGTACCCAAATTTCCCCAGTCAAGTGCATATTACTCATGCTTGAAACCACATCCTGCTAACTAGGTCACAACCAGCTCTCAGCAGGACATGTTGTCTGCCAGAGATCTCAGAGTAGCTTGGTCCAGAAGACATGCTGAGAGTGTACTTCTCATTTTCTAAAAGAGCTGAACTCATCACAAAACGCTAGACACAAATGAACTGTCATTCCAAAGCACCGCCAGAGAATGAGGCTGGTCAGATGTAAGGGGTTATTTCATCCCTCCTGCCCTCACCAAAACTCTTGCCATTTCCTCAGTTTTTCTTTCATAAAATAGAGGAGGAGGGTAAGGTTCAGCTAGGATGTGATACACCTGGGTTCATCCAGTTTGAAGCTGAGGGAATTCAGACCTTCCCCTCCCCACCACAAGAAGTCTGCCCTAATCACCAGTTTTGAAGATAGCCCAAGGCAGAAACAGTCTCCACTGTTACCATTGACTCTATGCTGTTTTACAAAAAAAAACCCCTACCCTAACCCCCATCAAAAAATTAAAGAGAAATTAGCTAGGGAGACAGCAGAGCATCCACCATTACAGTGTTCACTGATGAGTATGAACACCTTGATTTCTGCCTTTTTCTAAGCACTAAAGAGTGTAGCAGCCACATTATTTAATCTTCACAATATTAAATAAAAGCAAGAAAGCACATCCACCATCTCATTTTACAAAGCATGTTCTAGTCCATAATGTGTTTTTTTTTCTAATGAATGACTCAGGGTCCTAAATCTAGGTGAGAGCCATGGCTGCAAATCTCAATCATTCTGCAATCCAGGCTGAGTTTCTCCATCCTGGGGAGGGACATGGGCAAAGCACTCTCTTGATCACCAATCTTTGCTCCGAGTTGTGCAGCATTTTTTGCTGGTCTAAGCCAGAACTGCTGCCCCTCTCTCCCTGCCACATATAAATGACTGCAGTGAATCAATTTGGAGAGTTAATCCTTGTGACAGCTAATCATTGCTGCTACAGAGTTAGTTTTCTGCCACAAAACCTACTTGATTCATGTTACACATGGTAGAAACACATCAGCCAGAAAACAGGAGTTGAAGGACTGGTGGCTTGAACTTAATTTGACCAGAGTTGCCAAGGAATCTCATGCTTGGCAATGCTGCTTTTTGGAATTTATTCTGAGGTGTCTCATATTATCAAGGTATTGCAGATGCCCAGGTATTTTACACAAGGCTGTTCTCTTCTACAAGAGGGAAAAAGTACAAATCCAGCAAACAACCTACAAAAATATACACACATGTAACACCCACCTCCAAACTCACAAAAACCACTCTAAAAACAAATAGCTCATAGCCTCTCTGCACCCAGGGCTGTCTGGTCTGAGTGGGAACAGCTTTGGGGAGCCCAGAACTCTGCACAATGCACACTAGAAGCAGAAGGAGTGTCACACTGGCTTTCTTATTTCCTCATTTTGGTAAAAGTGCACACGTAAACTGACTTTTTTTTCTTCAGGTGTTTTATTTATTGGGCTCCAGTTATAAATTTCACAGTTATACTTGTGTTTAATATTTGTTATCTTAAAAAAGATATGATCATATGGAATAAGACTAACATAATAAATAACTGACTCAAAAGCTAAAAAAGGTGATCAACTTACTAAATGTTGTTCAAATAAATAGAAAAATGTAATTAGGATGCACATTAAAACCAGCACAATCTAGGTGCCTACATAGGACAAAGACTAAACCTACAGTAAATGTTGCTTAGAACAGACAGACTGCCAAGTTCTCTTCAAAGAACTGGACATCCTAAAAGGTGTTTATCCTTGCCTAGAAGTTTGGCAGCTCAGTGGTCTCCTAAACGTGTTACCCATAGCTTCTTTCTCTTTTCTGTTTACTAGCTATGCTATAATCAAATCTCCTTAAATTTCACCTGGGTGAAAATACTCACCAAACCTGGATGCTGGGTGAAATGAAGGCAGACCTTTTCTAAGCATTTCATCTAACACAGCTTTTGGTGAGGGCAAAGGTGAACTCTTCTGAGAGTTGTGTCAGACAATTCTTAAATTGTTGCTTTCTGTAAAAAAAATTATTTTTAAAAAAAATCATTCAAGTGTCATTAGAACATCAAACAAAACTGTAAGTTTGTAAGGAAATCACTTCCTGGGGTCAGGACCCATGCTGATGGAAGCAGAGTGTGGATGGATTTAGAAAACTCCACTTAACATTTCTGAATTATTTGTCAGTCCCTGGTTCCAGAGACCTGTGGATAAGAGAATGTTCCCTTAGTCCATGAAATAATCAGTATAACAGGTGTCATATGTGGGAGATAAAAGCTGTTGTTTAAAAGTGATTGTAGGACTGAAACAAATAATGTACATTAGTTTTGGTAATTCCAGACAGGGCTTCCTTAATACAGACAGGTACCTCCCACACAGCAGCTTAGAGAAATGCTAATAGTAAACTTTTACAAGTTAAAGTTTTTTCTCTTGACATTTACATTTCTTTTGTATCTGTCATTATCATCTTGTCCAAGTGCCTCAGAATCTTAAAGATCTTTGCTCAAGTCCAAGATGAACTTTTTGACTATCTAATCAAAAAGAAAAACTCTTTTCTTCTCATCATCAGTCACTGATTCTTCTCCTTGATTTTAGAAAGCAAGGTTCATAATGAGCAGAAAAGGTATTTAGACCTACATCTCTTGCATCCCCTGTTAACTTTGCATCTGCTACAGCCCCTTTGATGCAACCTGCACATAAGGGAGAAGTCTGGAGCCACTCACTTCAAACCTGGAAATTTTTTAAAATCATATATATGTTTCATGAAATGGAAAAGTTAAGTTTTATGAAAATATATGAAATATGTGATTTCATAACCTCTAGTATCCAACTCCTTTTGAAAGAAATAGCTTACTAAAAGACAATAAGCAGCAATTTACTCAGGTTTCTTAAATTCTTGGATAGTCCTCAGCTACTGGATCATCTTTCCTCTCCCGTTTGTTGACTATCTCTGATCAATGTGCTACAGTCACAAGTGAAACTTCCTGTGTTAGCTGTCTATTAAAGTCGTGGATGGCCAGCTGTTCTAGAAAGTTTGATGCTTATGTTCTTTAGTGGAATCGGAACACTTGCTCTTGAAATGCCTCTGGCTTATTTACTGAGACACTGCCAGATGTGAAGGGTTGCAAAAGCTGAGAAAGTGTTCACATCTCCATAACCAGATTTTCTATTTAGTTAATGTAAACATTAACTCTGTGCTGTTGGATTTTTTTTCCTTGAAGTAATGTTTTGCTTATACACTGACAAATTTTAGGATGTGAAAGAGCAGTGAAGATGAACACTGAAAGACAAACCAAATAAAGAACTGTGTGGTTTGTTAGGGGAATGCAACAGCAGAGAACACTGCTAAAACCAAAGTGCAATAAGTGAAAGGGGTTTTTATGCTAAATTAAACTTTAATTATAAGGATTGCACCAGGAGCTCAGAACTTATTTCTTCAGTTAAAAAGCACGCAAGCATCTTTGTATGAATCTAAGAAGCAGACTGACCAATTTTTTAAAGGTTCTCATGGAAGTGACACAAATGGACAGAAATGGGAATAAATGAATAAATGAGGAAGCAATATTTCTATTCATTGCTATGATAACTTAGATGGAAAAGGACACACCATTAAAAGTGAAAGAGTGATAAAAGCAAATCTCTAGACCACTAAGTTTGCCTTGCACTTTGTTGTAAAAGCTAGGGATCATCAGTCTGAATGTTCTGAAAGCTTCTCCATTCATCAGGACTCAAAAAAAGCAATTCCTACATTTTGTTATGAGTCAAGCCAGCAAAATGTTTTTAATGGGCTTTCAGGCTTGATTTTGGAATTATCATAGTGTCACTTATGGTAAAACTAGAAGAAATAATAGCATCTGTCTTGAATATAGCCATCTCAGCCCCATTACACCATAGCAATGCCATTAGAAGCAAACTGGTTTTCCTGTCTTCTCTGCCTATTAAATTATCTTCCCAAGTGATAGCATTCTTACCAGGAAAATTTGCCAAGCATGTCTAAAGAATGATTAACTGTTTATATATTACTTCAATTTCTCCATCTGTTGCAGTTTCTGATTTCCTTTCATTTATGTCTTGCACATCACATCTAAAAAGTAATTTATTGCCCCCATTTGATAAAAAATACCGTCTGTATCTGAAGGAAACCAGAGTTCAGCTTGCATCTAGGTTAGTATAAGATAGTTGGGAGATTATGGATCAGCGAATCCAAATTTAAAGAAATTCATCGTTTCAAGAAACTGTGGTATGTGAAGTATGTTACTGGACTTGGAGTTGGGGTTTTGGTGTTAGGGTTTATTTTAAACATCATCCTTCAACCTTTCCCAAAGGAAGCATACTGAAGTAACCCATGTAAAGTGCAAGTGTGCCCACAGGGTAATTAAGTCAGCTGTCACTGAAGAAAATGTTCAAGTGCACAATAGTGTACACCATTTAGCATGGGATGGAAAACTCTAAATCTCTTCCATATAATTTTGGGGACCAAATAATGACATGGTGCTGAAGAACAAAGTACTGTTCTCTTGAATTGAGTGTTTTTCTCTGCAGCTCATCCTTCATAAACTCACTTGAACTAATGGGCTTTGATAGCTAGACTACCAGAAAGGCATTGCTTCAGCAGAACACCAGACTGAGATTATTCCTGAAATCTGAGGTCAGTCTGTTGTGACTACATGGCTGCTGAACTCACTGACTCAAATCAGTTTCCTGACATGGTAAGGCACTAACCATCTTTCTTTTTGCCAAGTGGCTGTGAGCTGCTCACTAGAACCTCACAGTAGATATCTCTGTGACTGAAGCATAAGCATTCACTGGGAGGACAAAGAACAGAGAAAGGGATCTGAAAAAGCTGAGACAGCTGGCAGAACTGCTTTTGTAAAGGAAAACCAGGGGAGCACCTGCAAACCCCTGCATCATGGCATATGTCATTCTCTTGAGCAAGAGTGGGGAGTAAACTGTCCTCTGCACTTGCTCAGGAGTAATCCTGACTCATTTAGGAGACTCAGTGTATCCAAGCTATTGCTTGGCTTTTGGTAGAAGTAATAGTTACTTTGAAGTAACTTTGCTTCTGCTTGTTCTATAGCAATTTGATATCTCATTATCAACCTTCTTGACTGTCAAGAAAATAACTCAAAAATGTGAGTCCTATACCATTTGCTCATTCTTTGTGGGAATAAAAAATGCAAGTAAAATATCCATTCTGATTTAAGAACCTTGTCCCTCGTTCCCCTAAACATAAAAAGAGAAGAAAAGAGGGAAAAAACACCAAAATTTTAATTGTATTCAATATGAAATATATTAAATTCTATCTGGAGACCTTTGGGAGATTCAAGAAAACCTTATGTTCTGAATACTTACTCAGCTATTTCCTATATAACTCTGCAAAATATCCTACCAAACCCTTATGCACTTGCTTTTATGTTTAGATGGACAGTTAAAGGAAACCAAAACTCCACTTCTTTCTAGGGTTATTTGGGAACCTGATGTGTATCTCATGTGTTTGGAATCTGATAGAACTTCTATGCAAATGCATAAACCTTTTTTTGTTACCAAAATGTGTCTTTGCAATGGCTAAGATGGAGTTAAACCAGAAATACATCTGGGCAGCTTTATTGGGTCACTGGTTGAAATGATTATTCTTTGATCTACACTACAGCTGCTCTTTAAATTATGCTTCTCCAACAGCTCATGTAAAGCTTTTGCTCACTGTTTTTCCAGTTTATATAGTTTTTCCAGTTTATAAGTAAATGGATGGTAAATGGTACCTAATAATTTCTAGATGTATTTATGATTCAGCAACACTAAAAAACAGCTATGCAAATAACAGATATTTGCCTTGTGAGAGAAATACCAGGGTAATGTCATAAGCTTTGAACCAGAACTTTTCAGATACCAGTCAATTTGTATCACTCAGTTTTGCATCTCTGATACATTCAGTTGTCCAGAGAAGAAACCTTTCACCCAGTTCAAGTGCTGAGTTGCAATCAGGATGAAATATCTTGTCATAACATGCAGTAAATGTGATTGTGAGAGTGATTGTGGTCACTCTATTACTTTATGCATGAAGACGAGTAGGTTGTGTTATCACACATACAATCGCATGATTTCTTTTTGCACAGGTTTACCATAAACATCAGATATCATAATTATTATAATATATCAGATATTATATTATTATAATATTTCTTTACATCTTGACTATTTGACACTACCTGACTGTGTGAAGCTCTAGCTTTTCCTCCCCATTATGCTCAAAGTGTCCCGCTCCTTCAGATCAATCATCTCCTGGTGCACTCAAAAGGAATTGAGCTAACTAGCAGAGGTGGCCTCGATGTCTGTAACAGAACAGATTCAGTTGCCAGAAAGTTCAAAGTATTGTCTTTTTTTCTTTCTTTCTTTTTGTGAGATACTCAGAATAGCCAGTTTGCTTCTAGCTGGCATTATTTGCCTTTGTACATACTGTTGCTATTCAAGTAGAATTGCTTTATTAAGTGGAAAACTTATTTGTAACCTAAAAACCTTTCATTAGTATTCATTCTAAGCTAAATACTAAGCTTGCTATGGGGGAACACTTTTCTCCAGGAAAATAACCAGGTATACCCAACTGAATCAGTAGCAATCAGTTGATTAGAAACAAAATTAAGGTATTTATCTACATCATAAAAAGCAAGCAAATACGGTTTGGGTACAAGAAGAATTCTCAATGTATTCACTAAGTATTGGTTTAGCTTTTTTTCTTAACCAATAATTTATGAATTCTATAGCATGAGCTCTGCTTTCTCCTCTGAATTGTTAGCCCATTTTTAGCTATACTGCAGCCATTTTCAAAATTCATGTGGAAGCACTCAGGGTGTTTTCAGCACAACTGCTTGAAAAAACAATAAATTGGATTTCAGAGGAGAATGAAACTTTTAGATCTAGAAAATTAGTGGTTTATAGGCAAACAGGAAATGGATATTATCATAAACATTTTGTATTCTACTGCTCACTTGCTGGCTTCTCTAGGAATGTGTTGACACAGAGTCCTGAACTATTCCAGTCTAGAGCCAGAAAGATTTGGCCTGTCCCATGAGCATATTAATATTTTCAAAACTGTTTCTGCCCTGAATAGTGAAAAAAGTCTTAAACATAACCATCTTTCATACATGGGAAAATGTGGGTATTTGGCTGGACTTACTAAAACAAGGATTTATTATTCCTTTATTTCAATTCACAATATAAATTGATTAACTTTGAATGAAAGATTTCTTTAAATTAAAAACTGCTCTTCATTGATACAAAACAAAACTAACTAAACCCTTTCAGTTGATATTTTGGCAACTTCCAAACTTACTATAAAAGATTTTTTTAAAGACAACATCTGTAAAAAACAATTGTTTCAGCAGTCAGTTTTGATTTTGACAATTGTAGTTTTTTTCTAATAAATATTTAATTGAAAAGTTCCTGGCCATACCTCTACTAGATTGATGTGAGAGTTGGCTAGAAGTTGGCACTGTGCAAAAGGAATATGATATTTGTGTAACGCAAGGAAGAAAAGAAAGCTGGGGAGTGAGGGCATAAAAATTATGTTTTCTCAGGCAAATTCTTCCCCAGAAAAATCTCATAGGGAGCAGAAAGCATTACTGATTTTGTTTGCTGTGACTGCAAGGGGAAGTAGCCTGGCCAAACTGGAAATGCTTAATGCCCTGGCTATTTCCCTGCCCTGGAAAGCATCTGCAGACCTCTACAAGACCTAGTGTATCAACATGCACAGTGCCAGGAATTAAAAGTTGAAGTTTCACAGGAAGCTGGTGTCATCAGTATCTCTTTTTGATGAAAAAAAAAAAAATTGAAATCTAGATTTTCCTTTACTCCGTGGAATAGTCTTTTGACAGTGATGCTCAACAAAATGTTTATGTTCTGCTAATTGCAGGGCTACAGAAAACTCTGTACATGGACAGAGTCGCAGAGCTTCCTATTCCTCTTGATATACCTTAATAGAATAATTACCTTGCAAATTACAAATTAGCCCTGCTTGTAAAACATCCCCCCATTTCTAGGCGGAATTTTCAATGAAAAAAAATGGGGTTGTTCTTTGCTGCTGTTGCACCTCCTACCAGATTTATTACTGCTGCCTGAGCAGAGGCAGTGGTAAGAGGCAATGCCACAGACAGCAGGAGCTGTACCTGTGGACGTGGAAAAGGTGCCATCATAAGAACAGTATCAAAAGAGTTGGGTGCATTTAGGATGAGTTGGAATTTCTGCATTCCTAGGAAGAGGAAATGAGATGCTGGAGACATTTCAAACATTTTTATTCCTCCAAATCAAATCCTCTTTTTAATTCCTTCTTCTTTGTTCTTCTAGAGTACAGCAGGAGAATAGTGATTACAGTCTCCCTGTGCAATTCCATCATTCTAGCCACAGACATTTGGGGGGCAGATATAATTAATCTTTTTCTTGTGCACTTGAGAATGCCTTGGGATATTCTCCAAGTCTCATCTTCAGCAGACACCTTTGTTCCCCAGGGGGAATTTATTCACTGCCACAAATCACTCACTTTGAACATCCTAATCGATATGTTTCAAGAGAGTTTGAATAAATTATGCTGGGAATCTCTGGTGAATAATTCTTCATCTAAAAGAAAACAAACTCTCCTTGAGAAGGTGTGCATTGTGTGTAATTCCAGAGGAGAACTGAAAAAATCACAGAGATACCTGGATACCTGGTTCACTACAGCAGCTGCTCTACAGTGTGAATTTTAGGCAACAATGAAAAAAAAAGAGAGCTAGAAGATACTCAGGGGTTTAGTGTAATGGCAGAGGTTGTTTCAACCATAACAGCAAAAGTAGTCTCATTTGCATAAGCCTTGCTGACATTAGAGCTCTGGATGCACCAAGAGTATAATAGATCACTTTCTCAGCCTCAATTGGTAATGAAACAAATCCTGCAGTCTTGAGCTGCTGAGTGAGATGTGGATGGGGACAGAGATGGGATCATTAGAAGTGCCAAAGTGGCTGGCATTCCTGCTCAGTGCAAGAACACCCAGGCTCACCACACCTCTGCAGAGGAAGAACATCTACAATAGATTCAACAGAATAGTTGCATTTACCACTAAACAAGAAGATAAGAATTTGGCCTTTTGTCACTAAAATGTCACTTCATTAATAAAAATAATAGTTTTAATACAGGCAATTAAAATAATAAGTGGTGAAGATAGTAAAATTATTATTCTGGATTAATTTGAATTTGAAAAGAACACAAAGCTGATTGAAGTGAAATGGACTTTTTGAGCATGTTTTCTGTCTCTATAATATAAATTAACTTGCACAAATATTAGAATTTCAATCCAGCAGTAATCCGCCTTGCTTAAATATTTGTGTTCATTTCAGATAATTGAAATAACTTTTCCAAAACTTCTGACCTTTAATTATAACAACTCCAGTCAAAGTATTTCAGGCATTACTTGCAGAATAGCACCTTTCCATTGCACCAAGATCTTCTCTAGCTGCTGTTTCCTATGAGGAACTTCCAGTAATGGGACTTCAGTGATACATTATGGAGTTTAGGTGGTGAGGGAAAAGCAGCACATCAGAGGAGATAAATCTAGCAAATGCTCCCAGCATTCGGGAAGTTGATGAATCATGGCATCAGTGGCAGAAGCAGTCTAATGTTGAACTGAACAAATCTGAGAGGAGGCAGGGAGAGGGGAGAATTCCCCCAACCAGAAACTTAGAACTTAACTAGCAGAATCTTTCCACCACTACCACACCACTGGAAACCTTTAGTGTTGCAAAAATTCTGTTTTCCAGCAGTTACAGGGAAACTTTGATTTGTCCTTGGCAGAACAACATGTTGTTCAGTAATTTGCAGCAAGACACAACTTGCCGTTGGCTTCTGCAGAATCTTTTGTATTTTTTGAACTACATAACTCAAATATCTCTCAAAAAGTTTGCCTAATATCTGCTATGGGCAGCAACACTTAATTTGAGTCCTTTCATTTTCTGGCAAAAATGTGCAGTCATTGTTGTGAATATTATTGAGTAATTCACAAGTGTTTCAGGATAGAGCAGGTTATTTTGAAGGTTTTTTTATGGATAAATTAATCACAAGTAAGATCCCTGGTGAGTTCGCAAGAACCTGGGCAAGAGTGTCCAGCAATGTCATCTAAATAATTTTTCGTAGGCCATTTTTCAGTTCAGCTGAATTAGCTTTCCTGTCAGAGCACGTGTTGCTAATGGAGTACACAACTTCCAAGTTCTCATCATTTTCATCAACTAGATTATCTACAATGATTAATCAGCTTGAAAAGAACTGCCTGCAACATGCCTTTAACCACTTCCTGCTTGTGACTGAAAGCACTGTCTTGACATGGGAGGGAAGGGTGGCAAATGTATTTACATAAAAATAGGAAAAAAAAATCTCCCCCATGTTGTCAGGTTCCTGCCTCCTGCAGTAAGAATTGCTTGTGGACTTGTCTCAGCCCATTCTGGGGAACCTTATTCCTGCAGTTCCCTCGATGGAACAGCATTCTTCTGTGTTCTGGAAGCAGGGATGGAGCCACATGATGTGTTTGGAGGAGGGAGGACACAGAGAGACCTCTCAAGAGATATTGACCTCAGCCAGGCACCAGTCCTGAGATGACAAAACAGTAATGGAAACTGTCACCCCAGCCTTAGGGGAAGAAAGGAGCAGATCATCCTTCTCTGAGAGCTAGAAAAATCTGGAAATGGGAAAGCCTAATAGAGAAGTTTTAGATATTCTTTTATTTTGACAGGAGTCGGTGCTATTTGAAAAGGCAGCTGGACAGGAACATTATGTTTCCAAAAGTAGATGGTAGCGAAGAATCTGTTGGGTTTTGTTACTTTTAAAACTCAAGTAGAGGTGGCTAATGAGCTATGGTATGCTCAAACTAGGAGCAAGGCACAAAAATGAGTCCCAGAAACAACAAATTTTATAACAAGATATTACATGCAAATAAAAATGTAGTTAAGGACTGGTCTAGATTTCAAAGGTAATTTGGGGAGGGTGAATTTATATACAAAACCCCACTGGGACTGCAGTTTGAGACAAATCCCTTGGATCCCTTGGAAAGATCTGTTGACTCTTATGAATATATTTAATAGGCAAAGGAAGTTTTGAATGATAACAGGACTCTGACTTCTGAATGCCATTCTACTTCAGGTCTATTTCCAAATGCATTTATGTCCTAATTTTCCACAATGTCAAAGTTCACCATGGGTAGCACTCCGCAAACAACATGAGTACGCCTGGCCAGTGTGGAAGAACCAAAGGAACTGTGTTGGATTTTGCCCTTAGGAAGACTCTGCAAATTTTAGGAAATGCAATGAGCAGAAGAGTGCTTTCTTACAGTGCAAGACAGCCCTGAAATAAATTAACTGATTATTAACTGCAGATATATGGAGTACTCAGTTATCCAACGTTGAATGCTAATGCAGTATTGAATGCTGACAGTATTTCAGAGAGAAAAGCAGTAGATAGTAACAAGTAGCCAGAAACAGAGTGGTCCAGGTGACTTTTCCTCCACAAGAGGACAGCTAGATAACAAACAGAAGAGGTAACTAAAACCTGCAGTACTGCTGGGGGAAGTATTCCTGTTAGGGCCTATATCTATTATATCTGGTGGGTTTTTGTGGGGTTTTTTTTGTTGTTTGTTTGTTTGTTTTTTCTCTGTGAGCTGTGCTCCCTTCAGAAGAGGCTTCAGGTGGCCTTCAATGGAATGGCAGTCCAGAGCCCTCTGCCCCCCATGCTCTGTGGGTATCAGATGTGCCTGCCATATCAGCCTCACTTGTCCCACGTCTGTGAGCTCCTCTCTACAGCACAGGGCAGTTCTTCTCCATCACTTGTCTCCAAGCATAACTGAATAGTTCCACCGGGATTTTTTTGTTCTCCTTGTGTTTAATGTGGAATGAAGCCACTCCAAGAGATGTGTATTAGAACTAGCCACTAGCCTAATGCCACTAGTGGCACTGTGGCGTTAGGCATGCTGACCTGTGTCAAGTGTGCTGGGAAGAAATGCTGAGTTTTTCTCTTTCAGTTGTGCATTCACTGAATGTACTAAAACTTTGCAAGAGGCATGAGTCAAATACAAAACATAACAGGGAAGAACAATTTTGTTTGAGAGCTCTTGAAACAAAGCAGTGGTCTCTTTATTGAGAAATACTGTGTTTAATGTCCTTCTCTGTTCTTACTTGTCATTGCACTTAGTTGCACACCATTCAGATATCAACAAGGAAAGACATCAAGTAGAACTCTGAGGCTGCACAGTTGTGTTAAATATTCATCTTTTGTCTCAAAGGATAAGGATTTATTTAGCTGTAGCAAATGTACTGGTTTTTTGCTTCGTGAAAAACTGCGATGTCGGAGGAATCTCTGCTGAAACCTTAGAAAGCACTACTATAAAACAACCTTAAGTCTAATTCTTAAAACACAGATAGCTTTGCAGTAAATAAAATTAATTTCATGCAGTTTTCTGTGATTTTTTAATTTTTAGGTTCTTTTTCTAAAATCTTTTATACCTAAGGTTTTAGAGTATCATCAGAGATTTCACCTTCTTCAGAGTGAAAGCCTCATCTTCATTTTGTTTAAAATTAGAGAATGTTTTACGAGCTGATTCAATACAGAAAGTACTACAATAATATGGATGTTTTTAAAAGTCCTTTCATACAGAACATGTTGTATTTTTCATAAGAGGAAAGATAAGTCTTGGTCCATAACAAGCTCTGCTTGCTACAGTGCCCTAATTTCCAGTTTCCTCCCTCAACAAAAACTGTATTATTCTTTTATTGTAAAGGGTTTTGGAAAAAACATACAAGAAATTGCTATGGTAGAGATTTTAAAGCAACGGATTCTATATTATTGCATATAAATATGGAGTATATGCTACCTTTTGACTCCAAAGAATCAGCTGAGGCGAATTAAAACAGAAGAATTTTCACCTGAAATGAGAGCTAGGTGAGGCCCTCCAGATGGAAAACTTTAAATTTTTATGTCTTATGTGACTAAAAAAAGAAGTCTAAAGAAACACTTTTTTCCTAATTTTTGCCTTTTTAAAAAAGAGAGTTAGGTAGTTTCTAATATTAAGCTTCCTCCTTAGCCTTCTGCAAAGCTTGGTAGCTTCAGCCATATTTTCTAGTTTTATTGCATAGCTTGCTTAATTAAAATGCACAATTGACAGGACTGAATGTAGCCTAAATAAACTCCTGACATAGGGAAATAAAACCACAGAGGGGTTTATCTCTGCTAAACTCAGTGTAGCTGGGCTAGAGAGTGAGCCCTGGTCTTCTTCCACACCCTTTTCCAGCAACAGCCTTCCTTCTTTGCCTTCATGACTGAAGGTAGCTCCTGGGTCACAGCTGAGGCTGGGAAAAACAGAAATATATTATTTGGTGGTGGGCCATCCAAAGCTCAAAACTTTTCACCATACATCTCCTTTCTGACTTTTCAGGTTGGTTTCCCAACAGATGATCCTTGCTGTGCCTGCCTCTCTCTCTCTCTCCACTAATTTCTTGTATGTCATTCAGTTTCAACCAAATGACAGGTCACACTTTCAAAGACAATCTCAAAGGCAGATTAAGCCAAGTGGCTGGAAAAAAATCAAACAACCAAGTAAAGGAGAGTACTGCAGCTTTTGTGGAGAGAATCACAGCTGAGTATCTGTGAGAGGGCAAAATGTGGGGAAGGTGGAGTTGCAGATAGCCGGATGGGCCAGATCTGGCATACCCATAGTTCTTTTTAATCCACTTAATGCCGTGCTTAAACATACAATCAGCAGGCTTCCTGGAGCTCCTCTTGCACACTTCTTTTAAATGAAAACTGTACCTTGTCCTCTTATCATTGTAGATGTATTTTTTCTAATTCTAAAATTCAGCAAAATCCCCATACCTAAGTACATTTCTGGCTAGAGGATATATTTCTCTTTCTGCAAAGCTCTGTGTTTTCTTTTTGTTGTTGTTGTTGTTCTTTATGTTATGAAATATTAGGTAAAAGGATGCCTCTGAAGTTCCCTTGTGAAATCTGTCATCTCTGTTGCAGCAAACAAGGGCATCAGGCTGCACTTCCAGTGAGCAGAGCTTTTATGGGAGGAGGGATGCTAGACCAGAGATTCACATCAAGCTCCACTCAGTCCCGTGACAGCAGTGTTTCAGGAGGTCTTCTCTGCTGATCTTCAAAAATCTATTTTTTTAAGTCAATTCACTCTATCTCATTGCATACTCTGGTGGAAGAGCTACTATAATGCCTAGCTGTGCAGTAACAAAGGTAGTGATTGCAGTCTGTGCTAATGCTCAGCATAAGAGCAGAGAGCCTGTAAATGTATGGATATGACTATAGAAGAGAAACTTTCCTACAAAATTTACATGTTTCCAGAGATTTTGAAGGTTTTAAGTTTTCACAGCATGTTTTCTGTCCCTTGTGGTTTAGCAGATTATTTTTACATTGGTATAATAAAAAGATTATGAAAAAATCACGATCTTCATATTATGAGAGAGTAGTTTTAAGTTCCAGCCTTTAAACTTTATAAAAACAAAGGGTTAAAAGTAGATCTTATATATAAAACTCTTTTGTAAGTTGCTTATAAGTGATATTCAAAAAGTTTTCTGTGTTTGGATGTATTTTGCTCTTTTCTGGTCATCAAATAATTTGCAATTCTTTTTCTCTTCTTAAGCTTTGAAAAAATGCAGTAGGATCACAGCCTTCCCTAGGCACACATTGCTTCAAGTAAACATCACAGAAAGAAAAGGGGGAACAAATTAAATTCTGGAATATCACTTACTATTGTTGTTTGTCCTCCAAAGTAAAATATCGTTTCTGAGAGGGAAAAAAATGATGGATTCTTCCTATCAATTTTTTTATTTAGCCTTTATAGAAATTATAGAAAAAATAACTCACATGCTTGGTAGGGTAAAAAATGAGAAAAATAAGGAATAAAAACTCCTATATTGTTTTGTAATATTGAGATTTCCATACAGCAATAACTGTCAGGTTCTGCAGGAAGACGTAATTTTTCTTTACTGTTGGTGAATATGAAAATTCATGCACAGCTTGCTATAAAAAATTTGTTTACTGGGATGGTTGGCATTTTGTATTTTCAAACTGACACATTAAAAAATGACCATGGGAAGAGAAAAGAGAGGAGAAGAAATAATTGGGTTTGTTTTCTTTCTCTGAACCTCCATAAGTCCCCTCCAACACACAACATGCTAAATAATTTTCCACAGTAGTTTCAGAACATCTTAATCTCTCTGCCTCAGTGTAGTACTTTGGAAATTTCTATGAACTGAGAGATACCACTTAGACTGGTAGGTATTTTGTGTGTAATTTAGATTTTATGTCTTTTTACTTCACACTTGCACCACACCTCTATGCTTAGGGGAGGGAGACTGTGCTACAAGTGTTCACCAGTGAGTAATTCTGAAGAAACCCATTCTTCCAGGCACACTAACAAAGAAGACACTAGTGAGGGTTCAGGCAGCTGAGGCAGATGCTCAGGTGATGAGCTACACAAAGGAGGTTGCAGATTTCTGCACCGGAATCCTTCCAGCAAGAGAAGGGATAAAACAAGGACAAGAGAAAGGAAACTTGCTTTCTCTCACTGAACAGTAAGTTCTCAAATGCTCTTATAATAGCAAGGAGATTTAACCTGGAAGTCTGCTTTTGTTTTTTTCTCCACAAATCTGTTCTTATTTTCTGTGCTGCCTAGTGAGTTGTTGTGAGTCTTGCTGCAGCAGCATTCGACACACATCTGCCTTGCTCTGCAGGTTATCAGTTTCACAGCAGAGCTGGCAGACACCTTAGCCAGGTAAAGAACATGACCTCAGAAGAGAGAAGGAGGCCATGGGAAAGGAGGTGAGCTAGGACACTGGTACAAATCAGTAGGAGGCAGCTGGTCCCATGAAAGCCTGTCACTCTGCTATTGGCTGACTGCATCCTGTACCACTGCCCTGGGTTGTTGCAGGTGAGTACAAATCAAAGCACAGTGTCATAGTTTTTAAAAACCCTGTGATTATTTTTTCTGCTGTCGGAGAACCTTCTATGCAAACAGCTTCAGGGCCTAGACTGGTGGCTTCCACCACACAGAGATGTTTCATGCTTGGGACATAGCTTGTCTTTTCCATGAGATCTAGGTAGAATTTTTATATATTTGACCACAGCAATGTTGTTGCTGAAATGTTCACTTTGTTGACATGTAAATATAGTTTAAGACACACAGTAGCTGAAAGCTGTGTGCCTGTTCTATATATTGAAAAAGCCTCCCATTAAAAGGTTGGCCTTTCAAGCCATATAGTTTGTGTTGTCCCAGACTTCCGCTCTAATTTCTTGCTTCAAAATGGTTCTAACCCAAGATTTAGTCAAGTAAATTCATGGGGTTTTTTTCTTCCATCCTTTTTTTTTTTATTGTCTTCCTGTTTTCCCACTCTAGTAAGCTGCCCTTTTTTTCATGCCAGTTTTTCCTGGTAACTTGCAGAATAGCAGAAAGAGATAAAAGAGCCCTTGATAGCTCCTCCCAGTGACTGTCCTGTGCTGGTGGCTGTGATTAGTCTACCAGCTCTCTGCACTGATGAAGCCCCAGCCATGTCCCAAAACCAGCTGTAAGGGACACAGAGCCTGGGGAAGGGAGAGCACCAATTCGAGTATGTAGCAAAGCCTTGAGGAAGTATGTGTCCACAGCACTCACTCCAGCACATCCATACATCTATGAACCCTTCTGCTACTAAAGAAAAACATTCTTTTTTTAAGTGCGAAGTCCTCACATGTGATATACCATAAAAGTTGTGATGCTTTCTATCAGCAGATGGAAAAATGAGTGTTCCTATATACAACATGCAGGTAAACTATACAGCATTCAACACAGAACAAGCAAATATGGTGAAAGATTCAGGCAGTAAAAATACAGGGTTTCACACAGTAAAAAAACCCCTCCAAACATGGTAACAGTTGCTGGTTCTAATAGCGTGTGCCAGCATGGTGAAAAAGAGCATGTCCCTTCCACAGAGTAGAGCTGGTCTCTTCTCACTTCCTCACAGCAAGCATCAGCACTGTCTATAAAAGCACAAGTACCAGGAGCTTTCTTGAGTTTAAGAGAAGTAGCACAGCTTGTGGGAGCGAAGTGGAGATTGATTACAGGAGGGTATGCACCAGCTTGGCCACTCTCTGCCAAGGGTAAATATTTCTTTAGTTCTATGGTTATGAAATTCATAGAAACTGTAATGTGAGCAGAACATGGTGCCTTGACAAGCTCTCCCTGCCTTTCATGCTGGAAGCAGCCTATCTGAATGTAATGCTTGCAGTCACCTTCTCCCACTGTCCCAAGCCATCAGAAAGACTTTAAGACTTCATGCCACCTTCTGCTCCTCCCCCTCTGTTATGCCGTATTAACCAAATACTTTCTCTACACCATAATTATCCCTTAATTTTGTTCATACTTATTACTGTATTTTATTTTTTCCTTTTGAGGATGGCTGAGGAAGGGAGGGCTGAAACACATGTCAGAAGATATCTCAGAAGTCAGTCAGTGTAACTAAAATCAGCATGACTACCAAATATTGAATCATTTTGAAAAGCCTATAGTCAGAAAGTCTTTTTGAAGCTCCTTCTGTTTAAATTTAAGACTTTCATTTTGAAAAGGAAATTGAAAAAATAAAGGGCCTTTGAAGTAGAGGACACAAGTCTTCACCTTACAGTGAAAATATGGATTCTGTCATTTCAGAGACTAGAACCAAGTCCAATGTGGTTTTCAGAAAAGCTCTTCTCACATTAAAACAATTTTCCTAATCCTTTCAGCCCTTAGTAGCACATGTACTGTAAACAAAAGTTATGTGCACTTATTTGATTAAAAGCTGCCATTTCTGAAGGTGAAAATTTTCCAGAATGGTCTTATCTGCAGAAAAAGTAGCTCACCAACAATAAACCTTGTTCGACATTTGGATCACACCTAAATCTGTTTAGCCTATATTGGCCACAAATTCTTGTGCTATGCCTATGACTTTTTTCTTAAATTTCTGCTGAAATTTGTACAAAATCTTTATAGTTCACATAACCCCCAATGACAGCTGGCTTTTTATACAGCAAAAAGGCTTTGAGCACAGAAAAACTTACTTAGAAATTACAATGCTAATGCATAAAATAAAGCTCTCTTCTTAGTGTCCTCTTTATGCAGAATGTCAGAGACTTTAACAAAACACTTCTTTTCAGCAATATGTCAAGGTCTGTATTTCCCCACTGTAAGGAAATTATCTTCTCAGCTTTCTAAAGTGTACTGGCTTCATGTGTGCAAGTCAATGGAAGTCATGCTAGCTATAATGAATAGGTATATAGAGGTCATGTAAACAGAATTCTTAGATGTTTTTCAAACACATATGAATGAAAACAATACACTTAAAAATAAATAAAAGGTTTCCTGATGAGTTTTATGTTTTGCTTTTAATAAATGTTCCTGAAGACTGTAAAGTGCTCTTAATCATAATTTTAGCGCAGCTTCTTAAAAACCACATGAAGCCATCTCAAACTTTTCAATAATGCATTACTGTCAGGTTTAATGTTTTGTTACAGAACAGGAATGTCTGATTCAAAAGCACAAATGTAAATCTACTTGATGATGCAAAGATTTAAGCAAGGCTTCTTCAGGATACCAAGTTCACCATAACATAATAAAAAGAAATCTCAGACATCCTTTTATGAGTACAGAAGGTGTCTGGTAAAGCCATAAAAAGAATATTACTGTACAAAAAGACAAGGATTTCATAGTCTTCAGCCAAATTGCACAGTTCGAATTTAAAAGAACATTTGCATTGGAATGTTCTACCCTAAATAAAACATATAATGTCTGAACACTTTCTGCCACTTTTCCACTAGATTTTATTTTTTTTCCTATCCTATAGTGGATAGAATGTCCACTTTATGACCTTCTCAGAGCTTGCTGTGAAAGACTTTAGAGAGTCCTACATCTCCAGGTCAAAAGACCTGACAGGAGAAAGATGTCTGTATGGCAGTAGTAGATCACGTGTCTTGAATTTTTTTTTTTTCTGAGTTTCAGTAAGTAATAGAAGAGCAAGATATTTTGCTGTAGATATTCAAGTCCTCAGTTCTCCAAAAGCAAAAGTCAGTAGGTGCAATAACCTGTTCTCTGAGCCAACAGATATTCAAAACCTATGATACGAAAAGTTCAAGATAACTCCATTGCCCTTCTTCTGGTAGATTTCTTCTCCATTACTTTGTATGAATTTATTTGTGAAGTACTGAATGACTTTCAGGATTTAGGAGCAAAGAGAGAAGATGCCCATGTCGAGATTTCTGTTGTGCAGAGTGAGTAGTATGAATGCCATTGCTGTATGGTGGCTGTTAAGTGGTTAGCAGCACTTAAATGGGTGCCGATAACCATACTGCTGTCTTGATCTTGCATCTCACTCAGCATTCCAAGGGGTGCATGGAAATCTTTGTAGCTCAGAGACATCTGGTAAAATCTTGTGGTCTGTCTTCATTTAGACTGTGGTACCTTTAAAACACTCCTCCAAATGAATGAAGACAGCACAAATAAAAAAATCAATGTTGTGTTAAGGCTGTCTTTGCATTGCAAGTGCAACACATGCATCAGTGACATTATTTAACTGGCAGCTGTATCCAGACTGTTGCATGGTTCTGTTACTCTGGAATGTCTGTTCTTAAAAAAACCCGTAGATTTAAAGCAGATAGCATATCACACTGGTTTTAAAACAAATAGCACATTGCAGATTATTAGATTTGTCACATTGCAGCATTCTCTGAGGATTTTTGCTTAGTGTTTCAAGTTAAAAGTAGTCTATACATCAGGAATTGTCTGGAATTGTCTAACTGCTGAAAAAACCTAACTATTTGAAAAAAAAAATGCAACAGTATTTCAGGGTTTTGTCACTCTCCTGCTGACTATTTTAGGAAACTAAAACCCAAGCAACCAATCAAAATCTTGTAAAAGCCATCCAATTATCCCCAAACAACTAATTTTAAAAATTCAAGGAACTGTTCTAATAAACACTGAGATTTTCCAAATATATGGAATATATTCTAAAATGGTAGTTTGGAGTCATTAGCCCAGAGGATTCAAAGCTTTCTTTAGTCTACATTTTGGTTCTTACAGTGAAGCCTGGATGGGATCTTAAATGGATATTATCTACCTTAATTCTTGGGTTTTAAAGGCTTTCAAAATCCCTAAACTTAAAAGCAGTCCTTGTTAGGAATCAAGTGAATGCCAGTAAAGACAGTGAGAACAAGTGTGGTTAAGAGATTGATTGAGTCACATATGGGTCTGAAATAAACTGGTATAAGGTATGAGTTTATAAAAACTACACAGTTGAGGTTTTGGCCCTTTATTTTCAAAGTCAAAAGAAGTAAGGCAATGCAGGAGAACTGATGTGATAGATCACAAAAAACGATATTTTAAGGGATAAGTTTCTTGCCTGCAGAGTAAATCACCCTCTATATCCTTAAGTCATTGTCTGCACCTTTCTTTTGCAAGGTGATCTTTCTTGCCTATTGTGAAGTTTGAAAAAGGACAGATTGCTCTAGCTGATTCTGTACCAATTCTTTCCCAAAATCTTAGCCATAATGTGTCCTACCTGCAACAAAGACAAAATGCCTCTGTATAAAATGGTGTGTGTTTATCCTGACCCTTATATGATTTCTCTCTTTCAAAATAGCTGTTAGATAATGGTTCCAGAAGATAGAATAGAAACTCTTCTCAATGCCCTGTGGAGTTTCAAGATTTTTCTCTGATTTCGTAGCACAGGAGCTTCTCCAGGGAATGCCTTCACAATGCTAAGAGGGGGACAGAAATTTTTACAGGGGGTCATGTGCAAGGGGAGGCTCCAAAACAAGCAAAGAGGGCCAGATGAGACAGTGCTAAAAGTTCAAAAAATTGCAGTACTGTAATGACAGCCTTTTGAGGCCAGGGGAAAAAAAAAATTAAAATCTCTTCATCAGAAGAGAGACATCAAGTTAAATTATTGAAATGATGCAGCCTGTGTTTTTTACCATATCCAACACCTTGGGAATCTCTGGGGAAAACACTTTAAAACCTATCTAAAACTTTGCACAAATTCTACAGGAGGCAGAGAGTCAGGGAAGCGCAACAATTCAGAAATTGCCTTCTTTTCATTTTTTAGAGGTACTCTGTGGAATTTGAAGGGACTGCAGTCTGTATTCAATAGGGCTTCCCAGGTATAAATGTAATAAACTAAATAATTCTTCCATAAGTTATTTCTTTTGAGCAGTCTCCCCAAGACAGTGCTCTGTGCACAAGGGGATTTCTGTAATAATTACTCCTGGGAACTCAGTGGAATAAGTGGTAATTACACTATCTAAACACAGAAATAGATCCTTGTGCAATTGGTTTCAGAACTAACAGGAAACCTTAGCCCAGATTTCTAAGGGATTTTTAGTATTTGTAATCTTCCAGCACTGCAAGATTGAAGATAACACATAGGCTTGCACAGACTTTCTTGCTCTGCAGCTTATAAGAGTCACCTGTCTCATAACTGGTATAATAAACAATTTCTGTACCCTTGGGTTTCTTTCCTCAGCTACAGAGTAGGGCCAGCAGATGTTCTGCAAAATGAAGTCCTCCATGATTATGTGATTGCTCAAAGGGCCATAATACCAACTCACCCCCAAGAGAATGAGTCAATCAAGCAAGCTCAAATACTATTCCTGTTTCCTGTCAGTACAAATGGAAATCATAACACAGTTAGTAAACCATGCCACCAAATAGAGGCAAAGAACCAGATGCAAAACTAGCAGAAGAAATTAATACATGTGATGTGATGTGATGATGTGACGTGATGTGATGTGATGGTCTGAGAGATCATATGTAGTGTACCAAGGAGAAAAACCATTCCATTGGACAAAAGGCCCACTTTCATCACCCAGTACTTTTGCCAAGCTAGAGGGTCTCAGGAAGAAAAATGGTGAAAAAGCTAAAAGGCAAACTGAGATCTTGGAGACAGTGTGTACTATTCATACTATTAGTCTAGAAGGTCTACTCAGAATCAGTTCACAACATTCTAGTCCTTCACAATTATGTACTAACTTTCACACTTCAGAAAAATTGTTCATCTCAGCAGTGGGACTTGCTGAATCAAAGATTCTAAATTTCTTTTTTATGCCTTGGACCAAAGCACCAAATATAAACCTTCTGTCTACTCAGTCTCTAAATATAGTCAGGAATTAAGATATTCCTGCTTCTGCATCCTAAATAATCTAATGGAATCAATTACTGTTTTGCGTAGATGGCATCTGGTATTTGCAAATAAAAATGAAACATGAAATCCAACCAAAATAAGCATGAAACTAAAGTTTCCACCCATCCAAGTACATCCTCAGTAAATGTAATAGGTTTGCATCACAGAGTGGGTTTTTCATATTTCTTACAGACTTCATCTTAAAGCTTTCTGAGAGAAAATAACACAGATGAACAGGGCTGATGACTTTGACTTCAGCCACTGGTTAAGCCGGTGAACACTTCATATATTCACTGAGAACACTGTCCCATTGCTTGGAGTTTTAGCCTCATGCTTTTATTGAGCAGAGGAGCAGTCATGCCAAGCAAAATCACTTTCTTTGTACCAGGAGACACAGCAAGGTTCAGAGTGAACACCAATGTCAGCCATGGAAAGGAGAGAATCTGAAATGGATTAAAGGCAACTTTTTCTCACTGTGCCAGTAAGATCTTTGCCCATTATATTTGGAAGATAAAGATAGTCCCACTGTATATTATCTTCGTGTTTAAAACCCACTTCAAAATATATCCCATTGAAGCACTTTGCTGGCTTTGCAATTAGTGCTTTATTGTGCTAGAGCCAGAATCTCCTTGGATGTACATACAGAATTTGGGAATGTTGCTCACTCTTTCTTGCTCTCTTCCTTCCTTAGAAAGAAAAATCTTTACTGTGAGAGGAAAAATACCTTTACTGTGAGAGTGGTGAGGCACTGGAAAACGTTGCAAAGAGAAGTTCTGGCAATGTTCAAGGCCATGTTGATGGGGCATTGAACAACCTGGTCAAGTGGAATGTGTCCCTGCTCATAGCAGGGAGATTGGAATATAACTTTACCTGCAGTCAAGGACTGCCCTCTTCCTTCACCAAATAGTTCATGGCCAGAAAGGGGATGGATTATGTTACTCCCCATAGTCCAGAGCTGTTAAAACATAGCAAAGCAAGCAGCTCTGCTCTAAAGTTTGGCTAGACTGGCTCTCCTGAAATTATCTACAATGAAGAGCCATATTTCCTCCCAATTCTGTGTCCTGCCAGACTTGCAAAGCTCTGAAACAGTTGGCCATGGTATTTCATACCGAAAGATGAATGCTGGAGACTTTTCAGTGGTTGAGGTTGCTGGGCAGGATTAAAGGTGTTAACTATTCCTGTGAAACCCCACTTATGACTGTCCCTCTCTGCCATATTCTGTGTGTTGGGAACTGCAATTTCAGATTTTACCTTTCTACGGCTGCATAATTCCCACCCATTTCACCACCACTTGCTGACAGTGTGAGCAGGAATGGAAGAAAGTGGTCCCCACATTCTCCTTGCTTGCCTGATGTTCAGTTTTCTCCCCAGCTCTGTCCAAGTGCTCACATCTTCCCAAGGTAAATGAGAAAGTCACTTGAAGCAAGTTAAAGCTATTTTTTTCTTTTCCCTCTAGACTAAATTTCAATCATGCCTATTCTTTTATCAAATTCACCAGATACCTCTGCTGCCAACACAGAGAAGGGGGAGAGCTCAGGTGAGGGAATGAGTGACCATGCTTTGTGCAGGAGAAAAGGGAGAGGGATTTTTTTTTTTTTAGTGGTAGCAGCATAGCATCTTGTGGTGTGGCAAAATTTTTGTGAAACTACAGCAAAGTCACCAACTGTCATCATCATGTCTGAATGGATAACCTTCACCCTGTCCTCTTTATTTATAGTGCCACATATTCTTGCCAAAGTGCATTTTTTATGTATAGCTAAAATGGTGAAAAAAATCTTGACTTCAGGTACACAGGTGGAATGAATGGGATTACAGCCCAACAAATGCCTAAATGTGGGTAACTTACTGGCTTCTGAAAAAGATAAATTTTGTTTGGTTTTGTTTTTTTTTGTTTTGGTTTTTTGTTGTTTTGTGGTTTTTTGTACAAATATTTCTAGAATTACTATCTTACTTAAAAGAATCAAAAATTCCATTTGAAAATATATGGCTTTGATTCTCTTGCCTATAGTCGTTGCATTTGCTGAAAAAAATACCAATTCACAGCATGACACAGCTATCTATGAAATAATTTAACTGCATCATGCACAGTCAGCAGAAGTTCTGCTCTGTAATTTGGAGAAAGAGACTTCATGCTGTGACTCTCTGAGCTACCTATAACGCTTCAACAATTTTCCTTCCTTCCTATCTATTGAAAAAATATGGGAAGTTATCCAGTTACACCAGAACATCCCTTGTTATCACCAGAGGTTTGCATCTGACATGAAAAAAGAGCTGTGTGTTTTGTTTGCATGCTTTAATTTTCAAGAACAGCTATAAACCGTAAGTAATGTCAATAGCATAAGCAGGCACTCCTACCAATGATAGTTAAATCATTGTTTGATTTGACCTTACACTTCAGAAATTACTTGATTCTACTCAGGGACAGTATACATGGAAAAGGTAGCTATGCAAGAAGCCAAAATAACCGCCAACCTTGAGTTTTAGAGCACGAATGTGAGTTCTGAAGCTTAGTATCCTTGCTGTGTGTGGTTGTGTATGAGCTGTCTGGAAGAACACCATTGCAGAATAAAAACCTCGGGAGTTTTAGCAACCGTGTAAATGAAAACTCTCACAGCTGCTGCTTGAGTGCATGTAGAAGAAGTGGCATGTCTCTTGTTCATCTATGCATGGTGTACCCAGGTGGCAAATCAATCCGATTTTGCCTTTCCCCAGCACTCCTGGTTGAAGCAGGATGCCCTGGGAGTGTGGAGCACAGTGCATGCTGCTCACACCAGGCCCTCTCTACCTGCTTCTGTTTCAAACCAAGCTCCTCCACACAGTAATCTGTTAGTACTTTTTCAAAGTCAAAAGGACTAAATTTTGCCCTAATTTATGTGTTTGTACTAGCCGTTACTCTGGAAAACTTAGAATTGTTGTACAACTGTACAGTTGTGAGTTTTTAGCAGGACCCTGACATCTAAACCTTCCTAAATAATGTAACTTAGCAGTAAATGTTTAACTTCTTTTGAAGACTAGATAATGCATGGTATACTACTTCCAGCTGCATATTTTAAGTCATTAGGAGGAAAAAAAATCTTGGCCTAATAAAACCTAGGAAAAACTGGCAATGAGCAAAGAAGATCTGTGATCAGAAAATAGTCTCAAAAGTGGAAAAGTGTTTTATGAGTTACTTTATGGAAAAGTATTTTATACATAGTTATTATTAATTTTATTTACCAAGAATAGCTCTTAAGTAGCAAACTTCTCCATTGTGACATATACAAATCTTGGCCCTTACCAGACAGCTGCCCTTGATATAATATCCCTTACATCAATTTCATTGGTCCAGCATAGGCTAAAGAAGTCAAAAAGTAAAAAAAAAGTCAGTTTCCAACTCATTTTTAAGGTGAATAATCACCATGCTGTATTTTAAGCTTTATATTTAATACAATGGAAACAGCTGTGATAGTCCTATGGTAAGGGACAAGGCAGTCTCTCCCAAGTGCTGCAAAAGCTGTATGGCTTGCTGTTAAAAACAGTGATGATAAAACAGCTCTCTGAGTCCACCCAAAGCAGTAAGGATGGGCATGATCCAGCAGCACAGGAGTGCAAGCCTGTCACAAATGTTGTCTTCTGGAAACTGCTTTTAACACAATGGAACCATTTCTTGGCTGGCTCAGTTGATGGTAAAGTGCTTTTGTTGCCATGAGCTGTGAGAACCAGTTGCATCAGATGTTGCTGTAAAAATGTGAATGTGATTTATGACAGCCTGTAGTAATTCTGTACATCTCTTATGTCTGTGTTCTTATAGCCACTTGGGCACTGAAGTAGCTGAAATGAGAAAGAGGCAGCAGTCACAAAATGAAGGAACATCAGCTGTGTCTCAAGCACCTGGAAACCAAAGGCCCAACAACACATGTTGCTTTTGTTGGTGCTGTTGCTGCAGCTGTTCATGGTATGTCCTGTAGTATACTTGCTTCCATATCCACCACAGGTAAACTATGAGAATGGAAAGCACTGGGAACATGTTAATTTCTGGGAGAGGAGACACAATTTATCTTTTCACTTAAAAATTTGATTTAAATATTCCCTAGTTTGGTTGGATATCTTGTGATGGGGAAGA
Organism: Sterrhoptilus dennistouni; assembly: GCA_013397095.1. Classification (NCBI taxonomy): domain Eukaryota; kingdom Metazoa; phylum Chordata; class Aves; order Passeriformes; family Zosteropidae; genus Sterrhoptilus; species Sterrhoptilus dennistouni. The sequence continues at coordinate 1,498,241 of VWZU01014042.1, forward strand.
GGAAAGAATAGTAAATTCAAGCTATGTTTATCCTACTTAAACCTTAACTAAATGAGGAAATTTCAGGTGTAAAACTTGTTTTTGTGAGTGAGAAACTCAATAATGAGTATTTTATAGATTGCATTCAAAACTTTTTTTTTTGCTTGTACTTCTGATAGCGCAGTTCTCTGCATTCAGGAGAATAAAAGGGAGATGGTCATAAATGTGAATATACAGTGTCCTGTTACATTACTAATATAAATTCTATAAATAAATTCCAATTTATCTTTTAAATGGAGTGGGGTAATTTTAGTGGCTGCCTGTCCCTTTCCTCAACAAAGAGTTCATTTGTAAAGTCAAAGATTTAAAGTCAGGTTCAGAAATAGCTTTAAATTCTCAGTGTCTTGAAATGTATCAGAACTTTATTTCTTATTTTTATGAACACGGTATTGGAATATAAGGTAAATGACATGCAGTATGGTTCAGAGCCTCTGCATCATATTAACCAGACAGTTCAGCTTTTTTGGAGTGACCATTCCTCTGTGTATCTGTGTTATTTTCACTTCAATCAGCCATCTGCCCCAGTCTAAAATCTGAGGCTATTTGCTTCAGTATATTTGAAAATACATACCAGCATATATATGCACTTGGTACCAAATAAGAGGTTTTTTTCCAAGATACTGCCACATCCTGGAGGCAGCAGCAGGGTGGACCTGCCTTGGCTGTTACTTTCTGTTTCACCTGAAGGCAGGGTATATTTGGAGCAAGGATGAGCCAGAGCTCAAGTTTAACCAAATTACTTTTCAGTATGATCAATCCATTTTGAGAAGTAGGTGTATTAAACAGGAAGTAAAGAGAGGGTGTTTTGTCACTTTTCTCTCTGCTCTGGGACAAGGGCACAATATCAGCTATACTGTTACAGGCCAGAGATTCATTTTCCTCAATATCCTATTTCAGGAAGTGACCTTTATCAGATACCACAAGACAAGGATAGATCAAGTAGATATGCACTTCCTCAAACAACCCACAGTAAAACACCTCACAACTATTGACAATCTGCAACTTAGGGATTTCCTGGCCCAGAGTTCCTTTCTGTGTGGTTTATAGACCTTGGTGGAATTTTCTTTCCTTAATTTGTCAAACCATTTCTTGAAGCAACTTCCTGAACTCATCTAAAGTTTTGGCATCCAGAGTTTCCTCTAGCAATAAATTCTACAATGGGCCTGTGCACTCCATGAAGTATTACACCCTTTTATTTGTGCTAACCTACTGGAAACTAATTTCATTTGATGCTTCCTTGTTCTTATGTGAAGAAGAGTGACTAATCACTCCCAGGATAGTCAAGATTTCACAGAGCACTCTCATATCTCCCTTCAGCAGTTTTTTCTTTCACCGTCTTCTATTTTAATCTCTGTGACACAGAAACTGACCCAGACCATGATTTACCCTTATCTGTCCTATTTACTCACCTGCCTTGTGTCTCTCTTGTCACCTCTCTTGTGTACCTTTCCAATTCTACTATTTCCTGTCTGAGATGTGTGACTAGATCTGCTTTTGTGGTTGAGACGTGGGTGCACCATGTTTTGTGTTTGGTCTTGAGTTCTGTTACTAATTCCTAGCACTCTGCTTATTTTTTAACAACCCCAGAGATGATGTTTTCATGGAATTATCCACCCCGAATATGACATCTATTTCCTGAATGAAAACAAAGCTCATCATTGTGCATGTACAGCTAGGGTTGGCTTTTGCCTTGCATAATAGAATATTAATAATATTCATATATCAATAGTGTTCAATAAAACATCATTCTAATTCCTAAAACTTAATGGCGACTGATTTCATTTTTTAAGCATGCTGCAACTCAAAAAAATCTCAAATTTGGCAATGATACTCTATTTTAAAGCTCTTGTGACCCTTGGAGTGCCTCCAGTCCTTAGAAGCCAATACCATTATATATGTAAAGAGCTTATGCATATTAAACCTAAATTAGAGTAATTATTGATTTAAAACATAGAATGTACCTTTAGCTGCTCTAATAATTGTTTTTTACTGTCTTTCAGGGTTTTTCAGGGCTTGAGGTTGGGAAATTTTTTTTTGCAAAGTAGGTTAGACAGAGCATGGAGAAATCCTGTTAGCTAGTTTTCAGGATTAAGTCAAATAAGTGATCAAAGGAATAGTTATATCACTCATGTTTGCTAAAATCAAAAAGACAGAAAGAAAAGGTGAAGTAATAAGTATTTTCCAGCTTTAACTTTTATGATTCTGTGGTGGAAACTCCTTTAGAGGAAAGATGGGACAAAACTTTGAAAAATGCAGTATGAAATGTTTCAGAATCTCAGTTAAAATGAAGTTACTGATTGTAATATCTGGGAAGAGTACATGTTACTGTTCTTGCCTCAGTTGTCTACACTAAAATCTTACAAAAATAATAATAATTTTTTAAAAGTAACGAACTTTATTATTCTCTCATATGATAGGGGATTCTAGCTAATTAATTCTCTAGGGTAGTTCTCTGTAATAGAAAATCCTAATCAACAATAGTAACAAGTTCTCTGAACCTAATGGAATTACATACTTTCCCTAGTTCCACAGGTCTTTGTATTTCAGTAACATGAATTTCTCAAGAAACACCTCTCTGGAAATCTTGTTGGATTCATTAATGGGAAGGCAATGTTTTAAGAATTTTCTTCAGTTTTTCCACCTGTGTGTGATTGATGATAGCTCTTACATCACTAACCACTTATTCCCTCAACTCTTCACCATTTGCAGAAATGGGAGGAGCATGTGCAGATTTTAGTAAAAAAATTCCCTTTTTACTGTTCAAAGAGTTAGTTCAATGGTTCCTATATCCAAATAAATCATTAGAATTCTGAAAATATCTTTTGTGAATCATATGGTGCTTGTTTTCTTCTGTTCTACCCTATGTTAAAATCAAAGTAGGCATTAAGTCTTCTGTTTGCACAAGAGCATAGGCAAATATTCACACCTTTGGGGAAATAGTATCTTGCCTAATAGACACTTGTTAAGAGCAAAAAATTAAAGAAATTATTCTGTACATCTTATTAAAACCTTTATTTTTCTTGTTTGCTTTTCTCTAATATATCTTCCTTAAAGATAGCAACTATTTGGAGGTCTTGTCTACTGTTATGGGATAGTCCTTGTAGGCAGCTCAGCCCCAAGCAGATGCTTACTCACTCCTCACCAGCAGAATGGAGAAGAGAATCAGAAAAAGTGAAAGAGACAAAACTCTTCCTTTGAGATAAAGAGTTTAATTGATAAAGCAAAGCCGTGTGTACAAGTAAAGCAAAACAAAAAATCCATTCACAGCTTCCCATCAGTTCAGCCATGTCCTGGAAAGCCATGGTCCATCACATGTTACAGTGACTTGGGAACACAAATGCTACAGCTCTCAACCTCCATCCTTCCTTTTTCTTCTGCAGCTTGTATTGCTGATCACAATATTATATGGTATGGAATATCCCTTTGGTCGGTTGTGGTCAGCTGTGTCAGCTGTGTCCCCTCACAGCTTCTTATGCACCCCCAGCCAGTCCACAGAAAAGGCAATGTGAGAAACAGAGAAATCCTTGATGCTGTGCAGTGACTGCTCAGCAACAGCTACATTAATGTGTTATCAACACTGTTTTGGTCAAAAATCCAAAACATAGTGCCATAAGGATTCCTGTGAAGAAAATGAACTCCATCTCAGCCAGACTCAGTACATCTATTGGCACTGATAAATCGTCAGGACAGTAAATGGCTCAGTTTACAAGGACAAAGCAACTTATTACCAAGGTCTGCTCAGACTGAAAAAGAATGGAGATTAACAGGACTATTAAGATGGCTATTTTATTTTAATAGGTATGCTCATGGTGTTGCCCAACTAGTTTAAGCTCTGAACTTGTTTCTGAGTACAAAGTAGTGAAGGAAACACTAGTCCTCCTCAGTGGAAAAAAATAAATTACTTCTGAAGTTCCCAACAGGAAGTGCTTGTCCTCCTACAGCAGAAGCAGATGATACATCCCTGTGAAGACCTTCTCTAGACCTTCCTCTCTTCACTGACCAGACATAGATCTTAGATACTCCTTTCAGGAAGACTGCTAAATTAGAGTAGGTGTCAGACAAGTACCAGTCATGTACGTATGATCCTGGACTGAATCACCCATTTCTTAATAAGCTTCTGCAAAGCTCCATTTCAATAGAGGACGGAAGAATGTGCTTCCTTACAAGGCATAATTTCAATGCCTAGGGTAGCCTGAGACTTGCAAAATTTGCAGTAAGTCTTCTAACACGATAGTCCATAATTTCCACAATTACACTTTCTCCAGAGAGTTGCCCATTTAGCACTTAGAGCTGTGTCTTTATAGTTTTGACCTCAGTTTGGCAAGGTTAGAGGAGTAAGCATGCTATTTCATCCCCCCAACCCTATTTAGCAATCCATTACTCCAGCTTCCTGAGCAGATAAAAAAACTGCTTGTTGTTGTTGTTCTCTTGCTAACACTTACAAATTACATTTTTCAAAAAACTCTTCAGGCACTACCACAGAGAGGTTGGCTTTTCTGCCAACTTTATTTTGCTTCTTCAATTGTCTCCTACCCAGAGCACGAGTCATATCTTTTTATCCCCTTTTCCTTTCATAAGGTGTTCAGTGAATTTGAAAACTGTAGGACACTCTGATGCCTGATAATGTCTTCTTTTACTGTACACAGAAGGCTCAGAAAGGATCTGACATCTTCCCTGCAAGAGACCTTAGCAGCATGGCAGTCTGGGGGACGTGACGAGGCTTACAGGGGATAAGTGAAGATGATCACTTAGCTTCATATGTAGCTAGACTGAAGTGAGTGAGCCGAAAGGCCTTTACCCAAAAATGTAACCATTAAAACTGCTGAAGACTTGTGGAAGAGAGTTTCCCACACACAAGAGATTCCAGGGAAGATAGGGTATTTGCCATCTTGGCAGTAAACAAGAGTTGCTCTTGGCAAGAAACCTCTCTCCTCAGTTCCTGTAACTTGTCTATGACTGCTGTGAGTTACTCTGAAACTTCTTTCTGATGACGTTGCTATACAAATATTTTTCTTTATTAAAGGGAACATTTTCCTTGCAAGAGTGTCACAGTTTGCTTGGGCCTACAAGAAAATATTTCTGTCACTTGTGCCATGAATATGGAATGGCAGACACAGTTCTAAGAACAATTTTAAATTGCATTTATATTTGTTCTCTATGGGGTTCAGTGTTATCCTCCAAACAAACAGTGTGCTCTAAATGGAAAAAAAAAAAAAAAAAAAAAAAAAAAAAAAAAAAAAAAAAAAAAAAAAAACCAACCCAATTTTTTTTTTTTTTTTCTTTTTTTTTTTTTTTTTCACTTCCCACCTTTCTAGTACTTTGAGAAGAATAACATTTTCCTGGCATACTCAATGTTAGCTTGCTATCAAAAAATTGTGTCAAGGCTTTGCCTAAGTCTATACAAGATATTTTCTGGGGACTACAGTCATGGCTGCTTTATTTTATTTAACAGTGGTAGAAAGTTTGAAAGACAGAGAAGCAAAGAAAGGATGGAAACAAAAAACAATTTAATGCAATAAATTATAGTCACATATTCATAAGTATGTCAAAAACAAAACTCATATCCTTCCTCCCATGCCTATCTGCAGCAGAACTTTTAGACTAGGAGCAGACTAGAGGTGGACTGGTACAAAAAAGTCACCCAAGCTCCAGGACTTTGTTAAAGCTTCTCACAAGAAAAGAAAATCTTTATCTTTGAAACAAAAGCACTGATTTTGAAAAATGTATTTTGTCTTTTAATTTTGTTTTTAATTCTTCTTTTCCTCCCTGAACACATAGGACAACATGTCTAAAACAGATGTACTCAATTCTCTGTGTTTTACCTTTTCAAAACATCCCTTCTGTGAAAAAGGGAATATGGAAAAGTGCATCAGGAATTTCTTTTATTCTCGTGCAGAATACAGAGGTGCAGGCCTACTGTACTCTATTTTACTGAAATAGAAGGTGATATTTTAAAAAATATTTAATGGGAATAGATGTTCCAATCTGAGCCTTTTTGTACTTTAAAATATCACAGAACACCCTTATATTTTTGCCACTTGCTATTGCAGAGGTCAAAGATGAAAACGTTCCATCTCTTCCCTGGAGAATAATTTATTCTGAGGGAGAGAAGGCTTAGGAACTCATGCTTTGTGCAACTATGGGACAGCATCATCTGATTGTCAGACTTCAATGGGCAGTACTGATGCTTTCTTAGGGAAGTAGCACTAGTTCTTTGATGGGTGGTATTTAAAGCTGGTTAAAATCCATTATGTGGCTTGTCACAGAAGCCACCAAACATGATATTCATGAAAATCAGTCTTAAATCACCTTGTCTTTAAATCCACATATGCTCAGTGCTGAGTCCATGAGAGAAAGCTGGCAGATATTCCTGTTGTCGATGGAATGCACCATGGGGTGAGTGTGGACTGAGGACTCAAGTATCTAGTCCTCAGAAATTGGCCTCTCAAGGTTCCCTGAGATATTTACTATAAAAGAATTAAATTATCAGCATTTGGAAAAATAATCAGAATACAGAATACACACTAAAAATAAATAGCTTGTCAAGCTGGTTTTTCTCATACTTCTCTAAGTTAACAGTGCTTATTAAATACTGCCCAAGTAGAGCATTTCTTTTCCCTTTAAAGCAGAAGAAAAGGATGATCTCTAAACTGAAAAAAAAATCAGAGCAGGGAATCAGGTTTTCCTAATAAGTATGAAATTTAATAAGCTCTTTCTCCTTTACAATTAAGACAGGGGAAGTGATTTTGCTGGAAATTTATGGAAGTTTAGGTCCTTAGGGCAGGCTGGAGACAGGTGGCTCTGTGCATGCTTGTTTACACAACTCTCCTAGGGCAACACAGCCTGACTTGCCAACCTCTGGGCTTGTACCCTTCTGTGACACTGGGCCAGATTGTCAGTGTCAGCCTAATAATTCCTGGAAGTCTGCTCTCTCCTTGAGCCAGACCACAAATTTACCTCATATGTGATTCAATACACAGCTTATCCCAAAGCTCCAGAGCTGGCAAGTAAACGCAGCTTTGACCGCTTCTTGCACTGTGAAGCAGATGTGAAATGCTTCCTTTTCAAAAGAGGGGGGCATATTTCTTTGCCACAAGGTGTAAAGGCAGGTGGGCTCACAGGTAAGCTAACTGCTCCTGACTACTTAGTCTATATTTTTTCCTGCATCTGCTTCTAGAGAGTAAGATGTGAGTGCAGGAAAACAAGATGTTACTGGCAAACCAAAAGGACTTTAGAAATAACATTTACAGAAAACAAAAAGTTAGTGTAAAAATAACTAAAGGAAGCTTAAAATTAACCTATTGAATTTCATGAGAACTTGCCTTGGTCACCATGGAGCCCTCTTCGAAATTAATGAAATATATCTCACCTCCCCTCATCAAACAGCAATAAGAAATCCCTTAATCCAAGCTAATGCACCACCTTTTCCTTTTCACCACCTGTCTTTTTTTCTTCTTCTCAGCCTCTTGCCACCTACCTCCAAATTCCTGTGGGAGCACAAGCTCTTGCACAGCCTTGGAGTAGGGGCAAGGACAGTGAGCCACCAGCTCCCTCAGTAGAAAGGGGTTTCCACAGGAAATTTGCCAAGAAGTAGATTTGATGCAGGCCATTGCTTTCTGGAACATGTAAAGTAAATTAAAATTATGTCCTTCTCTGGGAGAAAGCTGTAAGCTATACACTGCATTTATTTTGGCAAATGGTGCAAAGAAGTAATCACTAAGACGCTGCCAGTCTACCATGAAATCATGGTGGAACCAGAAAGATACACAAGGCACTACACAAATGTTCAGCATATATAAATAATTCTAAATTAGTTTCCAACCAAGAAGCCTGGTTTGAAAAAACTTTTAGCACTGTAAACTGAGTCTAAGTCCACGAAAACTGATGTTTCTCTTTTCAAAGGTATGAAGAAAACTTGTTTCTCCCCATAATAAAATAACAAGAATAGAAGGCTAATGTGAACAGTGGAGCAACAGCTTCTTCTGCAGCTGGTTTGTTAACTTTCTTCACAAGCCAGTGGTAGAATCCTCACTGACGTCAAAACCAGCCCTGGGCTCTCTGTGCCAAGCTTTCCTACTAGCAGGATTTTATTCTTAATAATTTAAACTTTGAAAGTTCATTTCATTTTGAGGAACAGATGGAGGGTCATGTGCTTACTGATATTTTTCCCCGTCTGTGATAACACAAACAGGTTAGAGAATGAGTAGATTGTAAACATAATAGATTCGCACATTTTAAATAAATGTTTCTGAAGATTCACAAATGAAATGCAGATTCCTTTGTGTGTAGTACTACTAAGATACAAACCCCTGATCATTTCTAACTGCAGAAAATAGTCCTATTTCCAGCAAACATTTCTGTAAAGAAAATTACAGTAAAAAAAAATCAGAACTGCAGTTCTAAATTGAAGACAAATACATGCTCAGAGGGGATTTGGGATTACGCAAGGCTTATTCTAATTCACTGGTGCAAAAGATACCAACAGTAGCTCCTTAGAAGGAGAGAGCAGACTAAATCTAGTTAACTAGAAAATGATCTTGATTCTGTCCTGGCAGAGAACACAAGAGTGTATTCAGGGACAGATGCTCTTGAGGAGACTGGAGGGAGAGAAAGCAGTGGCAGAATCCCTTCACTGGTGAAAAGCAGCTTGATGCCTCCTCTGAGGCTCTTTAAGAGATGGATTGCTTCAGAGCATCAGCATCTTGGCTCTCCTTCACCACTCACACCCGTTTCCCACCTGCATGCACCAAAATGCTGTTCAGCTTGGTGTCTGTGGAACGCTGGCTGGAGAAAGACTTGTAATGTCATGACAGATTTTCTGTCACCAGAGCACAGCTTGACTGCTGCTGTAGAGAAAAGAAAAAAAATAAGGAGTGCTGAGAATGCCTGAGTCCATCTTATGCTGTGATTTACAGATACTAGGAGTTTGGTGCCTTTGAAATCTTCCCTGACAGGGTTTAAGCTGCTTTTGGTTTTCGTATGACACATCTACAATTAGATATTTACACGAAGGTGCATTAACTCAGGAGTCCATGGGAAACCACATAAACAGAGAAGCACGGGAAAGGTCACAATTGGTGACCTGAGATCAAAATATCACCTGAAGTAAGGTATATTGATAGATGGTGACATTTTAAAGGTGCCAAAGGTCCCCGTGCAAACCCTCTGAACTTTATTCATTGTGGAATAATAAAAACTTTTATATTCAACATGCAAAAACAATAACAAAACACCCTTATCCAAATTAAACACACTGACAGTGTCTATACCACTAAGCAAACTAAGCAGGGCTGGATTCTGATGGGCTGCAGTCAGCCTGTACAGTAAATTGTTAGCAAGTGTTAACTCCTTGGCAGAGATTTGGCCAGTGCCAAAGTGCAATGCCAGACTGTGGCAGGTGCAGAAATCCTGTTTTGAATATGGGCTTTAGTGGACTGGAGCTATATGGTGCCAGTCAACCTCAGGACTCTCCTAGACCATTTTATCTGCAAGAATAAATACGGCCCATAGTTCCAAACCAAAAAGGGAAAAAATTAGGCTACTAAGATCTGTAAGTAACAGAATTTCCATCTTGCATAGGTTTATTTTTTAACTGTGCATAATTCCTAATCGGATTAAAATGCCAGTTAAAATAGGAATAAATGCCTAGCACTTGAAAGAGAAAAAATGAGAATATTTCATGGAAGTGAGTCTGGACTCCTAGTAGGAAGCACCTATTAGATGGAGATCCTCTCACTAGAAAAGCAGGTCAGACATTCATTATGTGAGTCAGAAAGGCAAAGAAAATATGAGTCTTATCTAGTCATCCTTAATAATTCCATAGCACATATATTTGTCTAGATGGCAGCTCTGGTTCCTCTGAAATACCGGGTTGAGCACTGGATACTGGCAGATGCTGAGCACTCATTATGAAGGGATGGGTAATTCAGTCCCTGTTGACATCCATGCTGAAAGTGCTTCCCAGCTGAAGGTCTTGTCTAACAAAATTTGGAAACCAGCACCAACAAAACAGATGTCTGTAATATACACAGACTGACATGGAGGGTCTCAGTCCTGTTTGTTATCTGGAAGAATGTAAAGTGGGACATCCCCCATTTTACTTGACTGTGATATGGATAAACGTAAACTAGTTTAGTCCAGGTTCATTTTACAAAATATGGTGTTCATAAACATCATAGTAAGAACTATCTTTGAAATTTCCTAAAGTTCTCTTTAACTGGATTACTTTGCAACACCTTAAGAAAAGAAAAATGTGAATTTAGTATTAATGTTTGAAGGCATCCCTTACCACGTGGAAATTGTATCTAAACATATGGAATCTATCTACATTACCAAAGTAGTGACACTATTCAAGCTCAATTTTTTACTGCTGCTCCAACCTTAATATCTGAAAACCAAGAATAATAAAGAAAAAACCACTACAGAAACTAAGACTAGGCTTATTTATCAGAATTAGTTGAGACCATGAGGCTTGCTTACTAGTGATTTGGAGGGCTTTTATTCATCTAGCTACCCTTTGAAGGGGATACAATTTCCATTTCTTTGAACAGTACAGAACTGTCACTTTTAATTGTCTCAGATATATGAAGGAATTGCTTGCAAAATAGCTGTAGCCAGGAGTAGGGACACTGCAGATTGTCTAGTAATTAAATGTATCCATCATACAGGATGAAATATGAATGGTAATATTATACAATATTATACTGAAGGAAGGAATGCAGCTGACAGACAGACTAATGATCTGTTGGGTGACCTGACAAGAGAAATACATCCTTGAGTTGAATATTGCCTAAAGCAGAAACCATCTCTAAACTAATGGGAGAAAGCTAGAGTAACCCCACTAGAAATCATTGGTAAGCAAACTTTGGCAAGCCTTGGGTTTCTTACCTGTACAGAAATTACATTCCACATGTGAGAACAAAAATCTCAAAAAAAAAAAAAAAATCCTTGAAAGGACTAACAGTTTACAAAAGATGTGATTACTTTTGTTGTGGCTATCATTATGTAAAAGGAATATAATCTCTTTAAGGTGAAATCCAGCAAAAAGTATATTTTCTTATAGCTTTTCAAAAGAACAAAATATTGTAAGTAAAAAAGAGTTTAGGAAAGTCAGATTGCTTTAAACCACTAGTTCTTTCCTCTCTTGCACAGTTACAAATTTTGCTTTGTGTTAGTCTAAGTTAGAGGGAGATACTGTCCTTTATTTTAGAAGTTCAAGTACAGTGCACACTGGTAGTTTCCATCTGCCTTTGAGCTCCTGCTGAGCTGCAATATCTGCAGGTAGGAAGATTAAATAAGTCACACAAGAGCAGAGGAAGAAAACAACACGTTCAGCAAGGCTGTCCATTAAAAGGGCCAGTCTTCTTTCACATAACATTTAACCTGCATTGACCTTGAGAACAGTTCTCTCCTTCAATCTGAAGTCATCCTGAAATGTAAATATAATTGAATTTTTTTAACTGGCCCTCCAAAATATTCCTTGATTGCAGTCTCTTTTTAAATATGGTCATTGTGGCACTACTGGCCATGCCTGGAGCACCGTATCCAGTTCTGGGCTCTTCATCCAAGAGTCCTGGCTGTACTGGAGATTCCAGCAAAAAGCCTCTAAAATGATTAAAGGACTGGAGCTCCTCTCCTGTGAGGAAAGGCTGAGACACCTGACATGGTTCCACCTGGAGAAGAGAAGGCTCAGAAGGATCTTATCAATATGTATAAATACCTGAAATGAGTGAACAAAGAAGATGGAGCCAGGGTGTTTTCAGTAGTGACAGGACACCGGAGGCAAGGAAAACAAGCTGTAACAAAGGAGGTTCCCTCTCAACATAAAGAAACACTGAACTCAGTTTTAAGATTGAAACTCAGATCTTAAATGTTTGGAAAATATTTCTGGGGTTTTTTGTAAATATTTTAGGAGACCATCCCTTTTAGCAAGGGTTTTCCAGCAGGTTAGTTTTTCCATTACCAATACACTTCTGAACATTTTCTAAAATACAAAAGAATCAATATAAAAATTAGATCAAAGATCGCATTGCAAGTATCAGTCTATGATGGAAGATGTATTGAAATGTGGATTTTTAATTCCACAAGGCTTTAATTTCAAATTTGTCATGGGGTCCAAAAGGAAAATGTAGTTTGGACAAATTTGACAATTTGTCTTTCAAACATACATGATTTTCAACTTTGATGGAAAATACATAAGGAAAATATAACCCTGGCTTTAAAAAGAGATTGTTAATCTGACTACCTCTTATGAAGAGAAAAGATTTTATATTTATTCCATTTTTAAATATTAAATGTACAGGAAATGGAAGAGAGTAAAACACTGAAGATTTGCTAAAACCTTTTAAGTACTTGCTTTACCGAGCACATCCCTCTATGATTTAGTTTAGCACTCATATTTCAGTAAGGACTATCTACCTTCACAGTGCCATGTACGATACAAGTTAATAACCTTATATAATGGTCTTACATAAACTCCAAAATCTTGGCCAAGACTTCCTATTAACAAAGGGATGATTATACTCTTAAGCAGTAGATCATTTGGGTTCAATTCTGCTTCTACTCAGGCTGAGGAATAGCATAACATAATAGTATCAGGACAGAGCTAAACTGACTAGACCTTAATAGTCTGAGGTGCTCCAGATATCTTAAACTGTGATTTCCATTAATCATCTTTTTCTTTTATGGTTTATAGTTGAATCTATATTGACTTTTGACCAGTTGGGCTGAATGCTGCACAATATTAAGACAGCACAGCAATCAAAAACCAGTAAGAAATCTAACCCATTCTCCCCCATGTTCAAAGTATGGCAGAAAGACACAATCTCAAATGAACTGAGAAGTTTCTTATTTTTCATGGGAAAGTTCACAGTTCTCAACACAAATGATCTGGCCTTATCATAAACCTTTGAACGAAAGAACTCACAGAACTTAGTCCAGGTTTGCACAAGGAACAAAGTTTGGACCCTATTAATCTGTAGTATTTTTAAGTGTATTTCCTTCTGAACTCTTAAATGTCTCACAGGGCTAAAAGCTATTCCTTCACACAAAAAAGTTGAAATAGCACTGCAAGAGCAGTACTAACAAACTAGAACAAACACAGGAGAATGGACAGTGCTCCTTTCAGTCACCCTGGATTGCTGCTACAGCATTGGTGTCAGTAATAAGACAGTGAACAGGCCAAGATACCCATCTGTAGGCACAAGGGGTTTTGACTTCATCTCTGTTCCTGTGTCCACACACTCCACAGCCATACCATCAATGCTACTCTTCTAGAAATCAAAAGACTGTTTTAGAGAAGCAAAGGTATTTTAAATACAAAAGACAAATGCAGTTTTTGCTGTGCATTGCTATTTTAATGCTGTAAGGCATAGTTCTTCACACTTCTCTCCATAGGTCTTAGTATAAACATGAAAAATGAGAGTGGAAGATGGAGATGCTGTTTGCAGGACTCTGAGAGATGAGGCTTTAACAAATACTCCATGTATCATGAAATTAGGAGTTACAGCTGCTGGATTTCCTGATGAGCTGTTTTGTTAATCGAAAGTCTCTTCTCTTGTAATCAGAAAGCCTTCTGGAAAAGAAATCTGCTATGGCAGAATGTAATTTTTCAAAAGACCTTCTTAAAGTTAGGCACAATATTTCATTTAAGTCTATTCTTTTATTACATTAACTAGAATTACTCACAAAAGAGTAGTAAGAATAGTGGTAACTAACAATGAATAAAACCAAGACAACGGATTATTTAATTTTAAACTGTAATGATAATTATTTTTGGAACTATCAAAAGCAGTTAGGAAATATCATTAAACTTTTCCATAAATACTGTTTTGTTAGAAACCCAATTCAGAAGTAAATTAATTGTAACTGTCAAATCTGTACAAAACACAAACTCAGTTCCATTCAGCTGCATTCTTCATAAAACCCTGGTGGAAGGGCCTGTGAAACAGCTTCTGTATCCATCCTGGATTAGAAAAATCAGACCAGAAAATTTACACCTTGTGCTCCTGCTTGGCCCACAGGTTTTAAGGTATGCAGAGATGGGGGCCAGAAATCTGCCTGCATTTAACCTTACTGGATCCTGAGCAGAGGATCCTAAGCTTTTTCATTGAAAGCACATTCACAGCACATAGAAGTGCCCAGCTGTCTGTTACAGACTGTTTCTCAGCTGTGCACTCTTCAAACAGAGATGAAAAAAGGGGAAAAATATGAACTACAACACTATACACACTATAACATAAACTGAATTGAGGGGGAAAATACAATAAAGAAAAATTGGAAAGGAAAAGATTGTAGGTTTTCTAGCCATTGAAAGAGACAAACTACTTATTTTATTTTATCTTACTTTTTGTCACATATGAGAAAAAAAACCAGGCCAGTTACTACTGTAGCTCTTGTAGTTAAAGTCTAAAACTACGAGACCTCACTGTAAGCTGAACAAAGAGCTGGGAGGTTTGTGACTCCACAAACCTCACCCGATGCTTTGAAATATTGGAGGAGTTGTAGCTGTAATACAAAATCTCTAGGATGGTGAAATTGCAAATATTTGCATTGTTAAAAAATAAAAACTTGTTTGGGCTTTTTAGTTACATGAGGTAAGACTCACAGAATCAGATGTCAAGTTTATAAATTCAACTTGCAAACACATATTTTTTTCTACTCTAAAACAGCTGATCCAAGTTGGAGTCTAGGCTTGTTTGTTTTTTCCTTTTAAAAACAATTTGGATCATACATGCTTCTTGCACCATCTTATCACCTAAGGCAAATGTAACTCTGGCACTCAGAAAACACAGCACCACAGGTACCTGGACTTTTTGAAAGGATTTTATAGTTTCAGTGGACACTGCCAAGTGGGCTGATTATAGCCTTATGGTAATTGTTGGCTTTCCCCCAACAGACTGCTTTCCTATGTCAGTCTACTAAACACAATCTCATTTCGTTTTAAGGACAAGACAATTAATTTTTTACTTAGAGTAGGATGTAGCCATTTTTTCATAAATTTCTAAATTGTTTTCAATATAAAATTTTATATCCTACATTTCTTTATTAAATTCAGTGGGGAGCTGTAAATCGTTATCTTGTTAAAGAACTAGGATTGACACAGATGACAAAGAAACTTGCACATTTTTTAAATCTGTTTCTTATGTGTAAAATAATTATTATATTCTGCTGACTGAGTTAAGACCATATTCTGACCAGTTTAAGCAAATTATTCCATAGGCTTTTGACTACTATTTCCCTTCCAAGTGTCTCACAGACTACCAAGGCAGACATATGGGAATAACAAGTTTGCTACATGTCACTTATGTTTGCCTTGCAGACCTCCAGGCATCCATGCAAGCCTCCACTCTAGAATTCATTTATTGCCACAGTTTTGGCTGATGTTTTCAATATACTGGTGTTATTGGAAGGGTTGTAGAGCTTTTGTCTGTCTTGCTATTCTTACAAGGACATAATCTCAGGGTCAGATAAGAGATGGATCCTCTTTCTCTCTAATACAGCCAGGGACTTGAAGGATATACTGCAAGTTTATCTCAGCTGTGAAAATGTCTAGTACAAGGCATCACCTCTTCATAAAAATAATGATTCCAGGTCCAGTTTTTCTCAGAATAATCATTCTGGATATTATTCACTAACTGTAACGAAAAAGTGAAGTCTTTTCTTAACTTTCATAGGAGCAAGTTTTTTACCCTTTACTCAGCTTGCAAAAAAAGAGCTATCCTTCGATAATATGGTTCATGTAACATTGAGTTCTCATTGATACTTATTTTTGTGACATTAAAAGGGAGACAAAAGACAATGATTTGAGATTAACATAGTTGTATTGTTCTTTATGAATGGATCACAATAATATTGCAGTTATTTTTCGTTATTGCTTTGCACAGTGTCGCAAAATCATCATTCTCCTCTGTGCATAGACAAACACACTCCTGACTAGCATTCAGTGACATCGAGGTTAAATATTTCAGCTGTCAGAAAAAAATGAGGTGACAAAATGATTTTGAGTCATAAATTAAATCAGGTTTCATAAAAGAAAATAGAGAATCCCAGTATAGTTGTCTTTTCCATTATCATTCAGCATATGGGATATTGGAACCACATCTATCTCTGACATCTAACAGCATGCCTCAGCTTTTAGGAGTGAGCTTCTGAATAGAATTGTGAAAATAATTGGTTTCTCAGTGAATGATCATTTGAACTACAGTATTGGAGACAGTTTGATCAGATTGAACTACAATCGAAAATAAAAAAGATGCTAGCATGCAGGGGTTTTGCATCTGAAATAAAACAAAAAAAAAGTATTTGTTCATATAGCATATTTTAAGCCAAGCCCTTGTAATAAAAGCAAAAGAATCAGAGAGCATGGATATCAGCAGGAGCACACCCTTTTTGAATTGAAGAGTGGAGGTATTTACCCAGCTGGCAAAAGATTGAGACAAAGATGGGCACCAATACTATGAGTTTTCAAAACTACCTTCCCCTCATTTCAGGAAAATGCACTGAACATATGTTCATGTTTTCATGTGCAGAAATTTGTTTGTTTAAAGGCTTTTTCTCTTCCAATCAGAAGAGAAAATATATTTCCTATCTGAATCTATTTGGTAAATTGTGTTTTTCAAGACACTTGGTGAAAGGTCATTTTACATTATGTACCACTATAATTTTAAAATCATAATTAAATCTTGTCTTTTGTGGGGAGACAGTTGTGGTAGGTTTTTTTAAAAAGCTAAAAATATTTTATCTCTTGATCTGATGATAATAAAAATTTCTAGGAGTAGGATAGGGTGAAGTGCAGTGCCAGTGAGATATATTCTTTCAAAGGGTTGATCGTTGAAGGAAACCTGTCAGAACACTGGTTATCTGGAGAATCTTATCTGAATATTGATTTTCATGTGAAAACAAAATTCTACCTTCAGATTATGTATGAGCAATTGACTTAACATGACCTTTGGCTAGAATAAAGAAGATTTTTCTGTTACATTTGTGGCTTGAGGGCTCATGGACATAAACAGGTCCAGCATAAAATGCAGTCATTGCCCAGCAGACTACAAATTTCAGCCAAAAAAGAGGCACTGAGCACAGATCTCCTAAATGGCCAACCTGACAGCCTGTGAAACTAGCTCACAGTGTCCCAGTTTGATTCCTACTTCTTTAAGGAAGTAGGAATCCTCCTTTAACACCATTAAGGCAAGAGGTTTTAATAGTCACATTGTCTTGTGTGCCGGACATATTTGCAAAATACTGTGATGATATACTGCATATGAGGCACATAACAGAGAAAACACCTGAATGAATAGTACCTGGTGTCAGCCATGCACGGGCAGAATATTAATCTTGGCACCTGTCACAATGGCATGGTTTTCTTGCCGTAGTGAAAACAGTAATTTCACTGATTCACCAGATTTAGGCTACAGGAGAATGTGACTCTTGGGAACCAAATAAATTCCATTTGTTTACTGGATATACAGAGAATGAAACATCAGATCCAAACTCTAAATTACCTTCAGTTTCTTAATGGCAGTAGAAGGTAAGTGCAGCAGTAGGGATGCAACTTTCAAAAAGGATAAAACCATCAGCTGGAAACACCTGGAGGAAGAGTCAGTGAGATATTTACTCTTAAATTAGTTCAACTCTTGATGATCCTGTACAATCAGCTTGACTTTTTTATCTTCTTTTGCAACAGGGTGCTTCAATACTGATTTAGCTACATAATTACTCAACAGAACAATTACTTAATTGCTTAACTTGAACATTAACAGCCAAATAATAGCAGCTAAATAAATAAAGATTTGTTTTCTAAATCCCAGGAGTACCCCCAAAAACTCATCAGCTAGAAATCTGGACACATTTATCCTTATTTGTGGTTTGATCAATATGCGTGCTTCTTCAAGTAGTCCCTGATCATTAACTTTTTACTTATAAAGCATGTGAAGTTTCAAAATAGAAATACCTTCACTGCACACAGAAATTACTCATAATAATATTGTTGCAGTAGTTCAAGAAACTTATTGGTTTTATAGCAGTCAGGAAGAACCCAAGATGTAGTTGAACAGTACATTGAGCTCAGGTCACTGAAGTAGTTTTTACTGCACTCTCCAGAGCAATGAAATCAGCATAGAAGTGGGCATAACAAACCTTCCATACAGAGAACAAACTCATACTAGTGCTTTCCATTTAAACTCTGTCTTAGACATCCCAAACTCTCCCTTTTTAAGGCATTAGTAGTTTTGTTGTGCTTTTATCATAGGTAATTTTCATGTCTAAATTTTAAAGGTATCTGCTGGGTGTATTCCAACTAATAAATAATAATAGCACCAAAGATGTCAGTTTGCATCAGATGTCTCTCTAGTGCACCTCCCTTTCATATAACTACTTTTTGATAAGGTGTCTCAGCAATTTCCTTTTCTTAAAGTCTTAACTAAGATAATTTTCTTGCTCTTTAGCCTGTTACTTTTAGTCTGTTTAGTATTACACTATATAGCATAATCCTTCTGACACAATCAGCTAGCTTCAATGATGAAATAATGTATCAAGGACATCACCTCCAGGTATGCATAACACCTTTGCTGCTGCAGACTTCTTGAATTCCACAGAGAAACGTGAACAGATAGGGTGTTTCCA
This sequence comes from Sterrhoptilus dennistouni, assembly GCA_013397095.1. NCBI lineage: Eukaryota > Metazoa > Chordata > Aves > Passeriformes > Zosteropidae > Sterrhoptilus > Sterrhoptilus dennistouni. Next base: position 1,516,901 of record VWZU01014042.1, read on the forward strand.
GCTGAATATAGCAACATAGGAAAGAGCAGTGCAGCATTGTCATTTCAAGTTAAAAGGTAGCAATCTGTTATTGTGATACTTAAAGGCTGCTTTTAAGCTGGCTTTGCAGTCAAAAATGCTTAAATATTTAATTCCTTTTCTAAGAGATCATGAACTAGTTCCTTGAGTGAAAACAGAACATGCCTGGATTGAGTGTACTTCAGTATAAAATTTACTGTTTCACTCACAGGAAAAAATACATCAAAAGTAACATATCTGATGGAACTCTAGCCTTGACAGATGTAGATAAATAAAAGTTGAAATGTAGTGCTGGTTTTGTCACAGGAAATAGAATGCAGAATTTAGGCCAAAATTCATTACAAGAATTCACAGTTTTAAATGCAATACCCAAATGTGTTCCAACCCAGTGTGACATTTCTGTCTTTGGAGTGTTCTCTGTTGTGCAGCCCTGACTAACTTCAGCCATTAAACTACAGTTACGAAGGGTGAGATGAAGGAATCAGGGCCAAGTGTGTACCTTGCATTGTCACTGTGGTATAGATAACAGAAAACTGCACACTATGTTCCAGGCCCACGATCTGAACTTTTTATTGTGTGTTTTGTTGCTTTGAGGGTTTTTAAGAATATAAAAGTGCATACTGTTTATTAGTTATTCCTTTGATAAAAAACCATTGCAATGAAGTCAACATAGTCTTCTTGTTCCTATTCCTGTTTACCTTATTCACCACTCACTACTGCACTATCCATTGTTTCCTCTTCATCAACCAAGTTTTTCTAAGTCTAGCGAGATTTCGCATGAGAAAAGCAAACAGTATTTGTTCGCAGAAAACAAATTAAATTAGAAGTGTATACTGACTGCTCTCAGATGAGTCACTTTCTACTTCCAGTAAGACTCAGCATCCATACCTTGAATGTCTAGTGCCTGACAAGTAAATTATCTCAGTCCAGCTTAGTTGCTGCTCATGTGATGGAGGGAGGACAACAGGCAGCTTCATTCTCTTTTAGACAGACTCAAATGAACATCCTATTGCATTCACAACCTATAGAAGCTGACTCCTCCTTCCATGGTGTTATTCTTCTGTGGAACCAAAGGACAATTTGCTCTCTGCATCCAGCAGAGAGGACAAATGCTGCTCTACTTATAGACTGCAAAAGAGGGAGGGAGGGAGGGAGGAAGAGAGAGCTTTGTGCCTTCCCTGCTTCTCCCTCACTCCAACTTTGTGCTCTGGCCAGACACAAAGTGACCCTAAGAAGTTACATGTGTGGACTTAAAGATTACAAGAGAGAAGGAAGTGGATGGTCCCTTTTTTTCTCTCCTCCTGTATATGGAAATCCCTTCTGTCTTTCCTGGGTGCTCCCTCTGTAGACTGACGAACAACAGGTCAGAGGAGATGGAAAGGTTTTTTACCTGCCAATCCCAGAGTTCAGGATGTGTTGTTTCTCCTGCAGCAGTTGATGACATCCTAACAACCTTAGCAGCACTGGAGCTGCATTCCTACGCTGTAACAGGGGAAGCAGAACCAAGGGCCTGAACTAAGGTCTTGGCAGGTAAGTGAAGGAGCAACCAGTATCAAAGAGCTTCGTTTGCAAGTGTACGTCTTTGTAATGTTTAAGTCTTAATATGTGCTCTGCTTTACCTGGGAGCTTAAACTTCCAGTTTTCAGAAGAGTATTTGAGAATACCTATTAGCTCTGCCAAATGCTTGAAAAAAAATGTTGAAGAAACTCATAAATGCAGAGAACCTATAAAGCAGATTATTTGTGCTAAAGATGTCTCAGAGCTAGGATTTTTTCTTAGAGTTGAGCAGGAGTTATTTAGATCAGTGGGGGAGGGAGAAGCTTTATGCTACAAACATATTTTTATAGCAACACTTAGAGTGATAGCATCACTGTATGGTGAATACTTAATATTCAAAATACGAGCTCTTGAGATTGGAAGGGGGATTTTTTGCTTGGTTGCTTGTTTTCTCTCAACCGGACACATAAGGAACACCTGATGAAAGAAAATTTCCATCTCTTTACTATATTCCACTTCTTAAGCTTAATTATCAGAACCAAGTTTTCCATATGAATATCTATATCAATCAAAACATACCTTATTTCAGTAGTTATCAGGGATTGTGAGTTTGCTGACAATACCATGTTCAGAAGATTCACACAGAACACACACAGAGGAAGACTTTACCACTACAGCAAATCTGATTAAAAAGATATTTGCAGAAAAATAAGTGAGTCCAGTTAGCAGTTAAAAAAATAAGAAAAAAAAATTAAAAAAAAACCCATCCTTGCATAAATGAAGTCTTTCTTTTCCTTGCTTGTGATAATATGAGGGTAATGGATGCCTTTCTTCTCAGAGGCCAGTATGTTTTACTTTTTGGAATGGAAAACAAATTTAGGTCAGAAGAGGAAATCATAAGGAGCTGCCACATGCTAAGTTCTGTATCTGAGCCATCTACTGCTACTGTATCTTGGAGAGAGAAAAGGGAACATTCATAAAGACTGAAAAACTATCCAGAACCTGTGGGGCATCAAAGCCTCACCAATATCCAGATCAGATATTCATCCCCCCCTACTGTTGCTAGTATTCTCAGGTAACTAAGTGAAATTACTCCAAAAGTGACCTCTGAGTATTTCCCCATCTTTCAGTGGATAAACTGTGAGCTTCTAAAAAGCTGCATGTGCTAATAATAAATTAATATTCATCACAGTTCAGGGGAAAAGTAATTATAAATTTTTTTCTCCAAAATTTTAGACACAAGAGTGTAAAATTATACCCTATATAGGTCTATATCTTTTAAAAGTTTGCATTACTATAGTCATTGTTTTAAATTAACTTTCTCTAGACAAAATAAAGTGTTGTACTACATTGCAGCCTCACTGTTAGGAATGAAGATAGAGGAGACAATGCAGGAAGACCAACACATACAACCAAACTGGAGAGCATCCAGGTCATAGAAGAATGGTAAGTTGGTCAAACTGTTACCTAAAAAGTGTTTTGTCGTTAACTAATATCGAGAATTGTCTTGGGTTTAATTCTTTGGGAATTTTTCAGTTTTTTTCAATTGCTTTTCTTCCAAAAATTCTATACAAAAAAAAGCAAAATCTGTCCTGGCAATGAAATGACAGCAAGTCAGGCTTATTTACAGTTTCTTATTTGTGGGGAGGGAACCACTGGGAGAGATAGAAGATGCATGAACTGTTCCATAGGTGGGTCTCTATAAGAAGCCTCTGCTACCTGTGACAGCATTTTTTTCCTGTCTATCCAGACAAGAAGAAAAAGTAATAGTCAAAAGTGTACTTCATGACCAGATTTTTAACATGGCTACCTTTCATAAAACAGCTTGAACTATGGTTTCACTGGAATTAAACAAAAAACAATACCTTGCAACCTAGGTTAAACACACTGAAAGTTTGAGCTTTTTCTTCTGTCTAAAGCTTGGGCCCATGTTTATTGTGTGGGGAAAAATGGTCATCTGTCAGGGACCCTGAGTTCTCCAATCCCATAAGAAGGAAATTAAAACTTTAAAGGACATATATGATGGTAAAAACAACCCAAACAACTCATTGCCTTTATTGCTAATCATTGTCTTTTATGAGAAGACAATACCATAAATTTCTACAAAATGCAATAGTGAAGAGAGCTTCCCAATAGACAATAAGGGAGCCCAGGTTGTTTGTCAGCTCCATCCACCTCAGTGGGTTCTTTGCACTCTCTGCTGAGGAGAGTGCAAAGTCCTGAGAGGACTGTTCACCTTAAAAATCTGTGTTTAAACTTTTTCATTCAGTTTACAATTACTTCGCAGTTAAACAAATTGTGATTTATCACAACTAGCTTCCCATCATCCAGTCTGCCTTGCATGCAGAGTAGGAGTTGATAAATTGACTTGAACAGAAATTATATAGACAAATGTTACTTATTGTGCATCATGGTAACACAGAAGCTAATTACAAGATCTAGTAAAACTCTTGTGGATCAGGAAGGAGAGGGCAAGTGCTCAAAATTAAGTTTGAAACTATATTTAATTGTTGTTAAGTAATCTGGAGAATTACTTTCTTAAAGTATTCATTAGTACATTAATGAATTAGTGATGCCAGTAAGTCTTCTTCACTTACTGAGTGCATCCACTGGTAAAAGCTATAGTTTCCTTCAGGAAATGGAAATAAGAACTTTTCCCCATTTCTTCTCTTTCCGGTTTTGCCAGCAAAATCCATCACATCTCATGCCAAAAGATCATCATTCAGGTCAATAGCATGAAACAGAGGGAATCTTAGCAACCCTTAGGTACAAGCACAGAGAAATATGCTAATTTAAAATCTCTCTGAATTAGTACTTTGTTTGGCCTCATTAGTATGCTTTTGGCTGCCAAGAGCTTTTTGTTTTTCTTCCCAAACGAAATCGTGTACAGTCACCATCAGAGGCAGGCAGGGACATCAGGTGTCATCTAAACTCCTCACAAGATTCTATTTCCAGCTTCTTGGAATCTCCTCTAACTTCAGAGGCAGGAATTCAGTGCTGTTGTGGGATTTTTCCTTTGAGCCACTTGGCTAAGAACACCAGCAGAAAGCACAAGTGTAAAGTCAAGTGCATGTCTCATAACATTAAACACATTTAGCGGGCTATTGGGATAATGAATGCACAAGAGCAAACAAAATTCCCCTGTTACTGCTGAAGCCTTGTTGCTTCCAGTTTTCACTTTGGAATAAAGTGCCGTTGAAAGAACTTTTGGATGAATGCATGAAAACACTGTTACAAAAATAGAAGCATATTTGTAATGATATTTGCTTTTGCAGCCAAAATCCTACTGCAGATGAAATTTTGTCTTGGGCTCAGAATTTTGACAAGATGATGAAAACACCAGCTGGGAGAAACCTTTTCAGAGAGTTTCTCAGAACGGAGTATAGTGAGGAGAACCTGCTTTTCTGGCTTGCATGTGAAGATCTAAAGAAGGAACAAAACAAGAAAGTTATTGAAGAAAAAGCAAGACTTATATATGAAGATTACATTTCTATACTATCACCAAAAGAGGTAAAACTGTAAATGTTACATTTGCATTTTCTGTTGTCCCAGTGCAGAAATGTTATATGCTGGACTGCCAGGTGAGGGTCTGAAAGTCTGTCAGATGAAAGCCTTAGTGTGAACATTAGTTCAAGAAAGGAAGGGACAGAAACAGTGAAGATGCAGGCACTGGGCCATTTAGCATTACCAGACACAACACATCTAAGTTCTCTGTAAGGCTCAAGATACTCCAGTAAAAGAAGGCTGAGAAATAGGCTTGCTTCTTTAGTAATGCTACATGTCTGACAAAGAGAGGAAGTAAGTAGTGCATATAGATTTCTGGAGAAAGAGCACCAAAATTAAGGAGTTTAAATCAGAATCTTTATGGATTTATCTGCTGCTACAGTTATCGGGGAGAAAATCCAAACTTCCGCTGGTTATTCTTATGTGAGAGTCCAAGAATGAAGCTGACATATTTTATCTAACCAAATGTATAATATCTAGGGAACTATATAACATTTTATTCAACTCTTTAACTGAAATAGACAGATCTTGAAATTATCTTCACCTGTAGTAAAGAAAAAGCATCCCTATCAAACCATGTTTTGTAATGCAAAGAGATATATAAATATATGAGCACTATAGAAGAGTTTTTCTTAGGCCACATCATGTACCTTTATCTTCGTTTCCTTGTCTTTGTGCATTGCATTTGAATTTCTACTCAATGGCATTATGCTAATTTATGCTCACTCTGGACCTTGCTTCCTACATTTTACTTCTTCACTGCATTCAGTAATAATTTGCAACTTCATTCATATGAATGAAGCCAAAAGTGATTTATAGCTCCATTATCTTCTCTTGTGCCATAGTATCTACTTTTGCTTAGGAGTGAAATACAATTGCCAATACAGCAAGTTAATAATAAGTTTTTCTTCTAATACTGTATTTTTACCAGATAGGTATGTGATGAATGCTCAATTATCTTTTTAGGCTAAGAGCAATCAGCATTTAAAATCCAAACACTAACTAAGCATTGTCTGACTTAGAGTTTAACAAAACTATTCACAAACTTGGTGCACTGGATGTGTACAGGTCTCATCAATCCTGTTGCTCCTGCCCATACTGGAAATCTCAGGAGGCAAAAAAGAACTGTTTGCAATGCATTAGAACAGCATGGGAACTGAAAATTTCATGTTCATCCAGGCATCCCTTTCCAGATGTTACCTTTTGGCATAAGAGCTGAAATATTTAGCATAACTCATTCAGCAAAGAAGTTATTGAGGCAGAAGGTTTTAGTGTTCTAAACAGATACTTCATATTCATCTGTTTAGCAAGAAAATACCTTTAGTAATTCCAACTAGTTTTGCCATCTGGCATTAGTGAATCACTGAAGAAACACAATGCAAATTAACAGTTCCATAATTAATTTTGTTTTTTGCATTCTCTAAGTGCAATTAACTTTTATTATGCTCAGTGGCTCAAAACCCCACTATCCTGCCAAATTTGAGGGCTTTTTTATCCCAGCTATAATGTTTGATATTGAAGAACCAATTAGCTGCAAAAGCTGTTTTTGTTGATATAAATGTGTGTGTCTGCATGTCAAGGGGAGAATTGCTTAAATCTTAGTGTGTCCTTTCTGTGCAGTAGAAATGCAATGGTCTGGGCTTGAAATCTATTCAAACACATTCTGAAGACACATGGCTGCAACACTGCCACTCAAAACTACCATAGCACTGTACTCCTGCCCACACTCACTGGCTGAGCAGCACCACTGGTCTCTCATACTTGTGCCTTGTGACTGATAACCAAGTGACAACAAATATTGAAGGAGAAAGGGCTTGTCTACTCTGTCAGTAGCATACTCCAATATGCCAACAAACCAACAATGCCAGATTCTACAGCTGGTATTGAAGATAGAATGCAAATGTATATTTACTTCTCAGTACTGTACCATACTATGCCACACCTGTCCAGCATATTTCAAAGACTTCACCATGTCTGAAAGCACAGGCTCACACATCCAAACATATTCTGAGTTTTCATCTTGGTTACCATCCTTCATGTATCAAGGTATCTTAAAACATGAAGCTTTCCAGGGTTGAAGTCAATCCTTCAGACAGCAAGAATATCTTTGTATTCTTGCAGAGCAGTAGAGTCAGATTGCAACTTGGTGTAAATCACAGTATCTTAACTAATCCCTTCTTGGCATTTATCTACTCTGGATTTTAGCCCTTTTCTTCTTAGCTGAGTAAACCCTTGCTGGTCACAGTGGGCTTTGCTGCTACTGCCATTTCATTTAATCCAGAACACATTAATTTACTAGGTTTTACAGCATTTTGTGGATAAACTGTACATTAACTCAAATTTCTAAGGGATGTTCTAAAATCATCTGGGCATTCATCCCAAACATAATATGTCCAGCCAGCTACTAGTAGTGTCCTTTAGGGGTCTGTTCTGGGGCCAGTTCTGTTCAATATTTTTATTGATGACATGAATGAGGGTATTGAGTCTTTCATTAGTAAGTTTGCAGATGACACTAAGTTGGGAGCGTGTATCAATCTTTTGGAAGTTTGGAGGGCTCTGCAGAGAGACCTGGAACAGTTGGATGGATGGGCAGAGTCCAATAGGCAAAACTTTAATAAGTCCAGGTGCCAAGTCCTGCACTTTGGCCACAATAACCCCCTGCAGCGTTACAGGCTGGGGACGGTGTGGCTGGACAGTGCCCAGGCAGAAAGGGACCTGGGGGTGCTGGTGACAGCAGCTG
>VWZU01014042.1:1533252-1544785 GCA_013397095.1 Sterrhoptilus dennistouni
GGCGGGAGAGCGGCGCGCGGGTCACCGCGCGGGGGGTGACGGGGACACACGTGTCACCTGCGGGAGCCCGGGGCGGCCTCCTCGGGACTTCCGGAGGGAAAGAAACAGCCCGGGCAGAGGTCGGGGAAGGAGTGAGTGAGGAAAGTACTTCCGCCGGCTTGGAAGGGCTGATACTGGAACTTGTTTCATCTAAAACAAAGATAACTCATCGGGGATAGAAAAAATTTGAAGTTTTGGTGGAGCTGTTTTTTAAATCCATCTTTCCCTTGCTGCCAAGACAGCCCAGTCTGCCCTCCTGCCTCCGTTTTGGCAGTCATAGAAGTCAGCACCTGTATCTGCTGTCTCCACACTGTGATTTGACTTTCTTGTGTGACTTTTAGTTTTGCCAAATAATGTATTGTTTTTTTTACCCAGAATCAAAATTCGTTTTGATGGCAGTTAGAAAACTAAAGTGTGGAAAAGGGGTACTTTAGGATCAGTAAATATTCGTTAGATGCTTAAGTATTCCCTAGAACTGTAGTATTCAGATTTTTGCATACAGCAGTAGGAGTATCAGTCATTTAACGAGGCGTACCAGTTTTGGAGCCACCGTGCTTTCTAAATCCTTTATATTTTTGCCACACTGAAATACAGAAAATCGTTTTTTACAGCCACAGAATGTCTGGTGCAGGAAGGACCTTTGGACATCATGCAGTCCACCCTCCTGCTCAAGCAGGGTCACCCACAAGTTGCTCAGGGCTTCACCCAGTTGGGTTTTGAGTATCTCCATGGATGGAAATTCACAACCAATCTGTGCAACCTGTGCTGCTGTTTGACCATTGGCACACTAATAGTTTTTTACGGTTGGCTTGGATTTTGGTTTTAATGTTTTAGTGGAAATCATTTTATTTCAGATTTTTTCTCATGTCATACACCTGCGCAGGATTAGAAAACACTTAATATGTACTTAGAATCATCTTTACAGATAATATTAGTAGTTTGATTTTCTAAGAGGTTTAGTGTTTTGAGAGAGGGAGAGTTTGTGTGGTAACTTGGTTTTGATTTGGGTTGGGTTTTTTTTTTTTTTTTTTTGGTAGAGTAATCTCTTCATGTGGTTATTTTTTCAGAAGTTTTTCTCAGAATGGCACTGATGTAAGTCTGAGGATTAACCATACTCAAACATTTCAGATGAGAATGAAGATTTCCGGAAGCTTGCAGAAACAGAAATTGCTTCCTATGAAGAAGAGATAGCTGAGCTGAAACATCAGGTTAGATCCCCTTATAAAGCCCCTCTTGCCTTGCTATTCCTAAATTAACAAAGCCAAATTGTCTTCTTGGGGATGTTGGTACTAGGTGATATTTAAGGCCCCTTCCAACCCAAACCTTTCTATAATTCTCATCAAGATGTATGTAATAAGTTCTTCTCCTCTGTGCTAGTTATAGTCCTCAAATAGTGTCTGTTAGCTAAAAAAAATGAAAAAATGAGGTGCTAAAAAGACATCCTGTAAGCAGGTGCCTATTTGTACCTGAAAATGTTTCCATCAAAGTATCTTTTTAAGTGAGTGCTATAGTTTGTCTTATCTGGGTGTACCTTTATGGATGTCCAACTCTTTAGCCCTTGGAAATGTTAAACTTACATAGTATCACTCACTGGTGGTTTTGAAAAAATTTAATCCTATGTAACTACTTTAGGCTGCTACTGTATATAAATTTTACAGAGTATCTATGTTATTGAACCACAAAAATCTTTAGGTAAAGAGACCGTTTTAACTTAATATTACTGTAGAAGCTGCTATGGTCACATTCTTTATTCCTCCAACAACAATACAGCAGTCACTTTATAAATATTTTTTGTAAATATTTATGATACTGCCAAAAGAAGTCGTCATCTGTGGAAAGAAACATCACCTAATGCTAGTAAAGGAAGAGGATTTAAAAGCATTTGCAAACCATCCAGAATTGTGATCCAGCATGCAAAATTTTGATTGTTGTTTTGGTGTATCTTTTTTCTGCAAATTAGCGTCTTCTTTTTAAAATAAATAAACAAATAATAAAAAAATAAATAAACAAATGATACATTTGTGTTGTTGTTGAAGGACTGTGCTCCTGAACATCCATACCTTCTTAGCTCTGCAGTTGAGATGGAATTAAAGAGGAATCTGATTAGAAGGGAGATATTCAGTTGTCCTGAAAGAACAACAAGGCATGTATCCTGTGGTTTATCTTCACAGTGCTCTTGATGGATTAAAAAGTTCCGTGACATTTTGTGGCTCTCAAGAGAGGCCTGTGTAGCTCCTGTGACCGTGAACAGACACAGGGAGCCTTCCTGCAATGCAGCATCACCCTTACACACCTTTGCCTGGCTGGAGCCTGTCCTCAGGGCAGGAGAACACAGCCTAGATCAGTTGCAGACTTGTGTGGTGTTTTACACTGTCTCAGGTGTGGATGGCAGTGTCAGAGAGGAGTCTTAGCTGGGTGCTTTTGTATTCACAGATAGTGTTGCTTTTGATTCCTTCAGAAGAAACAGATGAGAGTGATCTTGTCATGGAAGTAACTGCTGGAGTTGGAGGGCAGGAAGCCATGCTGTTCACCTCGGAGATATTTGATATGTATCAACGATATGCTGCTTATAAAAAGTGGAAATTTGAAGTATTAGAATACTTTCCCAGTGAACTAGGTCAGTAATGAGAATACTGTAACTTCTTAATTCAAGTTGAAACCTCATTCGTGTGACATTTTAATTTCTCAAGTAAAGGAAACTAATTTGCACTATCCTTATTTTAGATGGTGTAATGTTGTTTGAATGTCTGAGTACAGTTCTTCTCAGCTTCTGTGTTTGGGCATGAAACTCCATTTCAGAAAAACCATTAAAATACTAAAGTGCTACAAAGAAAACTTGTCTTTAAGTAATTTCATTTCTGCATTTTAAAACTATCGAAAGACAAGTGCTTGGCAGAAGGAAATTTAGAAAGTGATACAGATATGTTAGTTTAGCTTTTTTTTCAATAAAGTTTACATAAACTTTATTTGGCAGCACTGTTCTACTTAGTTATCTAATGTTTTATTATTTATAGATTAGATTGATGAAAGATTGAAAAATCTAGCTTTTATTATGTATTTATTTGCATAAAGGAATCAATTTTATAAAACAATTCTTGAAGTTTAACCTAAAATATCTTAAATTTATCTGTAGTAGTATTTCGTCTGTAATATAAGGGAATGGGATATTTGGATATAGCTCATGGGTAACAGCTGTAAAAATCTTTATTAGAATTTCATTTTTAAAAGTGTTATCTTTGTAAACTGTTTGAATAACTTTAGGTATCTTAATTCAAATCAATGAACATGAACTCAGGCTCCCTTCTGGAGTGGCTGTTAATGATCCAATTAATATACTTCTAAAATTTTATGACGCTTGAATTCCTTATTTTCTATTATCTAGATTTGTTACTATTAATAAACTTCTTGTATGGTTAAGAGCTCATATGCCAAGTAAACTGTTTTTACAGTTTAAGTGATTAAGGAGGAGAAGCTTCATATTATAGTGCATCTTATTGCTGAAAGAGCAAAGTCGTGTTCATCCCCATTCATGACCAGGCCAACACTTTGCCAGGAGTTGAACCAGTTCAGCCTTCAAAGACAACAGAAAACTGCTTGCTTACTTTTTTTTTTTTAAGTAAATGGAATAAACATTGTACAGGTTAGATGGGTGTAAACAGAAAAGAGGAAGGCTCTGGGTCTTAATTTTTCACATGCTAAGGGAAGAGGGGAGTTGCCCTTTCCCTTGATGCCAGACTCAGATTGACCCCAGCAGTGTCATACACGTCGCCTTGGGAGCACAGTTTCAGTCAGCTTAAGCAAGACCTGTCTCACCTTCCAGCCCGCTGTATGTTTTTTCTTTCTCAGCTCTAGCAGTTTTGAGGCCACCATGCTAATTGGATCAGTCCACTGATTTGGCTTAAAAGCCCTGTTATGAAATAGTTGTAAATCAGGTCTGACTCAGCTTACTGTCCTATGATTAGAAGAAGAAGGGAGTTGGCTTGGCTACTCTTTTGGTGAAAGCTCACTCCTTGGACAAGGAGCCCACACCCTCAGAGATATTCTTATTGATGCATTAAATAGGAAATTGAACTAATATGTGAACCTAGTATGTATCTATCCATATTTTCTTTTTGAAAGGGCTAGGGTTTTTTTTGATGGCTGTATCTTTATTTTAAAGTCTGTTTTGCTGAGGGTTTGTCTATGCACCAAAATTAGCATATGGGATATAAATCTTGGGAAAAATAAGGGCAGCCCTAGCTCTTGTCAGCCTCTTGCAGGTTGTTTTTGATTTTGCATAACCACTTCATATCAAAACAGCTGCTGGAAATAAATTGAGAGGTAGGGGCACTGTACATGGCACAACCAATGAAATGGATGTTTGAACCCTCGGGTTCAAAGTGTCTAGGCTGTGCTGAGTAAGAGTGGGGCCCTTAATAAGTTTCCTTATTTCAGAGAACTCCTGAATTTGAAATCTGAAGGTGAGCATGTGTGAACAAGGTGAATGTTAAATAAAGCTTCAATGAAATGCAGGTTACAGTCCACTCTTGAATGACTTTATTGACCAACCCCATGGGATGCCACTGTGTAAAAATAACATGTTGAAGATTCAGTGCACATGTTGAAGCCCAAACTCACATGTCAGTATTTATCCACTGCTTCTCACCTTGTAGTGGCAGGCAGAGACACAGATGGGGACTTCTCCCCAGTCTAAGATGGTGCATAAAAATGGGTGCAAATTCATAGCCTTGTTCTGAGTAAATCATATATCAGGATAGATTGGGACATTTTATATGAAAGGGGCAAAGTTAACTATATTTGACAAGCCTACAACATGTCTGCCAGGGTAAAAGGTCTGTCAAAATTTCATTAGATTTGGCTGCGGTTCATAATAAAGCTGTGTTGTTAATAGTCAATTTGAAGCAGTATGATCTAAATATCTGTCATGTGAACCAGTTTCTTGGTCGTCTTATTCTTAGCACTGTACGAAAATGATGTGAAAGAGAAAGCCAAATGGCCTCTTCCCATCTTTCACAAACATGACTGTAAAACAATATGTTTTAATAAAGTTATGAGTGAGCAAACATGTCCATGGAGTTGAACAACTTGGCCTGTGTTCTGTTGGATGATTTTTTCCTGCTGTGCAGGGTGTTTTCAGATTCCATATTGTCTTTGTTTTCCTTTTTTAAACAGCTGTTTTCTTGTCCCTGTGGTTGAGTTTCTTAGTCTGAGAGGTAGCCTAAACCAGTATTTCTGAGAAGTATGTGGCTCTTCCTTTCCTCAGCTGTGGTTTCATATTGCAAGGCTTGAAGAGCAATACTCTTTCAAGGCCACCTGTGTCTTCTTCAGTCACTGCCTTGGCACACCATGCACTGTGCTGAGAATGGGATTTGGGAATTGAGCTGCATTAAAAACAAAAATGGGCGAAAAGTTATATTCATTTATAGTGCCATCACTTCTCTGCATACCAGCAAACAAGGAAGATAAGAATGTCATGAGCTAGTAGAGCAACAAACTCTGTCCCAAAGCCATGATTTCTATGTGCTTGACTTCCAAGTTCCAAGATGTTCAATGTTTGTAGGATCTTGCTCTCAACTGTTTTGCTGGTATTAGTAAGAGGTGCGGAAACCTGTGTTCTGTTTGCTCCATTAAAAAATGTATGTAAGTGTATAGAAAATATATAAAAAATTAAATTGGGCTCCATAAAAGAGAATTTGACAGTCCTTTCCTTTTTGAGGTAGTGTGTGAGTACATATGTATGGCTTTAAGATTTTTCTTGGATTTTTGATGTAATTTTGCCCAAGTGTTTAAATGGTAAATTCATCATTTTAAGAAACAAATTCCAGTGGTGTGTAAATACACTATTTGAAGTATAACAGCATAGTACTGGCAGTTCTTAAAGGTTTACAGCTGTTTTTCTTCTCTATTTAAGGTGGCCTAAGACATGCAGTAGCCAGTATAGCGGGTGTTGAGGCTTACAAATACATGAAGTTTGAAGGAGGAGTGCATCGTGTTCAGCGGGTACCAAAAACCGAAAAACAAGGACGCATCCACACCAGCACAATGACTGTTGCCATATTGCCCCAACCCACTGAGGTAATATTTATCTTTTAGTATAACAGATGTTACCAGGAGCAATGTTTTCTGCCTCTTTTGATACTGCCTTTTTAGTCTTAATTTTAAACTAGGTTATATTTGTTATTTTATTTTTTATCACAGGGATAATTGTCAAAGATGTTACACCTTCCTGAACTTTCTTGAAATTGTATTGCTCCTTCCTCACAGAGACTATTGCTCCACTCCAAAGTTCAAAAAGGGAATGTCTGCCATTTCATTTTAAAAACATCTAATCAAGCTCAAATCTTGGTTAACTCTGCTGGAAGAGGATGCAGAGCTCTCAGAAGAGAGGAAAATTAGTGCTAAGCAATGGTTATGCATTAAGTTACTATTTGGCTGATTACTGGGGTTCCATCATGATGCATTCCAATCTGATTACCAAGATTTCTTAATATGTTTATAAGAGGATTTGAACTAATACCCATAAACGTTCAGAAGTTTGATCTTGCATAAATGTGCCTTCTAAAATAAACTGACTGTGCATATTTGATGTCTGTCTAGAAAGAAATAACATGAAATAATTTTTTTCTCTTCTTCTGTCTCCCATGACAGATGAGGCTGCAAATTAGTCCAAAAGATCTACGGATAGAAACAAAGCGAGCCAGTGGAGCTGGAGGCCAGCATGTCAATACCACAGATAGTGCTGTACGGATAGTTCACATTCCAACAGGTGCTGCTTCATTCTTTCCTTAGTACAGGATCCTGCATTCCAAAATTGCTGTCCGAATTTCTTCTGAAACAATGGTTTTGTTTTTAAACCCAGACAACAGTAGAGCAGGGGCTTTATATAGTTTTCATGTCTATTCATACTACTCTAAATGCATCATTTATGCACACTCCAGTTTTTAACAGTGAAGACTATGGGCTTCAGTAGGTAAGGTATTAATTTTGCTATTAAACATGACACTGTAAAAGCATTCAGATCAGTTTATATCAAGTATATCTATTTAAGCTTTCGAGTTATGAAAATGACACTGGAAAACAGAGTAGGTTGAAATCTAATGATTTGAATTTTCTTGACTAGTCTCCAAAAGAGAGATTGTGCTATTTCCGTATTAAAACATTACTTTTAATTGCAGAGTCTACTCAGGATGCCAGCTCCTATTTGTCTGCTGGCTTCTTTCCCGTAGATGACACACATAGTTAGGAGGCCCATCCCTCTGGCTCAGGTTAGGGAACATAGCAGGAATAAGATACACCCTCAAACACTACCTGATTTTAGCTGTTGTATGGGGGCTTTTTATTGCCATTCCTAAGCCTTTTACTTCCCTTTGAGCAATTCACAACAGCCTTCTTGACTTTCATTGCATTTTAACTTTTCCTCTTCTCTACCACAAACATTAGTCAGGCTTTACAGGGTTTCAGAGTAATCCCAAGCACTGTTTATCTTCATGTATCCAGATTTTTGCCACCCATTTCCTTGTATCTGTTTAAGACATCAATCCATTCTGCACTTGTTGCATCACCCTAGGAAAGCAGAAGGCAAGCAAGTGGAGAGGTTAAAATTCTGTTCACTGTATATATGGTGACAAAAAAGATACCCCAGATTAAAAGTGTTTTGGATTGCCTGTATGTTTGGATAAAAATACAACAAACTGAAACCAGCAACTGATCTTAGTTTTTGCTGATGGCAGTTATTAGGGCAGCTTACAGAAATATTAAAGTGTATTGCAAATTTTTTGCTGTTATACACAGTTAACAGGGGAGTTCATACCTCACATTAGCTCATGACTTCTTCCTGTTCCACGTTTCCCTTCTTCATTCCTCTCATCCTTAAAATTGTCCTGTTACTCCTTCTATTTATCTCATCTTAAATCTTTTTATAAACCTTTAAATGATCCAAAATGTTGTTTATAAATAAGTCTTTCAGAAAGTAA
Source organism: Sterrhoptilus dennistouni (assembly GCA_013397095.1). NCBI lineage: Eukaryota > Metazoa > Chordata > Aves > Passeriformes > Zosteropidae > Sterrhoptilus > Sterrhoptilus dennistouni. Next base: position 1,541,265 of record VWZU01014042.1, read on the forward strand.
TACTATGTAACCTTATAAAATCATCCTCTAATATTACCAGAGCTACTTAATAAATCCAACTAGCAGGTTAGTTCATGCTGTATTTCTTTTCCCTGCTCCTTTTTTAAGCTTTTCGTTTCTTAGCTTTAATTGTGTGTTTTGGGATGAAAAAGCACACCCTTATATTTTTATAAATAAAATAGTGCCCACCTTTTTATATTCTAAGCACTCACTATCTTACATATTTTACTGTTCCTTAAATCCTATGTTTCCTGGAACTGTGGCCAAAATTTACAACTAATGAAGGTGTCTTTTATAAGTCAGATCACATCATGTATCTTTTATTTCCTTATCCATCTGTTGCCCAGGCGAAATAAATTTCCTCTGAATTAAACTTCTTGTCTGATGGCTTAAAACACCTGTACAATTCAGCCTACACTTCTCTCCCAAAATGTATCATTACTCATTAATAAACCTGGATTTCTACGTTCCCAGTCCAAATGTAACAGCCTAATGTAACATATAAAAAATCTTTCAGAAGTTGTAGGGCTCTTTTAGTATGTGTTAATCTTAAGTGCTAAATGTCATGATATTTTTGACAGGGATTGTGTCTGAATGTCAGCAAGAAAGATCCCAAATTAGAAACAAAGAGAAGGCTATGCAAATGCTATATGCTAAACTGTACAGCGCCAAACTAGAAGAAGAAACTAAAAAGAGAAACAGTGCTCGAAAGATTCAAGTAAGTTTCATTTAGTTGTGTTATAATTCTATACAAGCAAATGTTTTTAGGGTAACATCTTTGTTGAACAAGTAGTAAATGAAAATAAAGAGTAGCAGGAGCCCAGGAAGGACTTACATGAGGCAAAAAAAAAGTCATAGAGTCATAGAATGGTTTGGGTTGGAAGGGACCTTAAAAATAATCTAGCTCCAGCCCTTCATGGGAAGGGATGCCTTCCACTAGGCCACTCTGGAGAACAAAATTTGTGAAGTGCCCAAGCTCTCTAAACAAGAATATTACATTTTACTTCAGTAATTAGGGCTGTATATTAGCCAGACTTAAAATTTCAGTAGTATGTAAATCCTAGAGATCCAGTGAAACAAACTGGATTGCAGCATGAGAATAGCATTAGAAAAAGATGCCAAAATTGTTCTTTTACATGTTTGAGAACAATTACTGCATCTGTTGAAGTGATCTGAGTATTATGTAACTATAATAAATTTTGTATAATCATGTGAGGAAGAGAAACCTTTTGCTTTATATGCCTAATCAGTATTTCATCATTTTTGTAAGATCGTGATGGTGATAAACTGATTCTTCTTGTTCAATAGATTGGGACTAAAGGAAGATCGGAGAAGATCAGAACATACAACTTTCCACAGGACCGGATTACAGACCACAGAATAAGCAGATCAGTGCATCAGGTTGAGTCTTTCATGCTCGGGGAAGAAATGCTAGATGAAATGATACAAACTTTGAGAGAATATGCTGATTATGAATCTCTAATGGAAATTATTTCAGAAAATGAAAAAAATAATTCCTCCTGAATGTTGTTCTTTCTCAAGCCATTACAGCAGATGTAGGCCTTGGTCTGCAAAGAAGCTTCTTGGAGCACCACGGAGAAAATGGAACTTCTTTTAAGATCATGAAAAACATCACAGTTTGTTTCCTCATGATTATTAAACAGTTTTCTTACTTTCCGAGTAAAAGACTTTATTATCTTCATATAAGACATTATTGCTGCAGTAGTCCTTTTGAAAAGTTAATTTGACTGCACCAGAAGTAACACCAGTTTTTAACTTTTTTATGGAGAACTGATAGACCACTCTCAAAAGGCATGCATGCATTAAAAGGAGTTATTTCTAGTTCCAGTTTTCATTTAAACTATGGCTTAACCATCACACAACAGTGTGAAATAGCTTACTTGAGAGAACAAGAAAAATCCTATTTTGTTTGAGTGATTGGAAAAAAGTGATAAATAAATGATCCCACTCTACCTATCCACATATTAATCACTTATACGTGTCATGGGAAAAGGAGTCAAAATGTGTCTCTGTCATGTTTTCAAGGCCTTCACACGCCCTTATTTATAAACAAAACAACTTTAGGAATATCCCTTGTTCAAGAAAAAAAAGCCATGGAAGCTGAGTGATGAATCACTGGTTTTGGAACAAATGTTTCTGTTCTTGAGTCAGAAATGAAAATAATTGTTACACTATTGTTCAGTTGATAGTTTTGTATCCACTCCAGTTCAGTTTCTCCCTTACTGTTTCAATTGACTGTCCAAGTTATTGATCTAAAAGTTATGTGCTGTGACCAGCATATAGTGGTTTTGTCTGTTTATATAACAGCATTTGAAAACATTTGATACCTTTATCAGCTTTTTTTTCTAGTAAACACTGCATGGTAATTATGATGAAGTTCCAAGTCTTTTAATTTAAGATGCATACATTGGCTTCAGATGGAGGAATGTCTGTGTGCATAAGATGAGGCATACATATATCCTGTTGGTAAGCATGAAACCTAGGTCTGTATTTACTTGAAGTTTTGTAACTCCAAACTAGCACATAAAAAAGTAAAAAGAAACAGTCATTTTTTCTGTAAAATAGTTAGATACCTATTGGAGCAGAAACTAGGACTGAAGTTCTTACCAGATCATTCATTCTGACCAGATCAGTATTGTAAATGGAACACTAGAGAGCACTTGTGACAGTGCTACTGATGTGACTTAAAGCCAGGCCTTCTTATGCCAAGTGATAGATGGAGTTTGCTGTTCAGCTTCATATTCTTCCAAACAAATAAGGGCCATTGACCAGATCTATGCACTGGGCTACTGCATGAAACTTAGATAATTGTTTAGGTCTTTGTCACCCTAGACCTTCCCTGATCTTCCAGCGTGTAGCCTGTCCGGCCACATCCTGCCTCCCTATTCCCATCTGGCTCTTGAAAAAACGCTAAATGTGTTGTTTCCTTGCAAGTGACCAGGCTCTGATGAGTATGAGAAAAAACAGACATCATGTAGTTCTGGCAGGAGGCTGAGGTATTTCAAACCTGGGGTCTGACAGTGCTGTACAAAGGGGGACTTCACTGCCCTCCTTGGCCTGTCATGGCAAGCTTTACGGTATAAAGACTTGAAGTCCCCTGCTTGCTCTGTGTTGATTTTAATGCAAGGGATGTTGTCTCTGCAAATGCAACTTCCTTGCAACTCCTTCCTTGTGAGCAGATTGCCTTTCCAGCAGTGGTGGAAATCCCTGCACTGGGGTCCACTCGATGCTCCTGCTCACTCTGCAAACACTGGTAGCGTCAGTCATGATAAATATATAAAATACATACGATTATTTTATGGGGAGGAGCCCACATCCACCGCCAGACTCGGATCAGAGAAAGGTCAGTTTGGCAGGGAGGTTGGAGCACATGGCACAGGATTGCATCCGGGCTGTTCTTGAATATCTCCAGTGCGGGAGAGAATCATTCCCCGGCAGAGGAGCTTTGCACACTCGGAGCGTGCCAGGGTGAGGGGAAGATCCCAGGTGCGTCCATTTAA
>VWZU01014042.1:1545607-1672366 GCA_013397095.1 Sterrhoptilus dennistouni
TTTAGGGGCAATCCTCCATTGCGGGGGAAAGGGGAGGCCCCCGAAGGCGCGGGGTGAAGCTCCTGGGGCCGTGGGGCCCGGTCCATCGGGCGGGCCGGGCCATTTGAGCGCGGGCGGGAGCAGCCTGACAGCGCCGCGGGGCCCCGCGGATCAGCCCGCTCCTCCGGGGGTCCGGGCAGGCCCTGGTGGACATAATCATGATTTGGAGGCATTTTCCAAATCATCAGGATTTCAGCCCAAAAGCCTCTCTGGTCGTTCTCGGGGAAGGGGAGGAGGAGGCTTGGAAAATGCTTGCATCTTTTCCCCAGCTCACACGATACAAAGCCATAAGCCTATTTGCTCCTTTTTCCCACCAAACGGAGGTACAAAGAAGGAACTTTTTCTCCAAGTCGTTCATAGAACATTTTTCTCGTGCTTTTTTCCAAAACTGCTGAAAGTGCTTAAATCATTTAAAATGCTTTCTCAAATCGGGGATCTTCTATTTGCTAGGGGTTGCAAAGCATGTTGAAACGTTTTTTCCCTTTAGATTTAACTGGGGAGAAATTACGTCCTTCCCCCCTCCAGCCCTCGCCCATCCCCCCACAATTGTTAATATAGATAGCAGCACATTTCGCGGGGGAGGGGAATGGAGCCGGGCAAGAAAAGCTCAATTCCCCTATGATATCTATCGATCTCCCAGCCTCTTTAAATCATGCTTGAACTTCTATTTCACTCTGACCATTGTTTAAAGGTGGCCGCTTTTCTTTGTATTTTACTCACACATGTGAGCACTCAAGCCCTTCCTGTGCCCCCCAGCCTCCTCCCTTCTCAAAAATGCCAGATATCTGGCTGCAGCAGAGGCATTGCCTCTTAGATGTAAACTTAAGGCTTCTCAGGCCTGCACAGGTCTGCGGCCACCCATGGACCCTCTGGCACTGGTGTTGCTTGCAGGGACCTTAAGTGTCTTGGCCATGTTGCCACCTTTATGGTGGGAAGTGGAAGCACTGGTGTGTCTCATCCATGCTGGTGAAATGGTGACCAAGTAAATCACCCATTCAGTTTTCTTGCCCTAGTTATATACAGCATAAAACTAGTTTTTGGGAAAGTCTTACATAGATTTAATTAGTGGCTGTTCAAATCCTTAGTTCCCCTAGTTGTATTTTAGACACTAGATGGTGAGTCAGATGGAAGTGTAAAATCCAGAATGCAGAAGGGAAGCATGGTAGAGTCTTTATGTGCAAAAGGAATCTGTGATCCAGTTTATGTTGTGTTTTCATACTGCCCTTGTTGTTTCTTGCAGAATACAAAGAAAAAAAATGAAATCAAACCTTAACCGCTCTTGCAAAATGAAACGTGATTTTGATTGCACGTCTCTTCGTGCTGGGTTTGCACCATTGAAATGTGCTGTGGAGAAAAAAAGACTGGAAAAATCCTGCCCCTTGAATTACAAGGAAGGCTGTTGTAAAAGCTGTACAGAAGAACATCAGAAAACACTCCTTAGTGACTCGTACCATGCAGCCACCACAAATCTAGACCTTGAAGATGGAAAAGGACCTGTACATAACAAAGAAAACAACCAAGTAACCCAGAGACTTGATGAAGGTATCTGTGAAATGGAGGCAATGGAAAGCCATAAACTTGATGAGGACAGTGGTTATTCCTCTTTGTTAAGTACTCACTATGCTGATGCAATAGAACATGAGGACAGTTTACCTTTGGCTGGGAATCTCTATGGTACACCAGAGCAATGTCTCATGAAGAACAGAAACCAAGAACAGTTTTCAAAGAAAACACTGTTGCCAGTAATCCATTATGAAAAAGTGATTTGCTCAACTTTGAAAAAAAGTGGTAAAAGAAGTCTCAAGTCTTGGGCTGCTATAGACAGAATTATTTCTAGGGGAAAATTTGAACTTTGTAACTTAATTGGAAAGAAAATGGGGCTGGATAGAATAGACATTCTTGCTGAACTCTTCCAAAAGAACCTGAAACATATATTAGCAAACATTTTAAGGCATCTCAGCGAGATGGATTTAGTAAAGTAAGTATACTGATGTCATTGTGTTTCACTGGGAAAAGAAAAAACCTGATCAGATGCCTTAATGTTTTAGATATGGGGCTTGTGACAGTTACACAATGTTTAGTATTGTGTGTTAATATATTAAAACATGAACTGACATTATAAGCCATGATACTTATGGAGAATGTGTCTCTTCCCTAATAGGCAAATTAAAGACTTAATATATTCTATCTTTACATAAAAGAAAATTATTACAGTTATTCTTGCTATTTAATGAATCCCTTTCCTAGGAGGCAACTCATATGTTTGTATTGTTGTTTCAGTTTTGCTGAAGTCAGCACAACATGGCAGAAGATTCTACAAGAAGATCAACAGATTTTCCGAATGTATAGCAGAGCTGTGCAAAACCTTTCTGTAAGTTTGTGCCCTGAATACAAACTACTATTTCAGGTCTCCTCCTATGCTTAAGAGATCACTGAAAAGTTTCTTAGGTTGAAAACTGTCACTGAAGTATCTGAGTTTGTCCTGTTAAGATGCCTTGTCTCAAGTATGGCTGGTTACATCAGTGATTTCGGGCGCCCCAAGGAAGGTTGACTGAGAAGGTGACCCAAGGAGAGATGCAGATGTTTTAAGAGCTTCCACAAGGACCTGTTTTACAGAGAAAGGCATGAAGGAGAGAGTCATTGCCAGCACAGCCCACTAGGCAAGCCCTAGAGTCTCCTAGCAGAGGCTTGTTTGCTTCAGCATCCCCACTGATTCAGAAGGGAAGAAGACTGAGATTAAACACTCAGCTGTGTGAGGCAGCGTCTCTGTTTATAGCAGTAGTTTCTGAAGTCCACCATGCCTGCTACAGAAAACTGAAAAGCTTGTGCACTATGAGCTATTCCTAATGCCTTTGTCCTATGAAATAAAAATACTAGATCCATCCACACCAGACTAGTGTTTTACTAAGTCAAGACTCTCAAAACACTAGCAGTGTTTTTCCTTCTTGAGTGATGGAGAGACAGAACAAACAAAGGCTTAGGATCTGCCACAGGATAAGGTTATAACCAGTTTGAGTTTTATGTAGTATTTTACACTGCAGTCAGGGTAAAACATTTGTACTGAATATTCATCCAAAAATTTTGATTTCTTCCATGCTATTTTATGCTTTTTTGTTAAACTTGAACTGGCAACTTGGAAAATTGGTGGGTGGAGTTTATTTTTCACAAAGAAAACTTCAAGCACCCCTGGTCACCATGAAGAATTGGAAAAACTGTTTTTTGCTTTAAAAATTATGACTAATATGTTACATGCTCTGCCTAAATAACTGTGTTAATATGAAAGTAGGATTACATAATAGAACTTGGTTAGTTTTTGAAGCAGAAACTAGGGAGTAGTTCTATGCATTTATAACAAAAGTGACTGTAAAAGTTATGGTAAAATCAGTAGTACTGCTTGGTGTGATGCTTTACTATATGAAACCAAGAGGAAGTATCTAAAATTATTTATTGATTTCTATTAAACAAAAAAACTTTGTAAGGTAAGTTCTCTTCCCAAATTTAAGTCTTTGTTTTTCATTTCATTAGAATGTCACTAAGGCACCAGAGCATGCTACTGCAACAAGAGAGTATGTTCCCCACAGAATGTCCCTGGCTTCCATTCAGAAAGCAGCCCCACCAAAAAACTTGAACAAAAAAAGCACCAGATCCAAAGCATCTAGGAATCACAGCAGGCTCATGGAGTTTTCTGAGGTAAGTGGTGGTTTCCACTAATCTTTCATTTCTCTCATGTTGACTGGCAAACAACCACCCTGTAAGGTTTATTTTTGAAAGTGGCATCTCCAATTTCAAGTGTTTGTAATTCTTTTTAGTATGGCTGCCAGATTTTGCTTAGTAAGACTATTTTGAGGCAATAGAAACTAAATGGGGAATATTGATATACTGGGATGTCCGACATCCTTTTCTTCCCTTAAGAATTTCACTTAGTGATTTTTTTTTTTTTTTGGCTTAAATTTCATCTTGTCAGATATTTAAAAATTTAGTAATTTCCTGTTATTTTCCATGGGTTTTTAATGAATCACATGTTTTCCACATAAACAATATCACAAAAACTGTCAAGTTTGCTTCAAAACTGATGGACAGTTAGGAAAAAAAAAAGCACAGGAAGACCAAAGACTTAATAGTTCTTATGCATTGCTAATTCTTTAAAAAATTGAAACTATTTCCTTTAATCATTCTATGTGGTTTTTTGCCAGCTAATTACCTGGCATTAAAATGTTTTTTAACTACATATTTATAGTGTGTCACACATTCAGAGTTTTCAAGAACTGCCAACAGCCTGTTTCCCCTTCACCTTTTTTTTAAGCTTTTTTTTTCCACATCCTTGCAATGTAGACCTGCACCTATATCTTACAAGACTTTAGAAAATGCTTATTGAAAGTTATTGCTTGTTAGTAAGCAAAAGATTTTCCTAACTAGAAAAAGGTTTTATGTTCAAGTCTTATTCTGCAAATTGATGCAAAAAGGGAAGATGATGGAATGTCACTGGAAAGTATAATCATGATGCTGTAATACTATTATATAGGACTTTGTAGCATTAGGAATGTAAAAGTACAGATGCTCATTAGCAGTCTTAAAATTTAATTCCTGATATATGTGTCTATACACAACTAAATCACCATCCTTGAAGGAGGTTTGGAAGATTCAGGAAGGCTGTTATCCTTACTGTTCTTGATTTCCTGTCCTTTAACTTTGAAATTTAAAGGATTTTAAATGGCTACCTCTATTCCAGTACAAAATACCTGCAATTATAGATTGATTACTCATGTTCAGTCTTCATCAGAATTTGATGCAACAAGAATTAGGCTAAATTTTTAGTTTGTCTCTCTGCATTAGGAGAAGTTATATTTTGTGGCAGGAAGATAACATCAGGAAGTGTTAAGAAAGTGTATTTACCTCTACTCATGACTTTGTGTATGCTTTTTCCAACAGGCTGCCAAAAACTTGAAAAACACTGAAAGCCTTAAAGTCTGCCATCGCTGTGGCTCACCTGCCAAGTATGACTCCTACCTCCAAAGAGCAACGTGCAGTCGTGAAAGCTGTGGCTTTGACTTTTGCACTAAGTGCATGTGCAGCTACCACAGCTCCAGTGACTGTGTGAGCAGCAAACCAGTGAAACACAACTCTATGCCAGGACCGCTTCCTGGGACTAAGAAAAGCAAGCAGAATCTAAAGAGATTGTGATCCATCCCTCCCATTACAAATTGGCAAATGTCCCATAAAAGTTTTTTTCAGTTGTCCACAAAGAGAATGCCTTCTGATATTCCATATCCATAAAAATGGTTAATTCTGTTATTCCTCTGTGCTATTTAATCATCTTCCTCAGAAAGGTTTTAAAAACATTTCTATTGCTGTCGAGTGAGGTGGGTGAAGCCCCTTTTAATGTGAAAATGAGGGAGACTAGATTTTTATGGTTTTTCAAAGCTTTGCCTTTGATTTTAAAATGTGGACATAATACCATTTTCTCTGATGGCTTCCCTTATGTGAATCTTAAATTGCTCTTCCTTTATTTCTTCTTTCATTTCTTGAACTTTCTCCAAGTTAAAGAAAAAGTACTGTATGTTGGCTGTACTGCTAAAAAATACTTTGACTTTTTTGGAAATCCCAAGCTAATTTTAATATTTGTATATATTTGTAAATACTATTCATATTTGTCTTGTAAATGTGAAAATAAATGATTATTCTCAACAGCGTGGTTGGCAAATCTGGGCTTCCTATTTATCCTAAAACATTGCTTCTCATGCTCTTTTTGCAGATTTTCTAGTATATGCTTCCTTAAAATTGTTGATTTAGCAAAGGGGAAGTACTCCTGAGTTTGTGTAAAACCTACTGAGTGCATTGTCATGCTGTATTCCTGCATCTTACCTAAAGGCTCTTATCAGTAATTGCCTATAGTGTCAGAAGTGCCAACGCCTCCTTTTCATTTCAATGGAAATCTTTCTTTTGTCTAGATTTATGCTGCTGTTGCCAAACTAGCTCACTGTCAGCAAAATATTCCTGGTCCCACAGTAAAAAAAAAAGGCAAATTTTCAAGAAATAGACTAATAATTCCACAAAATTATCTGGGGTGGGTTTTTCCCCTTTGTTAAGTAAATAACAGGCTGGGAGGACCACACTGTAGGTCCTGCTTCTTGAAGTGTAGTGCATGTAGTGACAGGATAAGTAGGAATGGCTTCAAAGGTAGGAGAAAGTAGTTTTAGACTAGATATGAGGAAAAAATTCTTTACTCTGAGGGTGGTAAGACACTGAAACAAGTTTCCTAGCAAAACTGTGGATGCCCAACTCCAGAAGTTTTTATGGAGCTCTGAACAACCTGGCCTAATGAAAGGTGCCCCTGTCTGCAGCAGGGGAGTTGGAATTAGATGATTTTTAAGATCCCTTCCAACCCACACCATTCTATGAATCTGGGATCCTATTATACTTTATTCTGCTGTTTAGACAGCACCATCTTGATACATATAAAACCACAGCAAGAGTTAGGCTTAGCACACAGAGAGAAATCTTACAAGAAAAATTTCTTACAAAGTTTTCATTTATATCTACTAAAATTCCTGTGTCCTGAAGAGTGTAGATAATGTGGTTGGAACAGAGCTGCTATTTCCTTTAATAGTTTCAAGAGATATGGCACAAACGTTCACTCGTACATTGGTATTGCACTGTAGGATATATCTTGAACTAAAATCGTGTTTTCAAACTGAGTGTGGTAAATCAAATTTATCTTTTCATATTTTTGAACTTACTAAAGGAACAATGCACTTTCTAGTAGGCCTAACAATTTGTACACTGAGTAAAGAATAGCTGCTCTTTTCCTTCTTTTTCAGCTGTAGAGTTTATCTCTCTTCATGAAGAATTTTGAGAAAAATTCCTTGTTACCTCCAGATAAGAGAGAAGAAATGGACATTTTTCACTAACTTCTAAGTGATAAGGAACAACTACCTCCTACCTGAAACCTTGTTGGAAAGGTCAAATTATTATTTGGCCAAGCTGTAATGGATCTGCTGCAAACCATGGTCTGTTTTCACTTCCCAGCCATTTTTTATTTATATGATCCTTAGATCCTTGCCTACCAGCTTCAGTTTTAATCAGACATTCAAAATGGCAGCCTTCAACAGGTGACAGCTTCTTAAGGACCTTGATCTGTTGTCAACACTTACAATTTTCTTATGCATAGGATCTGTTAGGGTGGCACAGCTATTTCTTTATCATAATCCTGCCCAGCATTTGAAACTTTTCCCAATAACATTGAGCATGGAGCCTGAATAAAACCATGCACCTTTCTGTAAGTCGAAGGATGTTTGGTCTCCTCGCAAATAGTTTCAGTGAATGGTGAGCTGCAGAAAAAAAAAAGGGTGGACAATCAGTCCCCACCCAGGCATGCCAGCATCTACTGCTGAGGAGAAAGCAGGTCCTCAGAGAGTGAGTATCATGGGTGTTATTACTCACTAGTAGGTGCCCCAAGCAGTGCTGAGGAGAGTGATTTGTGTGCCAAAGGTGTGAAAGTCTTAGATGCAGATTGTTGTTAATGTCTCTGCTGAGCTATCTTGGACCTGCCTTTGATATGCAATCCGTGAGTCATACCCAGGGCAAGAGCACAGCGCTTGCCATATGGAGATCAGTACTCCTCAGGTACTGCAGCTGCTGTCAAAAAACGCTTTCAAACTCAGCAGTTGGCAGCCCCAGTGACTTTGCAGGAATGTGATAAGCTGCTTACCCGCACTGCATACGCCTTTCAGATCTACAGAGGGTGATAAATACCTCAGGCTGCCAGAGTCTCCTGCCTGCCTGGTGCAAGTACAGATTTCTTCCAGTTACTTACTTATCTCCAGCAATGGTTCTGCATGGTGAGGAAGGGTGGGACGTTTCTCTGATCTGTAAATTCCTGTGTCTAGCAGCTGTTTCGCCCATCTCGAACAGCTGTGAAGACAGATTATTCCTTCATCCTAACCCAAGCTGGGAGACAGACAAGGGCGGGCATTTAGGACTCTCTGAAATCAATATTGAATATCTACATTTTCCAGCTCTTCTTTCTTGCACTTACGATGCTGTCTTGAAAAAACTCAAGGAGCTACTCGAGGTGCTTGCACCTCTCTACAAGTCATTAAAGGCAATTTCAGGTCTCACCACAGCATGGAGAGAAGCTGAAGTGCTTGATAGTGATGATAGTCACTTGTATAAATGGGGACAAGTTGGGATGCACTTATGGCTTTAATATATCCTCCAGCAGAAGCCTTTGTGCTCTGAGGACTGTGGAACATGTAAGAACCAAAACAAGAAAATAACAACCTTCAGCTCTGCAACTACTGCCACCTTAGCCCAGCTGGTCACCTCGGAGCCTGATTTTTTTTTGCAATGACAAAACTTCAGCATGTGCCAGATATGTTCTCCCTAGACAAAGGTTTCACTGCAAGGAAGCAACATTTTAGCATGTCGAATATTTAGTTCGTTTGGACGTTTGGGGGCGTTTTTTTAAGTATAAAAGTAATAGTTGTATCAGTGACCACTCTCAAAAAATTCTGTATATTTAGCCCTAAAAGATAAAGTCTGTCCTGACTTACAGACTTTAAAAAAGAAGGAATCTAGATTAAGAGTCTAAATAAGAATTATTTTCTCACCTCCCAAAGCCAAGGACTGACAGCCCGTCTGAGGAAATTATGCTATAGTATAGAGATTTTTATAAATGAAATCTGTTCTGGAAAGGGAAAACCACGAGATGGTGCTCTTGACTCACTCACTGCATGAAGCCGGATTCATTGAGTTCCTTTTGGAGTGTTCACAGAGAGGATATTCCCTCCACCTCTAATAACTGTAGCTGTAGATCTAGTTACTACAGTCATGGGGAATCAGATTAAATCCACAGCTAAAAGAACAAACCCCAAACCTTCAATTCGAGTACTGGTTTTAACATTTGTTTCAAACATATTTGTGTAGAATATGTACACAATTGCTAAACTTAAAAATATACAGGTGCCTTTCATAAAAGCTTGTTGTGCTGCATAGTGCATATGCCTTCTTCAAGGAGTGATTAACTACCCTAAACATGATGTTTACTTTGCCCATCTTGTGGCCTCATAGTTACAACTAGAGAGCAAAGTCACCACTCCTAAGCAGTGGGTGCAAGCTGTCCTACAAAGCCATCAGGTCTGGAGAAAGCAGCAAACAGAGCTTTGCCCGGGATTGGACATGGTGCTCCTGACTGATGGAGGTTTGGTGAACACCTCCACAGAACAACAGCTGTGGTGCCACCTTGACGTGTCTTCTGGTAGGAGTTAGTTGTGCCGGCTTGCAAAATATCTGACAGGCACAGCATGCATGTCACTTCTTGTAGGGTGCCTCCACTGTGCTTAGGAGGGGCTGGCATCTTGGCCTGAATTGGATGGACCAGGCCATTACTGTGATAGATGCTTGATTTTTGAAGACATTTGCCACGATCATAATTTCCCCTTCTAATATATTTGAAATATGCAGTAGAGGATGAGGAGTTACAGAGATGGACAACTGGATTGTGAGACTCCTTTACCTAAGGATGTACAGTTTGTCAGGTCCACTCAATTTTAATATAACCTTGTCAGAACGGTTTCTCCTCTGGAGTAGTCCATGGGAACTTAAGGATAAAGGTCAAAACATAGTGCTGATATTCCCAACATGAAATAAAAGCAGCTAGGCTCTATGAGCCTGCTGGGACAGGCAGAAATATTTGCCAGACTCAAATGATGGAATAGATGTTGTACTGGCCACTGAGATGGTTCAGCAGCAGCTGAAGTTTTGTCTCTAAAGGTTTTATATTGTTCTGCTTTTTGCATTCACAGCTGCCTTCACAGTACCTCAGTTCAGCATTCAAACAAGCCATCTGCAGCCCTTAGGTAGCTGCAGTGTCAGGGCCAGGCCATGACCTGAAGAACAGCACTGAGGATGTTGCCAGGCCACGCAAGTGCATGTCTGGGAAGAGGGAGGGAATCCTGCCCCTCCAGTGCCCTATTTCCCACCTCATAAGTGCTGGGGCTGGCTTTTGGGGTGTGCCAGTAGTGCTGTTGCCCTTGGCTGGTGTAGCTGTGCCAGGCCAGGGCTGAAAAACAAAGGCATCTGGGCGTTTGATGCTTTCTTGTAGGCAGACCAAGGCAGTAATGGTTCATGCCAGTTTGGGGTTAAAAAGCCTCTCTGGCTTCATAAGGCCCTCAAGTCAGACTCACACTGAGAGTGCCGATGGTGTCTCTGACTTAAATTATTTGCTGTGGGCATATAAAAGTCAGGCAACCCCCGGCTGCTGTGCAGAGGGACTGGGCTCAGGAGACACTCCTGGGTGTTTCAGGAGGAGGTGTGGCTCTTCCAGGGCTAACACACGGCACCCACAGCTTCACACGAGGGACCTGGGATGGTACAGCTGTGGTGGCCAACATCCCCCAAAACTCCCTCTGCTTTCTGCCCATGCCGGCTCTGTGCCCAGCAGGGAGCGCAGTGTCCCTGCTCAGCAGGGCTGAAGGCTGCTTCCAGAGGCTCCACTGGAGCTGGCTGATACATGAATCACAGTGCAAACATGATGACACAGAGATCTGAGACTTACCTCTTGTGTTTAGTGTCATTTTCTGAGGGTCTACCTTGGCTCAGTTAATTACATTGTACAACAGATTTTTGTTAGTCATATGTAGATCTAATTTTCAAGATTGTCCCTCGGTCCCAAATTAGCAGAGAAAACATCAACTGCAATTTGCTTACGAACATACTTTAAACACCAGCTGCTTGTAAGAATGCATATGATGTTTTTAAATTAAAAAGCTCTGTGTTGCCTTAAAAATACTTGCAACAGGCAGCATAACATTTACTCTCTGCAATATGTTTACTTACATACCCAACAATAAAAAATCTGTGTGCCAGTAGGAAATCCAGAAAGTTTGAATTGTTTCCTGTTCCTTTTTTCCTTTGTGGCACATCATGGTTGTGCAAAAAATTGTGATGCTAAACTGTAGTAGTAAGAGACCTCTGAAACAGGGTTTACATGTAAGCCTTATGTTATTAAGCATGTCATATGTTTAATGTAAGTAGGAATACCACAGAACTTCCAATCTCACTGTATACACTTTAGCAATGGCTTTGGCAAAATAAGCAGTTCATGTTTGTTCTGACCTCCTCACCTCTGTTAAATAGCAGTTAGATTCTCAGTATTTGTACTTGATAAACAAATGTAAAATATATAAAATAAGATATCTCAATATCTCACATCACTACCACAGCCCCACCCCTCTACCATGAATTAACCATGTAGTAGGTAATGAGGACACTTTTTAGTATTTCTATTTATACTCTCAGCATGCTAATACTTACAGAGTTATTGTCTTGTCAGTACTGATAATCTTCACTTTTCTCAACACTCTTGTAAACAGCTTATATCCTGAAGGCTGACTTTCTTAAAAAGATTAAGACAGCTCTTTTACTGTTTAACATATCTGAACAGAAGACATATTCTTTCCTTGGAGTTACAATCAAGAGCAAGGTTTTCCCTGTTCATACAGAACACTTTATCCTCCCTATAGCAAGATTTTCACAAACTTTCTTGTGTAGATCGTAATTCAATATACTGCATTATGTTTACATGCCAGTCTCAAATGTGATTAAAATTCTTCCAGATTTCCTATCCATACACTTTGGCACTGAAGCAAATTAAATATCTTTTTGGTGCTTATTTTACAGCATATCAATTTCTTAAATTCTGGAGACCAAAATCAAAGTTACCAGTTGTGCACCTCTTAGTGAGGTTTTTATTTTGTGTTACCCGGTTGTCAAACAAGCAATGAAACTTCTGGGGATGTGAGGGGTGGTCTACAAAACAAAGATTACTGGTTTAATTCATTAATGTTTGAAATGGGGTTACTTTATTGACTAAATAATATATATATAGATACAGCTATAGATATTCAAAAGAGACTGTATGAAATGATAAAACCAGGCTCAGCCCATCACTCAAACACCTTTAAGACCAAGCAAAGATCAGAGGTAACAAATATCTTTATTTTTCTTTCTGATATGAAATTCACCTTTTGAAGCAACTTCTTACTGCAGATAAGTGATGTACACTTGTACAGCCCTCCTCAGTCTACGTCACATAGGTCTACTGCTTATGCAGCTGATAAAACCAGAAATCTATTCTTGTATGCAGAACCAGGATAAACATTTTTCACTGCTAACTGAGCTGAAATAGTTGTTATTCCAAGTGAAAATACCTGTGACTTGACCAATGAATTAGGCTTCCAAAGTTTAACAGATATTAATTATGGAGAGGATGGTGGAGGGTAAATATTGCTTTTCCTTTGCTATCTTTCCTGAATAAATTAAGTATATAATTTAATACGGGCTGACAAGGACTATAAGCTAAAAAGGAAAACCCATCAGCTATATTACTATTTATTTCTGTTTCTTTGATCTTAAATTAGTAGATTCTTTTTCAGAGAAATCATTAAATAAAATTGTAAAGTTCAAAAATATTTCTGAGTATTTTCATTGCCATATGAACAGAAATTCTTTCGTACTAACCAACTAATTTTTTTTTCAAGGAATAAGGTTCTCCTATTCCAGAGTTATCTGTACACTTAATTCCAGTAATTGTCCACAGAAAATTTATTCCATTTCAAAACAGAATATATTACACATAGAAATCAGAAAGTCCCTGTAAACTATTGTGCTAGGACTTAGTTGCAAGTAGAGACCTTATACAATAAATTTTTAAGCACTGAGTTTAGTTTTAATTTGCAGAATTTTAAACTTATATTCTTGACCCTTTTTGGAGACCTAAAACGTGTTTTATTAAAGTGGGTTTCCTTTTTTATTATTATTTTTATTTTTTTTAAATTTATAAGCCTATTAAAATACATAAAGAACATGAAGGATACCTGCAGGTATATATATTTTTATCTGATAAGTCACATTTTTGAATGGGGGTTTAGACTCTTTTTTTTGCTTTTTCATTACCTCAGATCCTTTCAGAAAAAGGGAAAGAGAAATATCGTACCAGCTCTTTCTTCAATCTGTCTTTCACTTTTATTAGCATTTAACATAAATTTCTGTGGGAACTATGCTGAAAAAATATCAGTTATATAAACTTATGAACAGCAAATCATGAAAGTATGAAAAATAAAATATATATACTATGTCTTTTTTCTAATGAAAACATACAAACTGGAAATAATGTGATTTGGCTTTCAGTTTGTAATCCAGCTTGCTAGGGTTATAGGGGAAATATATGGTTATTATTTATTACACAGCTTAGAATAGCTTAATCCAGTATGAGAAGAGATATTTGCTTTAAAAAAATCAGATTTTAAACTGGTGTGTAAGTGAGAATGTTCCCTTTCAGGCCCCCACAAGTATCACAGTTTGCTGGTAGTGAGCAGTACACCTGGTAAAAAAAATTTGAAGGATTAGAAATTAAAAGAAGTCAGCAAATATTTTGGCTACCATCTCCAAGATTTGTTCAAAGCCAGCAAGAAAGCACATAATTTTAAAAATTAACATGGCAGGAAACGTGATCCAAAAGGCTTCTCCCTAAGCTTGCCCTTAAGGGCATGAAAGGAGCTCAATACAGGATTGTGATACACAGCCCACGGACAAGAAATTGATCCATAAATCTTTATAAATTAAGCCAGTATTTGTGTTGCTGAAAAATGGATTTCATCTGCTGGTGAACTCAGAACGCTCATAGGCACGATATATCCTCCATATGAGCTTGGTTTAGAGATGCTGCTATATAGCATTAGAAGCTGCTGCAAAATTGCCACAAAAACCCCTACTGTATTTGCAATGTCATTCTAGTCTTGATATGTTTTGTAGGTAATAAATGTTATCTCTGAGGAGGACGTAAAAGCATCATGATAGCTTTTCGTATTAAACCTCAGTTAGCATGACTTAATTTTAAATTCAGAGTAGTAGTAGCATGTAGGTTTTTTTATTAATGCTAAAATTTAAACACCATAAAAAGCACCTGGAATATATAATTTTGTAGATCTGAGAGATCATAGAATTTAGTCCAGAGATTACAGGACATGTCTATAATGAGACTTTTTTTGTCTTCTTTATATATGCTGTGTAATTTTGAATTTGTTGATTTAAAAGGTTGTGCAATTTTAAAATAGTTGTCTGCTTAATATTTCTTGATTTTCATCACCTTATTCTTTCAATGCTGATGACAAATTTCAATACTCTTCAGAATATTTTACTATCTTTCAAGCTAAGACTTTCTGAGTCAGCAGATTCAATCTTTCACAAGATCATCTTACAGAATGACCACTGGGGAAAAACTACAAAAGAAAAACAGCAGAGAAAAGTTTTAGTAAACCTTTCTGCATCCCAGAGAATTCAGAAATGATGAAATGGAACAAAAGTTGCCATCTGGAAGTTTGATATTGGTTACTTGGAGTCTGTTGGTGTAATGTCCACATTTGAGCACTTGTGACATAAGATACAGTATGGCTTGAAGGGGGCCTGAGTTGAAGGTTGGTCCCTCCTTAATTAGTAAGTGCATGTCTGAGAGATTCTTTCTGCATATAAAACTAGCCCTCAGATATCTCTTTTGCCTTCAGTAATGAAGCTGTGCCTGTAGACCTTCTCTTTTTATTTTTCTGGACTTGTGATTTCTCTGCCTATGCTTTGAACAAGCAGGCAGAATGACAGGTTCTATCCAAAACCAGGCATGCAACTTAAGTTAGCACCATCCTGAATGCAGACTGGTGATTTCAGGATTGCCCCTCAGCTTTGCTCTTTACACTGGTATGACATGGACACAGGTGCCATGTGCACACCATTTCTCTTATGTCCCATAATTCACACATGCAGGTAACTGCATACACAACTCTCCTGCTCTCAGCTTACAGCACTCTACCATGCAAAGCTCACAGCAGGAATACTGAAAATCATGTGCTATTATTTTAACAAAAGACAGGGTTGTAGAAGGCTTGTTTCTTCTCTTGGACAGAATCATGTTCAGAACAAATAAAGGCCGAATTTTTAAAGAAAATTTTAAGTACTTTTGTACTGCCCCCTTTCTGGTCAGCCAGAAGCAGGTGGGAACAGGCTGGCAGGGAGTGATGCTGTTTTCCAACACTATATAAACATTCCCACAGCAGTGCTTCACTGCTCGGGCCACTTCCTCCCTAGCAGTGTGGGAAGTGCCACCACCCACCTTTACACCATTGGAACCATGATGTCCAGCCCATCTCCTGAAGCAGCTGGAGACTACAGTTTCTAATTGGAAATTACTTAGTATGGATAACATCTTTTAAAAACAAACAAAAAAAAAAACCCAACCAACCAAACAAACAAAAACAATCAAACAAACAAAACCAAAAACACAAACAAAACCAAAAACACAAAAAAACCCAAACAAATAAAAACAAACCCACAAACCAAAGCAGTCAGTGCTTTAACATCAGAACAGAGAAGACAGAACCATTTTCTTAACTGGTTTCTGAATGGATGTAAAACAAGCAGGTGAAAGCACATGCACATACAATCCTTGATCTTTGGCCAGGGCAGTTTGTACTCCATGATTTCCTTGGGGAAGCTCTAACTGGTACAAACTTGCAGAAGTCATTACACTAACATGGTGATACTTTTCTTTCCTGCTGCAAGGTTGGCTACAAAAAGCATAAGAGCTCATGCCATCAGTGCCACCCTACGTCCTCGGTACTAAACCTGGCCACAATTTCGTTTGCTATCACGTTAATCTTTCTGTGGTGCCAACAGCCATACCAGTAGCCACACAGTCCTCTAAAGCAAGAGTCCTCTACAAAAGAGAGGAAGGCAAAGAAAAGGGTCACAAAATAGTATGTGTACCAAAATTTTTTTCCTTTCATTAGATATTTGTCTTGCATAATGATTTTGAGTCCTATTTTGCTATGAATTAAAGTGTTCCTACATGGTTGATTATCATTAACTTCCAAAAGTAATGTCAGAAAAATATCAGACTTGAACAGAAAATAATATAATTGAATTTATCTGCTTACTGATACGTTCAACAGTATTGTTTAGAACACACATATTTCTTGAACTACTACCTTGTTTTATAGTCAATGCTGCTTAGTTTTAAATTCTACTTCACTGAAGTTATTTCTAATTCTTTCATTTCCTAGTGCTTCCTATCTTATTAAGAATGTAAAGCCATCTCTCTGTATACAGACTTGCAGGCATGATGAGGTGGATTCAAAGTTAATGAATCTTCCTCTTAATTTTAACCCCTGAATACGGCCATGACCTTCTCCTCCTACATTGTTGAATTATAATGAGGTTGGGGGTGGTTTAATCTATCAATCCTGTTGTCCATGACAGCACTGCTATATTATTAATTGCAGACACAGACTACATGTGCATACTCATCCCTTACCTCAAGAAGAGATACTTTTCAATCTTTATGTAACAGAGCCATGCTCGGCATTTAATTTTCCCATCTTAGGTTTTCCAACTAGAGTGTCTTCTTAACTTTCATGGAATGCTAGTCACCATAAGAGCAATATATACTACACTACAAGGCATTCATAACACAGCAGTATTTTAGGCATCAAATGCCTGATGAGTATGTTACACAGGTTTAAGAAAATACTGGGTATCTGCTGAGTGTGGTAACAGTCCCAGAACTCAGTCCTGGCTTTCAAGGTGCACTTCAGTTTGAAGGTTATCCAGTGGTGTTCAGAATAATTTTTTTCTGCTTTGCAATATGAGTAGGTTTAGAGCATACTCACAACTATAAGCTGGGAAAATAAAAGTGTCCAGAAATATTTACAGTAACTGAGGCTAATTAGTACAGAACAGCCCATGCCCGTGCTAATGAATCCCCAATGCCTCCAAAAGAGGTTGACTATGTGCATGTGACCTCCTTGTGGCAATGCCCACTCAGTGTTAACTTTTGACCAGTACCCAGGAATTATTTGGGAAAAAATTAGTTGGTACATGATAACAGCATGGCTCTAGCACTAGAAAATAGAGTATCCCTATGTCCAGGTAACTCCTCGGGCAACTTAAAATTTGCTTGCATAAAGACAGCCTCAGTGGACCAGTTAAGCTGCTGTAACATCATCAGTTGAGGTTTTAGAATACAGAATGATCCCTACTGAATCTATGCCATTTTAAAAATGATTGGAATTTGGCTCACATTCTTAATAACATTAATGACAGTGAGATAATTTGTTGGGTAACAATTGGCTCACATTCAGATCTTAAACCAAAGGGGTAAAGTTTAGGGAAATCTCTGGAACCTAAACGAGTCAATGGAGAAAATAACAAGTTGGAATGTTAAGACATGTGGCAGTCTGTGTCAAACTGCCTCAGCTTATTCCTGTTTCCAATGACTGAATCCTGTTTAAGAAACAAGTAAAAATGAACTGATTTTTTAAGAAATGTGTGCAGTTTCCGTTGTTTCCCGAAGGGGTAGTATACCTATTAGATATAGATGGATAGATAGATAGATAGATAGATAGATAGATAGATAGATAGATAGATAGATATAGATGGACTGTAGGAACTTAAAAACCAATTATAGTGAATAAATTACCATGCATATATAGATCTGACCCCCTCTTAAGAAAGATTACCATGCATGTATAGATTTGACCCCCTCTTAAGAAAGATGCAGATCTCTAACTGTGCCATGGAAGAAAAGTGCAAGAACGATACACAGCCTCAGATAAGTGAGCTGAATTGAAGGAATTCTGTTCTGTTTTGCCTTCGGCACATGGAAAGGAAGGGTTTTGTCCTGTCCTGGAAGGAGTAAACAGAGAGTTAAAGAAAATTTGGTATAATGATAGGAGGGCAAGGAAAAAAGACTTCCAATCCTGAGCAATTTTAAGGAAATGGAAAGAAAGGCTTTTTTTCTGAAATTCCTGCTGCAGATTAGGAAGAAGAGATGGCTAAGAGCTGAAAGCATGGCTTAACTTCCTGACCTTCTTGCACTAGCTGTGCCTGAGTACAACCTGCAATATTCAGCAAGTTAAGATTTTGGCTGAAAATAACAGGGTCTGCATGTGAAAAAAGCACATAGATTTCATGTCAGCCAAAGATTCCCAGGGATTTATCTCTCAGATGAAGCCTGTAATTTATGTTTGGTGAGACAGATCTTTCAGCTGTTGTAAATCAAAACACCTACATGATTCACAGCATATGAAGCTCTAGTCCAAAATGTGTATAGATAATTTCTGTTAGACTGGAAGGATTATGGGGCCTGTTTTTCTTGCAAAATCTGTGAGTATAATTTTGGAATAACTACAATGAATGTAGAAGTGTTTCTTCATTGAATGAGAAGTGAATTAGCTCCAAAATGTGTGTTGCAAATATATAAATGACAGATCATGTTGTGTTGCTTTCTGTCACTGTTAAGTTTAAACCTCAGCAGGCATATATTTAAGTCCATTGATATTCATGTTAAATTGAGCACGTCATCATGTTAAATACACTACAAATTTGTGGCCAAATCACAATAAATTTACTTGATTCTTTCTTTTTAGTACTCTTCCAGAGAAAAAAAACACTGATTATCATTCAATTTGATTGATGCTGCTAAAATATTGAGAATATTGAAAGAAACAAGCTTTTTCTAAGCAGAAAAGCAAGCAAGAAAACTATGTAATACTCTTGAAAATGTGCTGAGAGGTTATAGCTTTGAACAATTCAGCAAGGAGTTGTCAGATCTTGTGAAAGATTTTTATGAGATGTTTCCTTAATGACAGTGTTAAGAACTGATGTTCCGCTGCAGAGTATCTTTTGCAACCATTGCACTGCTAACAGCTACTGTTTCTGTCTGTATAAGGAGAAAAATTTTCTAGAGTGGCACAGTCCAGCTGAATATTTACAGCTAAATCCATGTAAAATTAATTTAGACTCCAGGATATTTCTGCCTGATTCTCTGCTCAAAGGGGTGGTTATTCAAGTAATGCAGGTAGTCCTAGAGATATGTCCAAAAATCTCCCACAGCAAGGCAAGAGGGCACGTCTCTGTCACTGTGGGAGAGCAGGTGGAAAGGGGAGCAGGTATTGTCCTACATGTCCATGTGCTCTACATTTAGGTTTGCCTCTGAAGCAAGCCAGCCCAGAGACACATCCCTCATCTGGAATACGGCCCCAGTGTTGACAGATTTCAGGCTACTGTCTAAAATGTAATTATCTCTAATATGTATAACTGAAAGTCTGGAAGAAGAGACTTTGAATGCTGCTTTCCAAGATGCTTGTGAAGTGCTGGCATGAGAAATTGGACCCAATAAAATAAGAGGGGAAGGCTAAAATAGAAGTGATAGACATTTATTAGCCATTTGTGGAAAGTGTTGGTCATCATGCATGCTAAGTGGTGATAATGTTGTACTGTGATTGTGTGGTGACTCAGAGCTGACTCCAGAAGGCTGCAGCAGCTGCTCTGCTTCCAGCCATCCTCTGCCCCACTGCCATGGGGAACTGTGCTTGTGGAGAAGCAGTGGCTTTGCCATTGTGCCCAAGATAGTAGTCTGGAGGCTGGGCAGGAAGAGCTGCCAGGCTGTCACAACTGCCTTCTTTTTGTATGCCCCTTTTACTCTCACGGCAGTAACTCTGTCCAGTGACTAGAGGAGCACAGGCAGCTGAGGCATTTCTACAGGTCAGCACTGGCATATGGGTCTTACCTGGAGCACCTGTAAGAAGTGGCTACTCTTCCTTTACTTGTGACTCAACAGCTGGAGATTTGGCTGGGTCACTCACCCTTCTACCACAGGCAAGTTGAAGAGCTCTAAGTAGGCTCAGGGGTTCAGGAAGAGGAGAAAGATTTGGTGCCCCACAATTTTATTAGCTGCTGTTATTCACTGTAAGGTGAGGTCTGCTTTAATTATGACAGGCAGGTCTTTCAAAACAGATGGAGGTGGAGAGGAAGGTGGAGGAGTACAGGATGAGCTTCTTTCTTCAAAGAGAGAGAGGGAGTGGGGAGGTGCATGACACTGAATCATATCTACACTCCTTTGTATTGAAAAATAGACCGAGGAGAGGCTCTGCTCCTGACACAGGCCTTCAGCCAGCAGGTATCTGTGGATGTTCAGAGCCCATGAAAGCATCTCGCATGACTTGCTGCTATTAGGAGCCTCTCATGAAGCACTTCTTGCTAGGTATGTCTGTGTTATTTTTTTTACTTACTTCAGTTTAAGGATTGAGGCCAGTGAAGAGCAGCTGCACTTTAATAGGCCTGGAGTACACAGGGCTGTTTCACAGGTCTGGCACATGGCACCTCTCTATTGCAGAGTCTCTAGAGCAGTGCTTTTCCCCACTCTTCTCCGCAAACCTTTTTGATTTGGTCATTTGATTTGGAAATTTTCTATCCTTTAAATTTAATTTTTGTAAAAAGATACATAAACCAACACAACATGGTACCTAACTTTGCTAAGTGGCTGTTGTAGGTGCCAACCAGCTCATTTCTATCTTCATCCTCCCTCCCCAGTCTGACCCCACACTTTGCTGCTGTTGCTGCTGCAGGAGCTGGGGGAGAACATTAACACCCTCCTGTAAGTTGTTTTTGATGGTAAATCTGATGCACTGTTTAAAGGAGAGACGGCTGGGGTCAATCACCAAGCCACATCTGATTGAGGGTGTTGTGCTCATATTTTGTTACAATTTGTTGATAAACCGTCTTCGGCCTTCAGAAGGATACAAGTTTTTCTGTTGACAGTAGTTAGCACTCGGCTGAAATTTTCATTATCATTATATCATCCCAGAGAAGTCTTTACATTTACTAAGCTAATTATTTAACATAGAAATCTTCAATGAATAAAAACCCAAACAATCCAAAAGCAAACCTTTTTTTGTACTTGGACTAATGTAACCTCATATACCAAAAAGAACGTTTCAGAGGGAAGTGCTGCTATGGTATGATGACAAATGAACTCGAACTACCTGTGAATTTTATAGTGATATTCTGAGAAAACATCTCTCACTTCAACCCTTGGATGCTGCCTATTAGACTTCTCTAATTGTCTTGGGAAAGCTTATGGTGCTTGATTCCCTCCAAGGCCTAACCTAAAGGACGCAGCAAGGGACCAGAATGGCTCAGCATGGTTCCAGGTGGTGCTCTGGTTGATGTGACCATGGATGGCCTAAGAGGGGCTGTAGAGTCAAGAGGACCCAGTTACATTACTGAAATCACAACAGAGATTTTGCCTGATGAGCTCTGCACTGGGAGGAATGAAATCATTAATGCCACCCAGATCCTTCACTTCCTAGGCTTTGCATGTACAATTGTCTTTCTTAATACATTTCTTTGACTTGCTTTACTGATCTATGCTTCAGTTTTCCTAACTTTCATTAATTACATAAGCCAAAATTTCAAGTAGATAGTTTTTTGTGGAGGGAGATGAAGGTTAGAGAAAGCTTGTTTATATCTTTATTGCAAGGGAACCAGAATGCTGCATTTGTGAATACAGAATACTCATTCAATTATTTAAAATCAAACAGCTTTTGTTCAAGGTGAGAAAATGTCATTTCTATTTTATTCACAGTAGAATTCTGCAGGCTTCCGTGGAATTTTTCTAGTTTATGGTTACTTAAAATTGGAAAGAACAAGACATTCATTTTTAATTCTTCATTCTTTCTTTTCTGGTACTTGTTTCTCACACTGTTTTTTAGTGTATACTGAGGATGAAGGAGATCTGTTGTGGCGTGTAAAAAATTCTGTGCTACCTCTGCTGTTTGTCTGAAAGCTTTCTGAATACAGCTCTGCAATGTCAAATGTCTTTGATTTGATTTGGACTGGACCAGATGTCAACAAATTGGAATTTAATGTTGTTGAGACAGAGGACAATGTAGGAAGCATAAAGGGTTTCATTACAAATTACAATTAAAGAAAACATTCAGATGCAGTTGTGCAATTTTTTATGTACCGCAACTTAGAGCAATTAAGAAAAAAATCAGAAATCCTGGTTTTGTCTCATTCCTTATGAAGAAGTGAATGGGAATTTAGGAGTTGCATCATAAAGCATGATCATGGTGGGGGGTTTTTTGTTTTCATTATAACTTTTATTTTAAAATAACGGTTTGTGGTATATAAGGGGACATCCTTCTTTAGCCGTTTTAAATTATACATGCTTTGATTTGCCTGGTAGAATGTTTGACAGAAACTCAACAAAAAAGCCAGTGCTAAGGAGTAAAACCAGCCTTTATTATAGTTTCAGACTGATCTACGACAGTATGCATAAAGCTGGCAATGATCTTTGCTTTTTTCATGCTGCCAGCAGCAAATATACAAACAATGGCATTTTACATGCAGAAGTGGTTGCAAAGCAAGTTCTAAAAGTCAGAACTGCACAACAATTAACTGTTTAGACTGCCTGTGTGAGCATTCATCAGCTGATGATTGCCTGTTGCTTAAAGACGTAGTAGAAAATACAGAACAATGAAGAGGGAGAACTTCCTCTGCAATATGGCAGATGCCTCTCTGCAGGAGAAAGCTCCTTTTCTGCAGGTTGTCTGTGGTGGAAAAGAAGTTTCTTTTTCTAGTTCTGACTTACTCATAGTACATCTACCTGTGCCTTCAGAAACACCTTTCTTCTGCCGATCAGATGTGCCCTCACATTTTCTTTTGGAGGGCAGGTGATCTGGCTTTCAGGAAAATGGTTGTAGTGGGGTGTGGTATTGACTGGTTAATCTCAGGATATTTGAAGGAGTCAGGAAGGGACTGGGACCAGTTTTCTTCAGTCCTGAACAGTCATGTCCCCTTACTGGTGCAGGCAGTGTGGTGGGAATGAAGAAAAGAAAATCTCTTAAGAGTGGTTTCTTATGCAACTGTAAAAATATTTCCAGAGGGGTTTTATGTTGGTTTTGTTTTGGTTTTCTTGTTTGTTTGTTTGGGGCGGGGAGGGGGGTGTTGGGTTGGGTTTGGTTTTTTTGGTTTTGTGGTTTTGTGGGTTTGATTTTGTTTTCTTTATTTCTGTAAGGCTGTAGATTCTTCAGATTGAAATTAGTTCGGCACTCTGTGTCAATGTTTATGGTTCTGTGTCTATTTTTGCTGAATTTAGACCTGAACCTTTCTGGAGCTTAACTTTAAAAAAAAACCACAGAAATTCAGATTATCTGTTCTGCTCCCCATTGATGCTGAGGGAGGCTATAAGAAATATTGCTCCTTGATTCGTAGAGATCTCCATGGTGATACTTCCTGGAATGTCTTCAAGAAAATTCTTTTACTGGAAGAACACTTATCTCTTTACTTTTCTTCTTTCAGATGACTGAAAAAAGACATTGGCCAATTACAATTTTGAGAGTTGTGTACCTTTTAATTTTAACTAAATCTTGCAAAGCAGTTGATAAATCCTTTAAGGACTTTGCCATGAACAAATATGTCTAAAAGTGGTTTTCAGGAAGTTTTTATGTGAAGTAAAGAACAAGTATGATTAGTTCATAGTTAGTTCAAATCTTCCTCATTCCCATAAAATGCTTATTTAGCAAGAGTAGGTTCTTCTCTACTGGCATTATGTCTAGTTCTTCTGTTTTCTAGAAATACAATTTTGGCCTGGGAATGATCTTAAAAGCTGTCTAGAATAGTAATAGCACCTATTAAATATCCCTGGCCTGGTAGAATCCAGTACAGATTTTCATATCAGATGTAAGTGATAAAAGTGATATTTCTGTGATTAAACCTCTTGAAGTGCATGGCTTTATTCAGTGACTGCGATCCTGAACCTAGGAGTTGCAATGCTTGATTTTGCAAGAAAGAATAGTTCTTCTGATTATCCACAGCTAATTTTCTTCCTCCTCATTTTTTTGTTATCATGTTAAATATAACCAAAATGTCGATCTTGATGTAACTAATTCCATAGGCAATTTTGAAATTATTTAAAGCATATTCTTTCAGTATCAAGGTACAATAGCGCCACAATTTTTCTTGCCAATAAAACCAATGCTTGAATTCTGTCTTTCAGACTCCTTTTTTCTTTTCTTACCCTTTATCATATCCCCAAAGTTTTAGAGTAAAGTAAAAAGCATGTGCTTTATTATTGTTATGATTATTGTGATTATTATGATTATCATTTATCTCAAGTATGTAGAAGATCAAGCAGGACAGAAAATAGTAGAAAGATGATACAAATAGAGGCAGAAATCTGTAAATGAGGCTTCATATATACTTCAGAAGAGTGAATGGCTAAGAAATATCATTTGAAAGGAAGAACACATGGCAATGGAATCTATCGCTACCACGTAAGGTTATTCCTTCTCATGATTGAAGCAAAAGGCAGACTGTTCCCTACCTTTTTGCAAGGGTCAACTCCACTTTATTGAACGTAGGATGATTTTGCTGCTTTTGTAATAGCAAAACTTTGGTAACTCGTGTTAGCTGTTATCTTTTCTACTCTTCAGCTCTTTTTCTGAGAACATATAGAATCACAAGATAAGTTCATCAGGAAGGGACGTTGAGATGTGGGTGTTGAGTCCAACCTCCTGCTCAGAGGAGGGTCAGCTGTGTGCTCACCAGGTTGCTCAGTCTTATCTCTGCCCATTGTATCTCACCCTCCTGACGTGAAGAGCCTTACTCCATCTTCTCACTTATTTTCTCAGAGGTGCAGGAGAGCTACAGAAAGGAACCCCAAACACCAGCTCTGCTGCAGGCTGAACCAGCCTTGCTTTCTCAATTTGTCCTCATAGGGTGAGTGCTCCAATCCCTGATCATCTTGGTCCACTAAATCCACCCTAGTTTATTTATGTCTTTCCTGTATTGGGAAGCATAAAATTGAATGTAGTACTGTAAAAGGAATGCTGTGTAAAGGGAGATGATTACTTTTCTCCATCTCTTGTAGTCACACAGCTGAGAATATTGTTCCTCTTTGCTGCCAAGGCACACTGCTGGCTCCTGCTCACTCTCTGTCTGCCAACACACCTTACATCTTGCCAGCAGTGCTAGTCTCCTCAGTCAAGCCCAGCTGGCATAACTGCAAGGAGCTCTTCCTTCCCAGGTTAAGGACCTTGCACTTGTCCTGTTGCCTCAGTAAATCTTTCATTTCTGCTAAATTCCAGGGTGTTTATAAAACACACCTTCATGACTCAGAAAAAAGTCCTCACCCTAACTGCAGAGTCTGGGTAGAAATATTCTATAAGAAGCAAAAGCCTATTACAGTGTTTAGAGAAAAAGAAGAACATCTTCAGTGAGCTGGGCATGTATCTTTCAATTAGTAGAGCAAATTTTTCTCTTTTAGTTATCTTGCTCAGAACAAAATCTATGGGCCAGTCAATATATTCAAAGAAAAATAAAATTAATCTTAGAAACATAGAATCATATAATATACTGAGTTGGAAGGGACATGCACAGTTCAGTTCTCAGTTGAGATAATTTTTTTGTTCTGTGATTTATTTAAAAACGTTATGCTAACACTTCCTGGGTAACAGACTATTACACTGGATTATGCACACCCCAAATCTGAGAATTGTCTGCAATCACATCCAAGAAATCATATATTGCAAGAAATCCGGGACAAACCCTCATGAGTATCTCTTTAACTGTTGTAGGAGTCATCATTGACTCTCTAGGGGAAGAGAATGTTGCCTGAAGACCCCACAGCAGCCTTCCAGTATCTGAAGGGTGTCTACAAGGAAGCTGGAGAAGGACACTTCATCAGGAACTGTAGTGATAAAACAAGGGGGAATGACTTAAAACTGAAAAGACATAGGTTTAGATTAGATGTTAGGAAGGAATTCTTTACTGTGAAGGTGGTAAGGCTGGAAGTCACTGGAACAGGTTGCTCAGAGAAGCTGTGGATGCTCCAAATCTGGATTTGTCAAACTCAGGCTGGATGGGGTTTTGAGCACCCTGGTCTAGCGGAAGGTGTCCTAGCCCATGGCAGGGATGTTGGAACTAGATGGTCTTTAAGATCTCTTCAGACCCAACCACTCTATGATTCCATGATTCTACTATTCTATGACTCCAAATTGTTATGCAAGCCTATAATGCTTTTATGAGGTGTAAATTCAGTTTTGTGATGGATGCCTGGTTCCCTTAACAGCACCCTGAAATTATTCTCAGACTAGCAGTTGTGTCGTGATAATGTGAACTTCTCCCTGCTTTGTCTCTTCGTTTCTACAGTTCTGCTGAGATTTAGAAGTTGAAATTTACTGAATTGTCTACTTTATTAATCTCTTAGTACCATTCCCATCACCATGGTTTGAAAATTTGTTTGATTACCAAAGCTTTATTGTGCTTCAACAGCGTATGATAAAGAGAAAACAAGTTATTTCTTATTATCCAAGCTTTATTCTTCAAACAGGATGCTAGAACAAGCTAACTGCCTCTTGCCCATCATCTCAAGCAAGGAGTACTATATAATGGCACTTCAGCTCTCACACCTTTGTGCAGTCTAATTATAATTATATTACTGGAACCTGCACAAATGCAATCTAACCTGCCCAAGGCAATAAAAGCTTTAATCTTCAGTTATTACTTCCTGTGCTTGTTGCCTTCATGTTTCTTCTGCAGAGTACATTGGATCATTCCAGTATGAAATTAATCTCTTGAAGAAGATAAATTACTTTTTACTTTCTAGTTAAAATATGTTCTTGCCTTTCTGTTCATAAACTTCCTAAAGAGGTATGTTTTTTGGAGAATGACCACAAGACTTGAACATTTTCAAATAACTGCCTTTTACACAGGGATGTTGGATTAAACATGTTTTCACTGGCCTTCTCTGAGTAAGAAATTGGAGAATTTGAGTTCCCTTCTAACCTAAACCATTCTATGGGTAGCCTGCACATCCTTGTTGTAGGAGATATTGTATTTTCAACTTCAAGAGATATAATAAATCTTTGTTATAGTGTAGGAATAATTTTGATTATTAAATCTCTAGATCAGCTCATTGTTAAATTTTAAATTCCTGAAGTTCTCAAAGTGTTCCAAGACTTTCAGAAAAGATTTCAGAAAAAAAAATTCAGAAAAAAAATTTTCAGAAAACTGAAAACATTTGAAAAGGGAGATACAAAAATTTAATCCTAGGAGTTGAAATTTCTTTTTTGACTTTATGTTTTCAAACTACCACTTTGGATTTAGAAGTTGTTTTTTCTGACTGATAAAAAACCATGAGTATGTAGGGATACAAACCTTCAAATTGGTTTGTTTGTGGAATATTTAACTTTTCACTTGTTTCATGTGGGTTTTTTCATCCAGGATCAGGTGATTATGGAAAAAACCCAACACCCTGACACAGTTTTTTTTATCCTGTTGTTAATCAGCAGTATTATCATTAACAGTTCCAAAAGCTAAGTAGCTAAGTGAGAACTACTTCTGCTCTTAGTCTGGAAGTTACAGAAATCCAAAAGCTATTATGATCAAGATTTTCCTGTTAATAAAAATGGCTTTATTAAAAAAAATGGTTTCTAGACTCTGTGGCTAGCTTCTGGGAACAAACAGATTTTTAAATTTTGATTTAAAATGCAAGAAAAAGATAAAACATTAATATTTAATGTTAGTGGGTTAAATCTGTGCTAACCTTAGTAAGGACTGACCTATAAGTTCAAATGTTATTATAGCAAAAAGTAAAGAATTTTTTTGGTTATTTGTCTTGGAGTATCCCCCTTTAATCTTTCTCATCTCTCCTAACTAGGAGACAGAATAGAATTCTGAATACTGATAGGTATAGCAGTTCATAAGGTAAATCCTTTCCTAAAAAATTCTACAATTTTTTCCTATTTTCTTCACATATTGTATGATTTCTTTAGCATATTCCTACTAAGCTTTAAAAATTTAGCATTGATTTTATAATTTTAAAATTTGTCTAACAACTAAGTGTTTCCTAATGGTCTATTGTGCCAAAAAAATATGTCAGAAAGGATGTGAAACACAATAAAACCTATGCTGGCAGTGCCATAGAAGTTGGGAAAATCATACCCAAATTGTTATAAAACAGGGCTGGTCACTATTTGAAGTATAACATGTTGCGTGGTTTCAGAGGAGGTTGCTATGGCATGATTTCAACATATGTTATACATATGGAAAGAGGAATCAGGCAGCGTTTTATAGCTCCAGGCTGGCATTAAACACGAGGAGCTCAATTGATTTGCATGAACACAAGCGTTAGTTTCATTTATAACATTCTAAGATATCACACCCAAGGCCTTAAGGAGACTCATGTCCTTCTATTGCAGCAGTTGGAGGGATGTGAGGATGTACAAGGTCACGCCCAGTGAAATTACCTGCCTGTCTGAGGGTAACTGCATGCTGCTGTGCTGGGTCTCAGACTATTCTTTGCAGGGTGCTTGCTCTCTCTAAGACATCATCGATATGCCAGGTGTGCATGGAGCTGACAGGTCCATGGGAAATACGTGCCATTCTGTAGCAATAGTTAGGAAGTGAGTGAAGTATTGTAGAGTAGCTGAAAAGGCACTAAATTACCATATCTGAACAGCTGGATCCTGCCTCAACTGCACGTGCAGACAAATAAAACCTACTCATTAATTCAAACTGCTGTTTAATGGAAAAAAACCCTGTGTATTCTCATTGATTATACCTCTTTTTTCACTTAGGATTGCCATAGACTAATTTTGTTTCTAAGAATTCAGAGGATTTTTGACAAGTACTTTATGCAGTATGGAATTGAAGATTAACAGCAACAGACATTCACCTGGTTTATTTCCATGTCCCCTAAGTAGACACACCTGCACCTAAACTCATCCTGATGGACATTTGTTCTAAAACTTTAAATGACAGAAATGCCATAGCGTATCTATTCTATTAAAAAGCTAAATCTCTCCTGCTACAATTTAAAACATTACTTATGCTATTCAGAGCAAATTTTAAAAAACAACCAAAAACCCAGAACATTTTTTCATTTCTTCTTTGAAAAAATAGTCTAATTATTTGAAAATCTTTCTTAAAAAATGGCATCTTCCAGATGTTTCATTTTCTTCTTCTGGTCACATCTTTCAATGAAGCAAAACGTATACTGCACAAAAAGGTTTTTTTTCCCTGCTACCCCATCCCACTAAAAGAAGACCTTTATGGTGATGGTGAGCATTGAATCAGAGATCATCTACATTTGAGGAACATGCTCTTTCTCTGCTTTTCTTTTTGAAGAATATTCACTGAACTTAAATTCCGAGACCTTCAGACTTTTCACAGCAATAGTTTGTAGTGAGTTGGGCCTGGCTTATCTGAGAGGCCACCTTTTTCCTCAGGTAATAATGATGCAGTGTGTGTTTTCAAATTTATGCCTTGCCTGTGATTTAACAAGGACTGGAAGTTTTTTTTTCTGTTTTTGTTAGTTGTGAAGGTGCTCTAAGCTTGTAGTGCATTGAGGGAGCAGCAGACTGAAGCACAAGACCTTTCTAAATACTAAGTAGGTTACTAACAATTTACTAGGTTTAACCTGACTCTCTTCAGTGAACATAAAAGTTAACTAAACTTGCCTATACTCTTCTGACTTGCCTATACTGTTGTTGGACAAAAACTAAATTAGGAATTTGATAAAAATGCTTTTCCAATTAAATAAAAACATGTTTCCAATTAAATAAAAACTACCAATGCACCACCTACAGAAATACATGGCAGCAGGGGAGCTCGAAAGTCAAATGCTAATGCATTTTATCACGTCCCGCAGAAAGTTCTTCTCTTTGAGCTTCCCTGGTGGCAGGCACAAGAACTTCAACATGGATGAGTCTCAGAAATGCACCATAGCTTCATCTGGACAGAGACTGGGTCAAATACTCAGTAATGGAATGAGCTTCTCTGGCTGAGGGGACATATACTGTTCAAACCAGCCAACTGCTGTTCCTGCTGTTCCATCCCCAAGCCTGAGGAAACAATTTTGAAGAAATCTACAAAAACTTTTCAAAGTTACTATTTTCCCCCCATTTATTCTTTCTTTTTCAGTCACTGGGGCTTAAGGTAGAGCGCAGAAGATAAAAATAATAGAATATCACTATAGGACAAATTGGGAGGATCTTGGCTGCAGGGCTATGTCTATCACTGCTTTTAAAATGATCAGATTTCATCACAACTAAACATGATGGATTTGGGAATACAGCATCACTTTAACAGCTCAAGTGTAGTTAGTGATGAGATGAAGTCTTGAATTAATTTGGTGAGCCTGGAATATATAAATCACAAGGAAAATAGACGCTTAAAAATAGTTTGTCAAATTATGGATGAAGATCAGATGAAAGAAATAAAAAATAGAAACAGAACAGCCTTTGGGACGTCAGTGAGATCCATCAAAGTCTAATCATTATACAGCTCTGGCATTTTGCTTCAGTGTAGGGGGTCCCCCAAGCACTTCTGGTTGGTGGCTTGCTCAGTAAATGTCAGTTTAATGCTGTTTTCCTGTTTTCGTAGAAAACTCCTGTAGGGTCTCTTGTCAGCTAACCAGTTAGATTATGTCCCCACTGCTTCTAGTCAAGCATAAATGCTAGTTCTAAAAGTAGCTGCTTTCTTACCTTGTTTCTATTTCACTCAGTGACATCAGGTTTTTTAGCCACCAAAGGTCCAAGACCAGCTATTTTTGAACAACGAGCTAGTGGTGGTTTTGATGCTTCTTGCAAACTACATTCCTTGCATGTATGCCACTGAATTTGACACACACACCATTATGACAGTTAAAATTATTATGCATAGATGATGTAGCCCAGTGAACACACAGGATACAGGTTCAGCTCTGCTCCTTTGTCATGAGCACCAACAAATAGAAAAGCTTATGTCTGTTCTTGTGTTACATATGGTATGGGGAGAGAGACACTTGTCACTTTTCTATTTGCAGGGTACGTGTCTGATCATGATTGCATACTGCATCTCTTCATTTAAACATGCTTCACACAAAATAGGGAGAAAATATTTTCTTGAGTATTAGTTAATTTTAAAAAGCATCATCACATAATAATGAAAGTAATGTAGTTCATTATTCTGTTCTAAACCCTGTAAGCATCCACGGTGCACCATACAAACAACATAATCCCTGCACCAGCAGGGCATTGCTGTCTAAATGCATACTGAGCAGGCACAGGATAGTGACCTTTGCTTGTATATCTGTTTCATGGACACTTAATTACCAACACATGTATTATATAAAAAAAATATGTATAGAAGAATTAATGGCATTAGAGATGGGCAAAACTAGGGGAGAGGGCTCATTTACTGACCTTCTCTTATAATTGCTATTTAATTTGGGGTCAAAGTGGGAACTTTTCCATGGGCTGAGCAGTCTTTCCTGAGATAGAGCACTAAGAGTGGAAAGAGTTTCAGTAATGCTGCCAGACCTGGTAGTTTACAGCCTAACCTCTTTCGGTGGTTTTTTGGTTGTTTTTTTGTTGTTGTTTTGTTTTGGTTTTTTTTTTTTGTTTGTTTGTTTTGTTTTGTGTTTTTTTTTGTTTTGTTTTTTTGTTTTGTTTTGTTTTGTTTTTGTTTTTTTGTTTGTTTGTTTTTTTGGGTTTTTTTTGCTTTGGTTTGGTTTTTTTTTTTAAGTAGTCCCTTGCTAAGGCAAGGCACAGGCACGGCCATGCTTTGACTCACCTGACTTCTCCCAAGCATAGCTCCCTGTCAGGCACTGTGAAAGATTGGACTGTAAACCTTGAGACTGTGTATGTCTGTGAGATGTCATAGTGGGAGTACAAGCTCTGCATTTAGACAAATACCAGGTTAGCAGTTTGTGTTTGTTGATAGGACATAAGTTCACAGAGTTCTGTTACTAGTGAAGAGAAGCTGAGGTAAAGTTGCCATAAAATTTCTCCCTTTGCTAAAGAGTGAATTTGTGAAAAAGTGCAGAGTGGCCATGTTTAAATTTGCAGTCTAATATATCACCTGCAGATATGATTTTCTTAGCATAAGGGAGTAAATTTTTAAAAGATGAGAAAGCATCATTACTTTGAGTAACTTTGATTTAGTTACAGTCAGATTCTTATAATGTTTTTATGCTGGGTTTTTGTACATAAAATATAAATGAAAGCAGCTATTAAGATTCCGCCTTTTTACTGCATCATAACGTGCTGCTATTTTTAAATAATCATCCCTTAATGTATCACATGCTTCGTTTTCAGTAAATAAATATTTTAAATGTGTAAAGTCATAATCATTGGTATTTTTTAAATGTAAGCTAATGGACATACCGCTCTATGAATACATGATATTTTATCTCCTGTTTCACAAAAAAAAAATAGTTATATTAAAATAAAGGGGATTTTCTCATTTTTTTAATTTCTTCTCTTTTAATCTTCAGTATATGCTAAAGCAATTCAAATATACTTAGTATTTGTCCCATTCTCTCTGTTTCCTCTTGGCTCTAAGGCTGCAGCTCCAAAGAGCTGAGAGGCTGCAACCGTCTATACAAACTATACTTGTCACCCCACTGCACTGCACATTCCACTTACAGCTTTGTCTATTATCCATGCTCTGCATTTTTTTTCTTTATAGTACCAGAACCCATTAAACCCAGGCTTCTGGCAGCTTCTAAGCTTCTGCGGAATATGCCATTTATAGCATGCTGCCCCTGGGTCTGAGCCAGATGCCATTGCAGTTCCTGGAAAGGCAATAGGAGTTGAATGAAACCCCTCCATAATAATTTTCTGGCCAATGGGAGATGCTTATCACATGTCTTTCACAAAGAATCACAGAATACTGTGATCGAATGCTGAATTGGGAAGTGACCTGTGTTGAGTGCCCAGTACATGCCTCTGCTCAAGCAGGGTCACCTACACCAGATAGCCCAGGGCTCTGCACAACCAGTGCTCAAAAATCTTCAATGAGAGAGTCTCCAGAACCTCTCTGGACGTTACATGGAAAGGTGAGAGTAGTTTTATTTTTCCTCTACTCTTTTTAAAAGTGAGGCCTATCCCTTCTGCTTTGGGAAGTCCTGGAGCAGACTGAAGATGCAGTGTGTGAATTAGAGGAATTGTAGTAGAACAGTAGTTGTACTGGGATGTGGCTCAGCAGGGAGGAACAGGTCTGTACTCAGTGCATCCTTCTGTTTATTTCCCTAGCATGGGATGAAAGCTCCTGGAACACACACCAGCTCTCTAGTGAGGTTGGTGTCATTGAAAAGCAGAGATTTGTAAAGAGAAGTGGAGAACCCCAACAGCAGCCTCTGCTAAGTCCTTGTTCAAGAATATTTAGTAGGTGCTCCTAGTACCTTTATGAAGAAAGAGTGAAAAAGCAACACTTGTATTTGGCACTAGGACAGGATTTCCTAGAAAAGTTTAAATAAATAAGGCAGTGTGCCTGTGGTCTATCAGAGACACAGCTAGACAAAAAAATATGCTTGATTTCCATTTACTTGAAGAACTAATTTTTTTCCATCTATCATAGTTGGTCAAATGGTGAAGAAATACAATGTAAACAGATTAAAGGCAAGTTCTCTAATGAAAAAAGAATCAGAAGTTACAGATGTTCTGATGTGTTTTGTTCTTCCCATAGTACCACTTTTTCCAGGCTTTTGGGAAGCTTAATTACTGAATAAAAAAACAGTAATGAATATATTTAACAGTGGGTTAAATGAGAGACTGAATTTTGGCTACTTCTGAATAATTATGTGATCTGATACATTTGTGGATTTTCATGTATTTTTTTCCCAGTACACCTATTCAAAGTGCCATCATGTCCTATAACAATAACAAGATAATTCTGTGATCACATCTGCCAGGGAGTTAAAAACTCAGTTGTAGTCTGGGCTTCACAGGTTTCTTGGAAGGAATTTTCTGGAGTAGTAACAAAGCAATGGACTGTCATGGGGACTAGGAAAGCTTCAGTTCACAAGTTGTCCATTGAAGCAACAGAGAATTCATTCTTCAGAGTTAAGGATGGTTTGGAGTAACAAAACTTTGTTGTTTAGAAACTAAACATGAGAATGTTTTTTATACCCACAGATCTGGAACTGGTTGGTAAATTTTGTTATAAGCCAATAGTAACCTGAGGAAAAAGGAATGGCTGTAGGCAGCTGTTATGGCTTGTGAGTGAAAGAAGAACACTTGGGTTCACTCAGTGTGTGCACATGACCAATTAATCACTTCCTTTGAATTCTCTCTAAGTTCTCTGCACATTGTTTTCAAGGACAGCAGACATTATTCTTAATGCTTTTTGATTTGGTTTTGATTTGGTTTTGTTTTGTTTTGATTTTGGTTGTTCACTTAACCCTATAATTGTACAATCTTCTTTTTCCTCTTCGAATTTACTTCCATTGTGTTTATGAGACTCTTGAAATTCATATTCTTTTTTCCAATTCCGGGGACAGAGAGGCATTTACCTAAATCTCTCTGAAACGAGAACAAGGACTGTCAGTGGAAGAGTGACTGGGAATTAGACTGGGAGATTAGAAGCCCTGGGCTCTAAGATTACTTGTTTTCTAATTTTTACTAGGCTTTGAGCCATTTCTCTATATTCTGATTTTTCCATCAAGTGAATACTTATTCCATTAACCATTAAAACAAATAGATTTCCTCCTATCAGGACAATGGTTATAATAAATGAGTCATGGCTAGTTTTTATGGGGTTTTTTTTTTCCTTTGCATAATTGTAATTACTTATATTTGTGTGAGTGAGTATGTAGTAATAAAAATCCCTCATGTTTTGTTCTATTGAAATCTGGAAAAAACAAGAAACGCACAAACAAACAGTTGTTTCTGACCCCACTCAAAATGCTTCAAAATACTCTTTATGGAAATGTTTCAAACTCTGAGAAAAAATTTTTTTCCATTTCATAGAAACATTTCTTAAGTGACTTTGTTTTTAAAGCTGTTGTATTTACACAAAAATAAGGATGGTTCTGCATGGAATACCTATGATGTAGAATTAATTTCTTCTCCCTATTAGGAACATCTTTGCAAAAATCTGTGTTGCTTTCCTTCTGTTAGCCATCTTGAGCTCTTCTCTTCTGTATTGATTACTGACTGATTAGCACACTGCTTCTCATGCTCCTGAGCAAATCTAAATCTTAATTTTTATTTCTTCAGCTAGGCGTTTCTCAGAAATGTTTCTGTATTCCTTGTTATGGTTTGTTGGAGGTTTTTAAAATTAATTGACTAGATTTGATGGTTTTACCTTCCCTCTTTTTAGAGATTCAATATTGACATTGAGAGAAGATTCAAATCCCAGAAGTTGTTATGGAGTTGCATTTAGAACTGGTATGTCCTGAATGTTCACTGTAATTCTCTCTGGTTAAGGTTAGTTGTGATGCCCAGTTTCCATGATCTCCTTCTGGTTTATTTTTTAAACTTGTCTCTGTAATGTCTAAAAAGTCTTTCAGGATTTTCAGTGTCAAAGAAATCAAATATGAAGACAGACACTAAATGTGAAAGAATTTAAGATTCCTCTTCAGCACTATTCTCTGAAATTGAGGAAACAGGAAAGAAAGGAGGAAATTTCTCAACAGTCATTCCTGCTCTGTTTTCCATAGTCAATAATCTTCTAGTGTGTCTTTACAAACCTCCCCAGGAAAGTGGTTAGGCACCAAACCTGACAGAGTTCAAGAAGTTTGGTGTGATCCATGTGGTGTCCTGTGTTGATCAAGGAGTTGGACTCTATGACCCTGATGGGTTCCTTCTAACTCAGCATATCTTATGACTATATTATTCCAAGTCCAGACTATAAATCTACATGAAATATCCGTTGCTTAACACCACAGAACTCTATAATGATTTCTACTGCAAAAGGAAACAAAACAGAGCTCCAGCCTTGTGCAGATTTGTTGAATTGGTTTTTATTTCCATGCAGATCCCAAGTGGCCCTGTCATGAATCTGCAACACTTAATTTGACTGCAGAAATCAGCCAGCTGTATCAAATGTCTGTTCTGGGTCAATCTTAAATGGAGACTGAATATTCAGCAAGCAGTGAAATCCACTGTAGCATGATAGAAATACTTTCTCTGTATATAAACATGATCTGTCTGAAGTGAAGTAACTAAGTACTAAATGTCTGTTTTATTTTTGCAGCACTCATTCTTTGAGAAAAATGGGCAAATTTAATTTAGTTGTATTAATTTCATTATATTTTTAATCTGTTTACTACAAAAGGGGGGTTATATGAAAAAGAAACTTAAACATGTTAGTAAGCTTGATTATTCAGTTAATACTTCTGTTAATGACCAATTTTGAAAGATAGTATTAAATTTTAAAAGACCAGACAAAGGAATTCACATTCCTTTTTTAGTTTTGTGCTTTAAAGGGAATATTTGTTCATTAACACAGATGTTAATGACCAGGACAAAGTGATGGTAACAACACAGTGGGTTTTTTGATTATTTGATTATTTTGATTTTTGTATTATTTGTTTAGGAAAACCTTCTCACTTTATCTTCTTCTGTTGCTTCTTTCAATTGACTTTATTTAAAAGTTAGAGAGCTAATTTGAGCTGTTCATTTAGTTAAAGCTTAAGCTATATATCTAGCCAACCCTCCTTAACAACAACAAAAAAAAAGTTAGATTGCTTAAGGACAAAATTCATACCATAATGAAATCAAAGTCAAGTAGGATACATCTTTTTTTCAATATGCATGTTTCTCTTCATTGACAATAGAAATAGTCTGAATGGCTTACCTTAGTACTTAACTTTTATGTGGCTAAAATTAGGAAAAAGAAACCCACTCTAAGATTCTTTCCATCATCTGGGATTTTGGATGATATCCCTGACTACTTTGCAATTTAAATTCTTCCCCCTCTCATTTCTGGGAAACTTGTCTTCTTCCCTGCTTTGTAAGGCTCCATCTTCTTAATCTCTCTATTATTCTTCATAAAACCTGCAGCTAAAGGACAAGACTAAAGGTTTTAGTATTAGCCATTAAAGAAATCGAATAATACCTGAAATAATTGTTTATTTATCAAGATCTAAGTTTGCCTGATTTTTGAAATTGGAACCTCTAAAATGTTTCTCCAGAAAATGTTCAGTAGCATAGCCTGGTCTCCTTTTTCAAATAAACTTGTTTAGAGGGCCTGTTTTTCAGACATTTATAGTTAAAAAGTAAGTTATCTATTGATTTCTTTAGTTGCTAAAAGTGAACATTTAGTTATAATGAGGTAAAGGAATTATGTATATTAAAATCTATCATATACCGTATCATATGAGTGTTTTTATTTGTAAGATTGATTTTATTATGCTGCGATGAATAACACTGGTCTATTTTAGTTACATATTTCTAGTCTTAACTATATGTGGTTAAGTAATTCGTCATTCACCTTATGTATTTTTTCTCCATGTTTAGATTTTTGTTTTATTTTTTTCTTTCTTTTTAATTATGAATTTTTTATTTTGATTAATTTCTTTCATAAACATGCAGAGAGTCTTTAGAGTAAGATTTGATGAAAATTAGGAATGACGGTAAAGGTACTTCTTCCTTTGTTACTTTCACTAAGTATGTAAGATAATGAAGTTATAAAAACTGAGAGAGGGAGAAAAAGGAGAAATTGAAAAGCCATATTTTTCCCCATTACTGGGATCCATCTTGGTTAGTAGCACTTTGTTAAAAGCTGGTAAAAGTTACATAAATATTTGCTTGCCTTTGGGAGCCACCTCTGTCAAGACAGGCAGGTACTTTTTTACATCTGGCTGTCTCTTGTTTTTATTTGGCACTGCTCACACTGAAACTGGACAGTACAATGTTGCTCATGTTTTCTTTGAAACCCCCGTGTACATGGTCTTTTCATGCTGCTTACAGGGACCGCTCGAGCTGATGAGAGCATTTATCTGCAAGAGAGGGCAGCCAGCTTTCTGGTAAGGCTACTGACAGAAGGAATTGATTTCATAATTAGAGCTAAATGGCACCTCCCTGGCAACAGACACGTTGAGTCACATCTGCTATGCATGTACCTCTAGGCTGTTCTCTTGGAAACTGTCCTGTATGGGATCTGCCTGCCTCTCAAAACCAGGAACAAAAATGGCCTTTTTGAACAGTTCATCTCAGCCAGGTTTTCCAGCTGCTGAGTGTTTACAGCATCTCTTGTGCCACGAATTTTTCATGGTTTCCAGGTATCCTGTCTCAAGGTTAGTATCTTCACTATACGTCCCAGGCTGAATGGGATGTCATAAACCACTATAAACTCCACAATGCAAAAAAATTACAACAAGAACCCTATACAGCTTCCTGTACAGCTTTGTGATTAACTAGAGATAAGTGATTTCCCCAAACTTTTTCAAGCAATATTCTGTGATCAATGTACTGCTTGTACAAGGTAAGGCAATAGCTGCTTTCAAAATTTAATGTGTACAGGCACATAATAAAGGTGGAAATTAGCCAGCCAACAAGACTGAAACAGCAATTAGCTAAGGATAATCCTATGAGCTGACCTGAACAGGCAAATCAACCTTCACTTGCATCTCCTACATGAAAGGAGAAATCACAGAAATTTTGTCACTTAACATGATTCCTTCTCTAGACAGGAGATAATTAATCATCCTCTTGCCCTTTATGAGGTAGCTGGAGCTGTGATTGAAATTACATACTCATTAGAGTAATCACCTCAAAAAACACTTGAGTTAAAAAATTACATAGATCAATACATAGCTTTGCTTTTCAGTAACAAAATTGCACGTAGTTTAAGAAATTGCAGAGTAATTAGCACCGGCATTTTCTTTCCCTTCACTCAGTAATTCCACTTTTTTGTCTTTTCTCTGTTTTCTTCATGTAATGAGGGTTCTCTTATCTTCCTAAAGAAATCTGTCAAACTGTTTCATATTCAGCTTTTGAAGAAAATGTCAAATTATTTTACCCAGGAGTACAAACAGTGATACCAAAGGAAAAGAAAAAACCCATAAAAACCAAAAGACATAGCCCGCTTCAATTTTTAGTGATGAACAATAAAAAGTGACTTCATTTATTAAAAGGTAAATTCCAAGTGGTGCGGGAAATTATTTGGTGGTTTAAAATGGCAATGCAGAATTTCCTGTTATTCATGTATTATTTCCTCTCTCCTTCAAATGTAATATTAGTTAAATGATAGCTTGTTTTTTTATTATGTTCAGGAAATATGAGTCAACATTTCTGCAATGTTTCTTGTAAATGGAAGTAACTATACTTCTAGAAATTATAATGTTCAATATTAATCCCTGTAGATCGCATTTCACTTGGAAAAGTAAACACAAATGTAAATTGAAAATATTTCCAGCCGATTAGACAAAATGTGAAATCAAAGGTACTTCCAAACACAGTGCTATGATTGTTTCAACAGAATGATGAAAATAATGAAAAATATTTTTCTGTGAAAATAACCAAGAGCTCATATTGATATTAAGTACAACACAATCCCTAGAATATTATTCCATTTTTTATTGACATCAGTCATTTGCTGACAAAACCATACCTTTGAAATAGTATTTAGACATCAAAAAATGAAAAAAAAAAAGTAATTTTAGCTAGTAAACCTCACTGTTTCAAATATGTTCTTTACTTCGGCTTTGACTTTGATAATCTCGGAATAGTTCCAGTGAAAGCAAGTTGCTCACGGTTCCATGCAGCTGAGTCTGGTCTGAATATCTTCAAGCCAATTCTGAGCTTATACAAGGACAGAGAATGCGCAGCCTGGGCAACCTATTACAGGGCTTGATCATGCCCAAAGCTTTGTGGTGTCTGAGGCCTCTTCAAAACATTTTGAAAATATTCTAGTAACAGCTATTTCGGATTACTTGAGAAGCATTTATTACACAAAGAACAATTGTGAGCAATATCCAGTGCTATAGAGGGTTTTTCAGAGATCAGAGTAGAAATCTTTTTCATTGCAATTTATAGGATACCACCACTCCATGAATAGTAAAGAGATAAGTATATTATAAAAACCTTTAATGGTAAAATTTGTTTTTTGAAAAGAATAGACTGAGATAAACATATTTTAGTTGAGAGTCATCATGAACCTCGTATATCTTAATATAAAATGACTTTGGTGTGAATTTTCAATGTGTTTATGCTGCCTTCCCAGGATTGATTAAAATTACTCCTGTTGCATACATAAACATATCTCTGCAAAATGATCAATGACCAAGACCCTATCAGACATTATAAAATGGAAAACCTTACTATGCATAACCCATATATGGTTTTGTGAAGCAAAACTGAGACCTTTCATAAAGGATCAAGAACTTGGAAAGAGGAAGAAAAGAACAGGGTTGGAACTACTGAATTAAATTAAACTTTTAAAAATTTTCTGGAGATATAAAAATCTTCCAATCATTAGGGACACTGTATACCTACAAATCAAGGCAAGATCTGGAGACAAAAGGTTTCCTCTATATTTTTTTCCTCAGTGTCTTTTTCCAAGAAAAAAAGGTGTATAAATGGTACTCAGACAAGACAGTGCTGCTTAATCTAGAGCAAGTTCCTGAGGGAAAGAGGGCAAATATAAATTTTCTCTTATTGAGAGGCAGGAGAGAGATAGGAAATTACAGAACAGTTATCTTTACTACAGTTATGCAATTATACTAATATAAAAGGATACATTTTTGTAAACACCCCAAAAATAGAGTGAGAATGAGTACCAACTAATATAAATTTGTCAAGAACATATCACAGACTCTGAATTTCCTTCTCTGTTGACAGGAAGTTCTGAATAGGCAGAATAGTATATATTGTATATCTTGACCTCGCTTCTCTCTGTCATTTTGGGTGACATTTTCATAAAATGAAGGCCTTCATGAAATTGCTATGAGGCAGATACATGTTTAGGAAACCATGTTTAGTAGTCAAAAATGGTTCTTTGTTTTCTGTCATTACGTATTGAGCAGTGTTCTGCAGAGATCAGTCTTGTGCCCGGTTCTTATCAATGTTCTCATTAGTGACTTGAGTCATTGAGTAGGTAGTCAATGATTAAATAGTGTAGTGTGCTTATTAAATTTCCAATGACATCAAGCTGTGAGGGTCTGTAAACATATATGAGGACAGACTTTAAAAGACCTTGACAAATGAGGAAAATCATTTAAATAAATTGGATGCAATTCAGTAACAAGAAGTACAGAACACTAAGTTTAAATGATAAAAAATTTCAAGTCATAATATATGAAACAGTAATTTCGCAGATTAGAATCTGAGGCAGACTGAGTTGACATTTTCCTTAATATCAGATACCCAAAAGGTTCCAGACATCTATGTCTGATGTATTTATTTTTTTTATCCCTTGAGAAATTGGGAAGAAATACCTGTTCATGGAACCTT
The DNA here is from genome assembly GCA_013397095.1 of Sterrhoptilus dennistouni. NCBI lineage: Eukaryota > Metazoa > Chordata > Aves > Passeriformes > Zosteropidae > Sterrhoptilus > Sterrhoptilus dennistouni. The sequence goes on from VWZU01014042.1 coordinate 1,586,701, forward strand.
ACTTTTTCTAAAAATCTGCTTAAGATTCCCTAGAAATGTACATATGTCTCCAACAATTATCAAAGAAGCCCGGGACAGAAGCTCAGATGTAGATGTCCATGCTGTAGAAAGACAAAAACACATTAAGTGTTAGAGACAGATAATTTTCTATTAAACCAAATGAGAAAAATTCTCTTTATTTGAAGCAATTATGAAGGACTCAAAGTCAGTTAAAGAACAGGAAATCCTGTATGTAGATTTACCAAATATAATGAGGGACCACCACTGGTTCCTACAATTCATGAGCCAGCTCCTCTTTGCCTACTCTCCACCAAAATCATAACACCAAAATCTCACTATGTGGGAAAAAAAGTATTTGAAAAGCAGATGTGCAAAACATTATGAGTCAACACAACAAGTCAAACAATGCAATGTTGGGGCCGCACATCTGAAATCTAGCCCAATACACCAAAGCACTTTGTACTTCTCCATCTAGATCTTATGGCTGGCTGCTAGAAATCAGTGAGATTACTCAGGCCCCTCGAATCATGCAAGTGTCGATCCTGGCTACTGTCTTTGACAAACTTTCTTGAAAGGCCTATCCAAATACTGTCAATAAGCAGCAAGAGCCCAGCTGCTTGAACAGCTGCAGCCCAGATTTTATTCCAAATGTACTCAGTTCTTGTTCTGATCCACAGAATTATTTCAATTACCCTCCCCTAAGACCTAATGGGTTATCATAATGAACAAGAGCTAGTGATAGCTGTGTGCTAAATGATTTATGCATGTTATTCACAAATCCTAAGCAGGTGTGTGGTTTCAACAATCTACTGAAAGATATAGATGACCTTCCTGGCTAGTGTTAGGATTTTGGGATCACTTACATTGGTTTATGGACCATGGATTTTTAAACTGATAAACCTAAAAGTAGAAAACCTGGGAAAAGCTGATAAAGCACTGAGAGTGTCTAGCTACCCATTACATGCAACCAGGCTGATTTCAGTTGACTGAAAATGATTGTCTTTTTCTACTGAAGAGCTTTATAGGAAGAATGTGACAGCCACTTCCAGCTCCCAACAGGCAGCTTTTTTTAACACAATGTCAAAGGAACTTTTTGGAACTTAGAAAAATTTTTACATGGAGTCCCAGGATTCACAGTCTTGTGTAGTATCCAGAAGTCCCAGTGACAGTTTGTTTCTCACAAAAGTTTCAATCTCTGCTCTTTCCTCCAGGATAAAATTGGGAATGTGCTACAGCTACAGCTGAAATGCTTACATCTTCCATATTTCTTTCTACAACATCAGAAGAGTTAGACAGATAGAATCTGTCAGCAGGAGATTGCATATACTATTTAGTCCCAGCAATAAATTGTTTTAAAAAAGAAAATGCAGACTTAATCAAAATGAACAGTAAAAGCAGCAAAAATCACAGGATTTCTTTCTTTAATCAGTTAGTGTTTAGCTTGTGAGGATTTGAGCTTGCACTAAGCAGTCATATGGACCATATAAGTCAAGTCTGATACCTGCTGTCACTGTCTGCGTCAATCAAGTGACAGTGTTATTTCCATCAAATTTATTAGAGTTGTGTGTCCCTGGACACTGGCTCTGAGAGCTGAACAGCCAGAAGCCTAAACCAGGAGAAGTTCAGTGACATTTGGATGAGAATGATTCAGTGCCTGTTTCTTATTGAGGAAGGGGATAGGAGCAGATAGGTTTATGCATGAAAGGAGCTCTGTGCTCAAGGTCTGTAAACAATGAGAGTCACTATTTCATAAGTGTTCTGTGACACTTTGTTATGAAGTAGAGAGCGCAAGGTTGTCCATAAATCAATAGGCATAAATGAGGATAAATAAACATCTCAGAGATGTGTTATGGCCTGCAATAAGCAGAAAGGCAAGCACCTTGTGCCCTGTCATACCCAAATCAGGTCTCAGCCTGCCACTGTGAGACTTTTGTCCTCCCTTCTTCCTCATATCCAGACACCTCCTGGGACCTGGTCCCTGTCACTTTGGATGTCTTTTCTTCACTCTCCAGTTGAAGTTCTCCTGCCTGTTATGACCCCTCAGCCCATGGCTAAGTACTGCTATTGCCCTTCTGCTCAGACTTTTCTTGAAGGACTTGCTTTCCCCCCTAGAGTGAATTTTCACCTGCTAACTCTCACTCTTTCATGGTTTCTTGGAAACAGTTTGTTAAAGCTTTAGAGCCTGATGAAGTGGTGGAAGCATGGATTTTGCTGACCTCTAGTAAGGATTGCTGCAAGAGTTTTGGCAAATGATCTCTGTAAATTATAAAAACCCTTTGAAAACAAACTGCCAGTGGAATACGTTTTGATAGATGTCTTCTTAACTCAAAGAAATTTTTTTGTTTTGATAGCATCAAGCTGTTCTAGTCTGACTTTTTATGCCCATCAGCCCAAATAAAAATCAGAATTGTTTTCCAGAAGTAAAAGGGAACCTTTTATACATGAGGAGTTCAATGCCAAAATGTGGAACGCTTGGGTAGCTAACTTGGTGATCAAATCTGAGGTCACAAAAACTAAAGAAAACACAACACTAGTAAAAGAGCATGTGAAATATCCATAGAAGTGAATAAATCTTCACCATTGCTGCCTCAAAATGGTAATTTACTACATTGTTATCTGGGAAAGCTGTCTAGACCATGGAAATTTTTATGCTTATGGAAGAATCTCAGAATGACACTTGAGCAAGCACTTAATCTGCCCAGGTTATATCCTGACAGGCTGAAAGGATATAAAGTCATCAATAGTCTGCTTTGCTGCGTACTTTTCTCTTTGGAAGTATTTGCATTTGTATATGAAGAAGTGTCTGTAGAGTTCCTTCGTAGCTGTTCTTTGCACTGAAAAACATATTTAAAATTTTCTTTTGTATCTGACTGTTATCTAATGGCATGCATCCTGAGAAGTGTAACTGCCCAATTACTGTGTGCAACCCATATTTTCTCATTGTCCTAGGGTGACTTTATGATGCTTGTATCCCCAGTTGAGAGGTTCCATTGTTTAATATTATTTATTTTCCATATTTGTGAGTACTTGCCTGTTAAATAAACAGTTTTTTCCACTTCTCTTGAAGGAGGTTTATGTCTCCTGAACTGGTGCGAAGAGGGATTATTTTGAATTTGCTTTCTAGAGGGACCCCATTCAGAGGATTCGTCCCGAATTTGCCCTAAACCATGACACTCATGCATCACCAGCCTTATTCCTCCATTGTCTGTGAAACATTATTTCATGCAACCTTAGGTCTCAGTATTATAAGTAAAATGTACTCTGATTCGTTAGTGAGGATCCTCTCCTGCATTCATTTCTAGCATAACATTCTCTACTGTTTTGCACAGATGCAGCATAAATATGCCCTCAGAAGAGAACCATTACAGCTCAGGCCCTTGATCTCAGATCCTCATTATGCAGTCCACCCTCTAATTCACTTGAGGACTTCCTTGATGTTAACTTGCATAATACTTCATTTTGTTAGCTGAATACACAGTGTATTTCCTATCATGAAGCAGAGGCATATACATGAAGCAAGGTTTTATGTGGAAAGAACCCTATTTAAAAAAGAATATGAACTTGCAAACCAAAGGCTAAGTTTAAATTAGGTCTGATTCTCTGAGGGAGCAGGTATCTTGCTGATTAGGGTATACAAAAATCTCACTTTTGTTGGAATGTGGGTAAGTAATAAGATGATAAAATTTTAAGTGTCCAACACATAAACACACACTCCAGATTTTGGAAAATCATCTTCAACATGAAATTATTTTTTTGTCAAGGGTCTTAAAATATTGCTCTTTGATAAAGGAACAAATACTTACTCCAAAGTTAGGAGCCTTAGCGGATGATGTTTAATTGATGGAGTAAAACCGCCCTGCTTCTTATAGATATGAAAGGTTTCTTCCATGACATAGTCCTTCATAAAATATGGCAAAACCTTCACAGCCTGCCTCTCTAGTCAAAAACTGTAGATAAGATAAGGACCTCTTATCTTTGTTAATCTAATTGTTAAACTATTACATTAAGAAATAGCCTAAATTTTTTATCACCAGAGCTTTCAGAATGACCCTAAATGTATAAGACTGTAGACTCCATGACCATACTGCATTTACAGTGTTCACATTGCCAGTATGATGATTGATAGATTTTTTACACTTTCAGTCTTAATATGAAAACACATGTTTTACTCACATTAGAAAAAAAGAAATATCAAGATATATTTGCATCTTTTGTAAGGAACATAATGAAAGCTAATGTTTTATTATATATTTTATATGTCCAAACATAGCATAGTTTATAGAAAACATGCTATAATTTTTCCCTAAAATGGGTCCCCTTCCTTGAGACATGAGGCTGCTGGCAGCTGACTGACAATAATTTTACACTGATATTACATAAAATCAGCTGATATCGTAAGCAACAGTTCAGCATACTAAGTGCTTATTTGAACTTATTTGAAGTTCTGATTTCTCGGTACATTAATTTTACATAGAAATGCGTGGTGTATTCTGGTATGCACCTTTGTGAGATGGGACTAAGGAGCTGCCACCCTCCATCCCTGAGCTGCTCGCTCCTTCTTGACATACTTTTCAAGAAATGTCTCTGAGTTCAGTTGTAACATGGATATATTTTTCAATATAAAGATGTAGTCATTTACACATGGACTAGCTATTTCACTGAAAAAGTCCATCTTATAAACATTGAATAGCCACATTTCCATGTCAGGCTTTCTTTGCTCACAGTGGATTAAGAAATGAAGAGGTCTGAGATATATCAACACTTTGCATTGGATTAAATGTTGTTACAGGAAATAATAAATTCAGTTTTCTCTCAACTTGCCATTTTGTCTTTGTCCTATTTTTTTTTTTCCTACCTCATTCACTTACCAGCCCTTGTACACTTGTCTCCTTCCTATGTGAATTACGTCAGACAGCACATTGGTGCTCACTGGGATGCTGGGCAGAGGTCTCTGAGGGAATGCTGCTCCCGCCTCCAACTGAGAGGAGCAAAAGAAGCTCTGCATCACAACACTGCTGTACCCCAAGACAGAGAAAAACAACATGCATTTTCTAAGAGCCATGAACAGATGATGTGAATGATTTTGCAGACCTCTCTCCTATTAGCTTGTGGTTCAGATGTGAAGTGGCTTTTTCTTTGTTTTATGCTGCATACAGCACCGTGGCTCTGTAGACAGCAAACATTTTCTTTGTAAAGATTTTAAGCAGTGCCGCCAGAAGCTTGTCATCTATCTTTAATACTACAAGGATATGACATTAATCAATTTCCAGTAAATCTCTGTTTCATGTCTGAGCATGCAGGTTTTATTCTTCCTGGTAGCTGTTGTAATTGCCCTGCTAAATGCAGCAAATCTGTACCTCTGGGAGCAGTAACACTCCAACACTCTTACCACAGCTCTGAAATCAGTCAGTGGTTGAACATACTAACTTCAGAGGGCCATATACTCATTTTCTCAGTGTTTTTAGCCTGCCTTCTTAAGGAAATAAGGTATATGTGAAACATTGTTTCACTGGCATTCAGCCCCCCTTTTTCCCTAGTAACTTCTAAAGACATTTTTGGGCATATTCGTCTACACTTGACCGTGCCTAGAAAACTCAGTTATTTAATTCCTTTGACTTTTGTGAAAGTAGATGGCTGTAACTCAGTTTTATCCCTTCTGTCTGACTTCTTAGCTGCAAAGAAAGAGAGGTCCTAAAGCCAGACAGTAACCCATACAAGACAACCAGTCATCCTTCCCCACAGCAAATTTTGCTGATGCCCTTCTGGCCAATCACATATGGACAGAAAATTCAGGAGGCTGTGGGTGGTTTGAGAGAGCTGTGGCTAGAAGGGGAAAAGTTTCAGTGAAGGCTGCAACTGAAAAAATTTAGGACACAGAGAAAATTTAATGAACTTGTGAAAAAACAAGACTAGAGCTTGAACAGGTAGAGAAATTCCAGGAATATTGTAGGGACTTAAGACTAATACACTTACTCCAGTGGAAGACATGCAACACATCAGCATATTGGAGGAAGAAAACAAGGTTGAGAGGAGGCACCTACATCCCTAGGTTAAATTCCTTTATTGGTCCTGCAGATCACAAAAATATGAATATTTGTGTTTGTTTACTGTAATGTAAAAGATTTGAAACAACTCCAAGAAGGTACTTTGCAAAATCCAGTACAAGTGATTTTTATCTTCAGTTATGAAATTTTTGTCACTTTTTATAGATCACAATGTTTCCTAAGCTGAAAAATCAAATGCATTTTCTTTTGCTCTTGTATCATCCTGGAAGTGAAGGTTTTCCGTGTTCTGTCAGAAAAAATAACAAATTTAGCTCCTAGAGCTATCTGAGCATATCACTCCTGAATTAATCTGCACTCATGTTGCTTTTCTTCACTTCTGTTGGCATATTTACCTTTCAGAAAATAAAACACTCATTGAGTTCTCAGCAGTAAAATGATCATTCTAACACATTGATTTAAAAAATTCTCTGGTCATTTGGAAGCACAAGTGCCATATTAAATCAAAATATCAAGATATTCTTTTCCTCATACTATTTGTTATGTTCCTTTTATTTCTCGAGTTTCTTCAGTTTTATTTAATAGAGAGAGAAGTTTACTTAATTTTGCATTACTCAAAATGGTAACTTAGGAGCATTTACAGATGGCTGTATTTAGTCGCTGAAATTCCTCTTTTTAACTGCATAGTTATGAAATTTGGCTTTTGATTTACAATTGAAACAATATCCATTAGTTTGGGGTTTTCTTCAGTAAGAAATAGCACACAGTAAAGACTTCATTCTTTTTAAAATGAAATATTACCTGTTATTTGGAGTTTTTTTGATCTCTATTTATTTATTAAGCTTGTTGATTTTTAAAAAGAAAATAAACTAAATTAATATTTAATGGTTTTATTTGCTGTAATTATCTATATGCAAATCCATGTTTTTTCTTCCTTAATTCAAACTCTTCTCTAATTTCAACATGGGACTTTCAAATAATTTTTATTCTTCTTGAGATATATCTTTTGATAGACTGCATTAAGAAAAATCATCGTGATTTATTTAACTAATATCTATTTTAATTTTCTCTCTCAAACCTCACTAAATCCAAGGATAATGTTAGTCTATCCTTTGTCCTCTTGCAAGTGGAACAACGTAAATGTATCAGTTTAGGAGATCGTCTTACCTGCTACAAAGTTCATGACTTCTAACGATAGATAAAAGCAATCACTTTTCACAAGCTTAATTTCCAAGTTCCAAGTTTCTCCCATTTTCCTGCTTGCAACCAATGGCTGCAATTTTATGTCATTGTGTTATTCGTGTTACCTATATAAGAAAGCTTTCTGTACTGTGAGCAATCAATTAGAATCCAGCAGTAGAAAGGAGAAGTGTACGAAATCCAAAATCCACCGTGCTCCTCTTCCAGGGCTGTGCAAAGAGACAGTGTATCATTGAGGAGCCAACATTCCTGGAGTCTAAAAAGAAAAATGGGGTTAAAAAGCCCCATACTGTTTATTCTTTAGGTTCAGTCTTAAGGAAGTTGGGTCTTTGTTTAAGTTGTTGCTACCTTCTTGAATTTGCTTTCTAGTGGTTCCCTTTGTCCGTGCCATGCTCGAGGCTCAGCTGCTCTCTGTGGGCAGGTGAGCCAGAGGCTGGGTAAGCAGTGATCTCACCCACGGGCACCATCCTGAAGCCACCAAGCACAAGGAGAAAAATTGGGAAAAGAGGCCCTTTGACAGCCCCAAGGAGGCAACCAGCAAGGAGGTGAAATGGTCTTTGCCAGCCAGGGTCTCCAGCTCTGGGGGTGGTGCCAGAGAAAGAGCAGGAGACAAGGGCAGATCCCACTTGTCCGAGGGTCACCTCCAAGGGACCCCTCACCTGGGGTGTGATACCCATCCAGCAGAGAGGGCCAGAGGCAGGGTTGGAGACTCAACAGCTTTCATCTGGGCTGAAATCTTGCAATTTGCTGATGAGTTTGTTGCATCAGCAAGGCCATTCATCAAAGTCATTGGTGGGTGTTTTCTCCCTGAGGGATACTCTCAGTAACCAGCTGTCAGCTGGTTTTGTGCTGCTGATCACCACTCTGGAGACCAGCTAACTTTTCACCCACTTCGTAGTCCATGTCTTCAGCCCATTTTTCATTAATCTGGATATTGGAAGACAGTGGGCGAGGCCTGGATAAAGTCAGAGTGAGCAGCTTTCCATGCCACCTCCACCCGCACAACCCTGTCAGTACAGAGGGCAATCTCTTTATGACAGAAACTGCCGCAAGATTGCAAAACAGCTTAATTATTTATTTGGTCTGACCAGCATTTCACTAGGACCCTGGATCAGGGGTTTGGCTAAGCAAACACTTGTCTTGTGTTACTTCTACCGTAAACTTCTTTTTTTTGTAACATAGTGGTGTTTTTCCTCCACACCTGTCACATGCCTTACAGAAAATCATTGTATTATACACTTAATATGCTGCACAAACAATATCAAGGTTGCCTTCTCCAGGTTTTTCAGGTCATCAGCTTTTAGTTATTATCCGTAATTTGCTGAGGTTATTGTCTTGAAAATTCTCTCCAAGAGCCAGTTATGACATTCACTGACTTTGTTATCTAAAATGCAGAAAAAAAATGTTATGACTGCATTTTCATATATAGTTCACTACCTCTACAAATATTAATTTTATTTTATTTATCGTTTCTTCTTCCCTGGTTGATTAACCTTGGGATATGATATGATTTCTACTTCCTGTTTTCCTGACTGAAAATAACATGAAGGAAAAAACAAAAGCTGAAGAAGGAGCATTTTACTTGCATGAGTTCTCACATGAAAATGTCAGAGTACAGTTTTTTGCAGAAAACCTTCTGTCTGAGCTTCTGCAAATCAAGTGATAACACTGGTATTCATAAAACAGTCATGCTACAAATGATGTACTCATGACAGAGTTCCGGGTTTGTACATTTCAAATTCAAATAACCACTTTATAATACTACAAGCTTATTAAGTGGTTCAAACAAGTTGACTACCCATATTCTGCAACCATTTAAAAATTTTTATGCTTGTGTCTCAAATAACCCAGTTTCAGTTGGTTTCCTTTTGCCTTCCCTTGTCTTCCCATCCCTTCCTGTGTCCAGATGGTCGATTTTGTCTATCTGCTAGTGGATCCTTGTGATGTGTGCATAACAGGCAGTTTTCTGTCATGTTCCAATGGAGTCTAAAGGGTGGAACAGCCATGAGAGCTACCTATGGGATCACCCAAAGAACTAATATGAAGTTTCGAACCAGAAAAAACATCTTTATCAATTATATTTTGATGTCCCTGCAGCCAGATGAAGCATGGGGAATCTCAAAATACTCAAAACTGCAGAAATGGAGCGAAGAAAGCAATTTTGAGAATTTAATTGCCTAGATGATGATCAAGGAGTTTGCGTTTTGAAAGAAAGAAATGCTTTAAATATTTTTATTATGCTACTTTTTTTTTCTGATTCTTCTCATGTGGATAAAGATTAACTTTTTGTTTCAAATAAATAGCTAAATTAAAGCCAAACATTTTGACCCAAGGTCACGAAGGCCATCTAGTCACATGTCTTTTCAGCTTACCTTCAGTTTCAAGTATTTTGGCCTGGAAGCCAAAATATGAGTCTAATTAAGAAATTCTGTCTGGCAATTGTTTGTTTCATAGTTAGATTGGAAAATTAATTAAATGTATTACCTTTGCTATTTTCTCATTTAGTTCAGAAGTGCTTCAATTACTATTCTAAGCTCATCTCCAATCACTTTTCAACCACTAGCTGAATAAATATTGATCTTTTTTTGGTGACCATTTAGCTATCCTATGTATTACTAAAATCCAAATCTGATTTTAATAGTACTTCCATGAAGCTGACAAAGAGTTAACATGAAATAAGATTAAATTAGTGTTATTTGCTCTTTAATAGTCAGTAAAATGCAAATCTGAATTTAAGATTGTTCCAGCTTTCTTTCCATAATATATATTTGTGTTCATATAATAAACCTTGTTTAAATATCAGGTTCTAGCCACAGTTTTAAAGACTACTGAGCTAAAAACTTACAAGAAAATAAATTATAAGCTTAGGGAGCTGGGGATTTTGGTAGTCGTTTTAGCAGTCCCAGAGACTGAAAGTAGGTGGGTTGAGTATCATTTCAACTTTCTCTGATTATGCAGGAATGATTCGCTGCAATATTTAATACTGAAGGTATTTTTCCTCTCTCTTTAGTAACCCTGTGTGCTTTAAAGCATTTCTAAATTCACCTTCAGCTAACGAAAATTCATTTATTGTGTTACATCTTATTAAAACTTACACAGGACTCCCTGCTGTATCTAGTTCTTGGAGTTAATTAAAAAAATAAGGGAAAATCATAACATTTTTTGCTTAATTTTTAAATGAAAAAAGAAAACTCACCCAAACAACAAAAGAAGTACTTTAAAATATCCAAAACATCCAAAATAAGCCATTTTTATTCAAAAAGCATTTTCACAAAGTGACTACTTACATCCAGAAGGAAATTTGCCAGCTCAAATAACTCCAACACAGGATTCAACAAGCAGGTTGCATTCACTGTTAATAGCCTGAGCCCAATTTTTAAAATCAGCTTATGCTATTTAATTGTATAGGGTAATATGTTTGCATTAAAGTGCTATTTGCATGCTTATGCTATTTTCATGAATTTATTTTATCATGTTTTTATTGCTTTTGTATAAAATCATATAGTTAACTAATTAGTAAGCCTTGCCAGTGTTATTGTGACTCATAACAACAATGTGAGTCAGCAGCTCTGACTGTTTCTCTAAAGGGCATCCACCCAGTCCTAAGGCCTACACCCCTGGTTGTACAAATAAGTAAAACTAGATTTGGATTAACCTTGGACTATTTCCCACAGATTGTTATTTTTCCCTCATCTTTCGTTTCTTTGCAGCTAGGAGAAATCTGTATCAAAATATCACCTATGGAAATCTGTCACTATGAAATCATGAGCTGGTTTTCCAAATAGTTCCTACGTTCAGTTATTTGACAACTGTCATGCTAAGTAAAACTTATAGCCCTTTTAATCAACATTTTTTAATGGAGGGATATTCTAGATATTTCAGAAGAATAATCAGCCCCCATATATAAAGTTTCATCATGTTATTTATTATTAGTGAGATATTGGTTTGAGCCCCAAAGCATGTTTTAATATTTCTTCCAGAATATATTTTTAGCAATAACATTTATAACTCTGGAATTTTTTCTCTCTGTGTAAATGTGCAATTTCTTTTTACCTCTCACTATTATTTTTTTTCCTTCAGTGCTTCCTTGGGCAATAAGTCATGCAGACCAATTACTGGTACCTTGAGAATGTATTCACTTTTATTGATTTTGAATATGCTACCTGTTAATTTCATGGTGTAATTCTCTGGGGATGTTTTTTGCTACAGTTCAGGAAGAACAGTAATTCCCAAGAGAAACTCTTTATAACATACTGTATCTTATAGTTTTACACAAATATTTTAAGCTAATTAATTTAGTCCTCAAGTACTACCCAAATTAAATTTGTTTGAACTCTTCCTTCCCCTTTTCAGTTTGGTAAACTGACTTGGAGACAAAAGTTACAAAATAATTGGTAGGTTATTTTGTACAGACATATTGCTGCAAGATTTTCCTGTGCTAGAAAGATAAAAATTGGAGACTCTTTTAATAAAAAAAAATCCCAACTGGTTAAATACTAGGCTTGATCCAGACCATTATAAGAGTAAACAAAGTATTTTTATTTCACTAAGTTTCAAAGAAACCTGAATGGGTCCCTTATCAAAGTTGCCCATTACTAATTTGCAGCAGCATGATCGTACACAACCCCTGTTACTACTCACTTTTTCTCGACTTTGTTTTCACAACCAAAGATAGAGTCCTACATGCCCTTGCCAAATAGAGCACTTAGAGATTAGACCATTTTATGAACTAAATACCCTTTTGTTCACTGTTCTGGCTGACTGATGAGTTGTTTATCCTACTTTTTATGACGACATTTAAAAATACACCTGTAGTACAATCCATGTCCCTAAAGGAGCATTTTAAGAAGTTTGTGGGTAGAAAGTACCATATGTGCAGTGCAGTGAGTTAAGAAGATTCTTATTGAAGATTCAGTTGAGTCTTTTGAACTGAAAAAATATTTGTGGGGTTTGTTCTGAAACTTACTAAATTGCTTTCATTATATTTCTGCAGCTAAAACAGATGTCTTTTGATATTGTGCTATTCATCTTCTATTAATTATCTACTTAGACATATGAACAGACCATTTGAAAACTATAATCATTAGCAAGCTGAACCCTTCTGTATTGGATATACTCAAAATTTTCCTCTTAACTAAAATGCCCCTCATTAAAGGAAAATATTTAGGTATTGAGACAATATCCGCTGTATTCATAAGCCTATAGTTGAACTTAGTAACTAACTTATTTTTCTAATGGAAATCTATGTGTGTGTCACTTGTATATATTGATGTTGCCAACTTGTCTTTCATAGAGAAATTAATTGACTGCTCTAACAAGCAGCAAAATGTCTATCATATATATAACATTCTATATATACAGCAAAATCGATCTCAGCCTGAGGTTTTTTTACCTTAGGTGGGTTCTTAAACATTGGATTAGATATGCTACATCAATAAATCATCTCTACAACATGCAGATTTCATAAAATATTTTGGGAGCCTTGCAATGCAATTTAACAGGCCAAATAAGCATTTTAATTCATGATGCTTTTATGTCATTGAAACAGCTGAAGCTCATCAATTATACTTCTAAAATACCCATGTACTTACTGGGGGGAAGGTAGGGATGGAAAGAGAGAAAACCATCTCTACTATGGCTCCAGCCCAGGAAAATAAAATCATACTGCTGAAAATTGTCTCCAAAGAACAAAGTGAGAAAAAAACCCACCACTCTTCAGAAGAGAAGTGTCCCTCTATACTGGGTTTGGCTATTAAATTGGGGTTAAATTTCTTCATAGTAGCTCGTGAGGTGCTATGTTTTGGATTTGTGACCAAACCTATAACATAGGGCTGTTTTAACTGTTGCTGAGCACAGTGCCAAGGTCTTTTCTCACTATGTTCCACCAGTGAGCAGACTGTGGTGCACAAGATTTGAGAGGGAATGCAGATGGGACAGCTGACCCCAGCTGACCCAAGGAATATCCCATATTACATGACACTGTGCTCAGAACAGAAACTGCGGGAAGGAGGCAGAAGGGAACGTGGAATTTCAGAGTTATGCCACCTGTCTTCCAAAGTCACCATTTCCTATGAGGCCCTGCTTTCCTGGATGTGGCTGAACACCAGTCTGCCAATGGGAAACAGGGAATAAACTCCTTGTTTTCCTTTGCTTTTGCTTTACCTACTAAACTTGCTTTTATCTCAGCTCAAGAGGCTTCCTCACTTTTACCCTTCCAGTTCTCACCCAGGTCTCACTGTGAAGCTGGGTGGGACTGAATTGGCTCAACACAGTGCTCTTGGGAGCAGCACCTTAGATATGCTGTAATATACATTCACTACAGAAAGCATTCTGTCAATAATTACTTTCTAGATTGTAATTTCTTGGGGTTTTTTAACTACAGATCTTCACTCCCTAAAAACATTTTTTTGTCTGAAATCCCTTCTTCAGAGATAATCCTTCAAATATATTTTGATATGGAAGAAGAGGTGTAAAACTGGTGAAATAGGTGATATCTTTAAAGGTGATACTTTCAAGTAATGTGGGCCTGCACAAGCAAGCAATATGTGTATGAGAGAAAATTGGGGGTGCATAATATTTTTGCAAATAAGAGTGATTTAAATTGGTGGGTTGATTCATGTTTTTAAACATAGAAAAATATTCTTAATTCAATAGACCCTTTTTATTTCTTCCTGCTTGCTCAGGAAGACATTGTCCAACACCACTGATTATCATAACAAAACATCAGAGTCAATTACAGGCCTTAACAAAAAACTGGGAGACAAAACCCACTAAATTCACATCTTTGTGGCCTCTAGGTCTCAGAGTACTTTTAAAGTGGCTTTTTTTTCAAATATCACAACCTGCACTAAAAAAAATACCCAACCAACCAAACACAGAACTTTCAAAAGTTGGGTTTCCAAGGAAGAAAAAACCAAATATTTCAAGAAATAAATAAGAAAATAAGTAAGTGTGTAAGAAAGTAAATAAGTATGCCCATGCAGAGTTAGATCAAAAGTCCACCTTTCTCTGACATTAGATATTAAGAACTTTGTAAATTTTAAGACCAGGGTCACATGCAGTGATCATTCTCCAGACTGTCTCCTTTTCTCCAGAGACTTGCATTTCAGGTGATGCTTTTGCATTTTGTTGTCTTGACAGATTTATTCCATGAATTTGGACAGTTGCATATTTAACCCGTGTAAGATTTTAGCTTCAAAGCATCTCATGGGAAAGACTTTGACATGTGTAAAAAATTCTCTCTTACTGACTGTTTGGAATTGTTGTTCCCAAGGTTGTCTGGCAAATTCATGATAATTGGAAATGTAACACTTGTGCAGAAGCTGAGGGCAACTGCAAGCAAGACTGATGAATAACATGAAGTGGTGCTGCAATTTCCTGCAGCAGGTGATACCAGATCAGATTATTAGATGGGAGAGTTGCTCAGAACTTCACAATATGAAGAGGGAGGAAAAGAGCCCCTGTGCCACTTTGTGTGGGAGCTTCCTCCAATGGCTGAAGTTGCTGCAGAAAATCTTCTGGCTCACCAGAGATCAGATGAGCTTGTGGTGAAGGGGTTGCAGAGGGCACAGGGTCAGAAAACTGACAAGGAGAGAGAGCAAAAGCACTTTGGATACCTCACATGTCACTGAAGCTATCAGAAACCAACAGAAATGCACAAAGGTCTGTTGATAAATTAATACTTCTCATTATAAAGACAAAATATAAAAATTATGCAATTGAAGTTCCTTATAACTTAGAGGGACAGGCCTGCAGTAGTGGAAAACTGAAGTGATTAAACACATTGATCAAAGGCCCAGAGGAAAAAAGATAGTAGGAGTTGGACATGGAATAAAGTTAAGGCATAAAGACTAACATAGAAACAAAAAAGAAGAAAAATAAAAGATACAATAGAGATGGAATCAGATATATCCATTTATGATAGCATTTTAAATATTTCCTCCACACATCCATCCAGTAGAGACCATAGATCTGGGAGTCTCTTCTGTCCTTTAATTGATAAATCCAAAAAATGTCATTTTTTTCAGCAGTCTGTGTATGTAATAGTGACCCACGTAACCCTATCTATGCAAAAGCTGGTAGTATGGATTTGTTGTTTGATATACAATAAGGATTTGATAACATTGAGGTGAAGTTATTGATGTTTTTCACAACTGGACTATGTAAGATTTCACAACATTTGGTTAATTAGAGTACTCCTTTACAATCAGATGTGTAACAAAGTGTTCAGGGGATGCTACTTCTTGCTTGAAAAAAATCACAATTTTCATATCTATCAGTCCTTGATGAACTACAAGTGCACTTTGGTGTACTACTACATCAAACAATGCATTTTCTTAACTTCATGGCTACAGCTTTCCCCTCAGTGCAGCTCCTCTTTCAAACTAGGCAACCAAAGTACGCTCCTTATGAACCAGTTGAAGGTAACACCCTGCCTCACCCTCCAAGTCTCTTATTTGGTCATGAAAAGGGGCCCAAATCTCTGCCTTTTGTTGTGTATTCTGCTGCCATCCTGTGGCTATTCCTTTTCACTCACATCAAGATTAACAAAATACTTGGGTTTGTACCTCATGCAAATTATAAGTTCTACACTCTGTCCTCAAATATCTACTAAACTTGTCTCTAAGAAATATCCTCCTTAATTTCATATTTATTGATAAAAGAGGTATCTGGCCGACACTTGCAGAATAAGCATTTCGGAGGTTTTTAGCTGGATTGAGAGAGTTATTAGGTGAAAATACAGGGAATTTTCCACAATGAGGAGTAACAGTGAGTGCACATATTATTTTACAATTCAGTAAAAAAAACTTTCTCACATGATACTTTCCAGTGAGATGACATAAATGTAATTGTTCATAATGGCACCTTGAGTTGTCTCAGACAAATTCTCCCTTTTTCCATCTACTGAGTTTGACTTTGATGTGCAATCATTGAAAGAACCCTCTGATTTTTAATTTTTTTTTTTGTCTTGAATGATGTGTTTAGAGACAGGAAAGAATTTTTTTTCTCTGAGCATTTTTCCTCTGGTTTTAGTCTTGAAGGTCTTGTATGAAAGTGAAGATGGTTTGATGGTGAACATGGTGTGCGTCCAGGTTAACAATTGGACTTGATAATCTTAAATGTATTTTCCAAACTTTCTGATTCTATGACTGTGGGGTGTAAGCAGGGTAGAAAACTCTTCCTGGCCTCTAAGATAGATCATGTTGCTTGTAACATCATCAGTCTTCCTGCATTTCACAAAATTATTTTAGTAGCTCAATGGGTTTTGGTTTTATTTGGAATCTCCTTTCTGGGGAAAGAAGAGGCTTCTAATCTGACCAGTCTAAACTGGAAATAAAAGAACATCATCAGTTGCAGTGGACAAGTTCTTCAGCTGTTGACGAAGTCTGCCTGATAATACTTCTCAACATTCACATATATATGTGAAGCACAGGCAGCCTTGTATTTAGAATGTGCAAACACTGTCCCATCGAGTCTGCTTTGTCTATGATGCCTTTTACACACACTGCTTTGTGTCTCTTTGATGCTCTCTGACCACTGCCCCGTCCCTCATCAAGTCAGACACATACTCTGAAAATCTGTATGGAGGATCAGCATGTGGCTTCTTTATGGATAATGGACTTCAATATCTTAATTCTGGTTAAAGCGACAGAGGGTATAGGGGAATTTTCTATCCTCTATAGTTGTCAGATTTTTGCGTTAAGCACCGAAATTAATTTTGTGTTACCAAATTCTTCCTGAAACATGAACATATTACGTAACATGTCAGCTTTAAAGAGATAAATGATAGCGGTTTAAGCAAATTTTAAGATACATAGGGCTGTTAAGAACAATGCTCCATGCTAACAGAATTAATAGAAATTCCATCTTCTGCTTAACATACTTGGGCACGCTGTAGTGCCTAAGTTTTAATTTATCAATATGCGTAAATGCTGAAAATTCTGCTGTTCTTTCTGCCTAGAAGCGTTGCTATCTTGCTGATTTTGAGCACTGCAGCACCTACTTCATGCCTAACACATTTGGGAATTACAAATTGCCTGACACTCCCCAAGAGCATTGAATGCAGTACAGATCTAGAGGGGAAAGGATGCTTTTCATAATATGGTAAGCAAAAGTTTATAATCCTTACACGTTTGCAGTTCCTAAATTAAGATATAATTGCCTGTTGCTTTACTCTGTCTGACATCTCTGAAGTGGCAAGCAAAAGGAGTGTTGCAGGTTAAAGTTGAGATGTCTATTTCTGCTGTTGCAATGCAACTCATTTCCTCCAATTTGTTTATAACTGTGCCACATCCCTTAGGGGCAGAAATTGTCCACATTTTATGTTAGTTTAAGTAGGAAATGGTTTTAAAAGTTTAATCTCGCACATTTGTCTGCCTCTATTTATGTGCATGAGCCACACATGAAGGAAGAGGATCTGCCCATTTATCAATAATCAGAAACTGTAAAGCAACACCTGAACTAAATTTTGACAAACCAGTAGCTTTGTAGTATCAGCTTGGAATCTAAACTTGAGCATGAGGGACAAAAGTTAAGCCAACAGAATATTAAAAGTATATGCATATATAACAGAATTTTTCTCTTCACACTTGGGAATGAGAGTATAGCTCTCACTGACACAGGAGAATTTTAGGGGTTTTTCTGCTCATCTTAAAGTGACTGCAAGTATTGGCTGCCCTGGGAAACATTTTAACTTCTAAGATCTTAGCTTCGGAGCAGAGAGTAAACAGAAGCAAAAAAAGGGAAAAATTCATGCTCCCAAAATTTGAATTGTAGTCATCCAACGACATTTATACACACTTAATAATACTTGTAAAATGTAGAGATTATCCCATCATTTTAACTCCATGATGTTGAACCCTCTCTGATGCAATGGTCTGGTTAAACGCAAAAAGGTTTATGTGGGCAGCAAAAACTTTTAGCATCCGGTGAAGCATTTTCTTTTAGTTACCTGTTTATTTTGTTCCAGCAGAGCCAAACTTGTGTGCTTTGTCCAGAACAAGTATACACTAGACAAGCATGATACAGGAAGCCAATGTCTGACTCTGGCTATAAAGCTGTGGACAGCATTACAAAGGGCAGGGAATGAAGCTGGTGAATTTTCAAACATCTGTTTGGGAACAGATATCTTCAATCATTGATAGGTTTTATCCAGTTTTGTTTTGCTTGCATGCTTGCATTGCATAACTTGCAGTGATGAATCTCTTGATAGTTGGAATCCACCAGCCAAAGAAAATTAAATCTTAACATCCTGAAGATCACCCTAATTTCATTAATATGGAAGGAAGAGTAGCAATCAACTTGCTTGACATGGTACTATTTGAAAAGAAAGCTAAAGAACCCTGTAATTTTGAGTTGTGTAAATTATTTAACTTTCTACTAGGAATTAAATTGAAGGAGCAATAAGAGGATGGAAATTTTCCAGTCAGCAGCTCTTTATAATCACTATGTCTTGATAGGTCACACACAGATTCTGTAATGACTTCTACTGTGGTATATTAATTTTCTAGCAAGACACTGACACAGGCAACATAGTATAATGATGTTTTTCTGTCTTGATCATAAC
Organism: Sterrhoptilus dennistouni; assembly: GCA_013397095.1. Taxonomy (NCBI): domain Eukaryota; kingdom Metazoa; phylum Chordata; class Aves; order Passeriformes; family Zosteropidae; genus Sterrhoptilus; species Sterrhoptilus dennistouni. The sequence continues at coordinate 1,605,469 of VWZU01014042.1, forward strand.
TCCTTGGTCAAATTTCTTTCCGAGATATTTCATACAACCAAAAATTTTCTTTCTACTGTTAATGTGAAGATGCAGGCTAATGTGAAGATGAAAATGTTCTCATTATTATAGCTGCAGTTAAACAGGAAAGACTTCAAAATTCTTTTAAAACCAAATAAGAATGGAAGTTGACATGGGAAGTATTACTGTATTTCATCACAGAAACAATAATTCTTATTACAGTAGTAAAGATATTCAATAGCTGGACAAAAAAATATAAAATTGTATTTTTAAACAAAGTTTAAAATCTGTAGGTAAAGAGCTGTGTGCAGCATGGGGAAGGCATCATGCCTAATCCTCAGGAACTCATTTTTACCTCATCAACTGAGGCATTAAATTACAGGGCAGGAGACTGAGGGAATTCCTTCAATGAAGAATAGTTTTGCAGAGGAGAACGTGAGTTTTACCCAAATTATTTACTGTGGAGACAAGTTCAAATATTAATTGAGCTAGACTATAGCATTGCTTTACCATACCCCACGATGTCTTCACTCATAGATAAGGAAAATGAAGCAGAGGGCTGCCTCACTTTAGCAAGACCTGTAAAATCTCAGAATTATGTCACATCAGTCCAAGTTTCAACATGTGCCCAAGGTCTCACCACAGTCAGTGAATAGCCAGTCTACAACTGATGGAGCACAGAAAGCCATCCGGCTGTCCCCCAGGTGTACAGCTTAGTGCAGGATGCATCATTCCACATATCCCTTTCAGTTCCATGACCGGGACCAAAATGCATTTGCCTAAATTCTGTTTGCCACTTTATACTCTCTTATAATGACACTCTGCAACTTTAATGATGAGCTAGGCATCAGGCTACTCAGTAATTCTGTAGCCTGCTGAGTACTGAGCTTAAATTGTTGAGTCCTCAACACAAAACTATTCTTACCTGCTGTTTTCAGTTTGGGTTTAAAGTATTCTTCTGCAAAAAAAAAAAAAAAAAAAAAAAAAAAAAAAAAAAAAAAAAAAAAAAAAAAAAAAAAAATTAAAATTGTTTTTTCTTCCCCATATGTACCAGAAAAAGAGGTATTATGAAAACATTAGGACCAAATATTCATAGGTCTTCACACTCTGAATGTGAACTTAAAAAAGGGTTTCATAAAACAATTAGACCTATTCCTGTCTGCACAGGCGAGAAAGCCAGCCCTGTGCATCTGAGGCAGTGTATCATCTCTGCAAACGCTTGTGAAACCCTCTTCTTTGTGGAGTGTGCTGGAAACCCATGAGAAAAACCTGTCCTCATTGCACTCTTTGCAGAGTTCTCAAAGTTCACATTGCGGATGATGAGCCACTGCTTATGAATTAGCATATTATATAAATCATACTTGAGTATAAGGGTATATTCCCACTCCTTCACCAGCACAATGAAAATAGAACAGGAAAAAAGAACTGTATGACTGTTTTATTTACGTAAAGACATGTCATTAAAATTCTTTTGATTTTCCTGAAGGCAATTTTTTTTACATTAGTAGGAATACAGATCTGGCCTAATTTCCTATCTGCAAATTAATGAGGATTGGAGATATTTAAATTATAGTCAGTGAACTCAGATATTTAGGAAAGGGAATATCTCTGGTGAAAGAGATGTGTGAGGAAAAATACTGCAATGAAGTCGGAAAAGAGAACTTTTTGTGGATTGAGTATATGACAATTTTCAATATATAGTGTTTTTCTGTTTGGAGCAGCAGCTTAAAAAAGGTATTGCAATAGAAACATAAATGGATGCTTGGTCAAAGCTGGGCAGAGTTGGATTTTTCTTGAAAGTAAGAAGCTATTTTGCTTTTTCTCTTCTTTTGCCTTCATTGCTGTATGTGCTTTTCAGTCAGAGTTACATATCCACCCTAATCTGAACTGTCGCAGACATCAAATCGTATTCTTTATTTCCCCAGTAAGGTACTGGATATGCTATGGCAGAGCTGCACAGAGGAAAGCGAGCTGGTTCCCGGAGGCAGTGTGCAGGTCTCAGCAGGAGGTGGTGGGCAGTTGCAGAGCTTGTGTAACCACTGGATCAAATACAGCCTCATGCAGATATAGGCCCCCTCCCTAATAACATCGATGTCTGCAAATCCTCTGTACTCTGCTAGGAGTCATGGAGGAGATGTGCTGCACAACCACATTTGCATATTGTACTGACTGTATCCTTTTTTCTTACAACATTTCTTCAACTTACTGGAATCACAGATTTTTAAGTTTTTTTTTCATTTTTAAAAATTAAAATTATTTCATTTTTCCCCTCTTCTTCTTTACTGTTGTTTCCTGAAATATCTGGGGAGGCATGCCTGCTGAAACACTGCTAATTTAAAGCCTACAAATATTTGAAGTTAGAAATCTGTGACTTTTATGTTACACATTTTCAATTTGATAAGGAAAGCTTAAAGCTTTGACAAAAAAATATTGGCTGTAATATTGATTTTGATTATTTCTTCAGTTGGTAATTGTATTAATTTAATTTCTAAATATATCTACTGAATATGTACCTTTTCTTGACATTTTTGTCTCTAGTGTTTCAGAGCAGTACATTGTTTTCAGCCCACTTCACACAGTTCAATGTTCTACCATTACATACATTGTGTAAAATAATTACTACATTCTTGGAAACTGGCTGCAAAGAAATAATTGATCAAGGGAAACTTGAGGACTAGGTTGGAAAGCAGAGGGATGATGACAGAAGAACAAAGTGGATAAAGTAGGGTTTTTTTATGACACGTGCAAAAAAAACCCCATTTTTGAAATTTTTCCAACTCTGAGTTTCTGCATAAGGGCCTTGCTGGTGGCTGACCCCACTTCCTGCAGTTGTCTGGCCTGTCAGGCAGTTCCTCAAACAGCCATTTACTGCATGAGAGCAAAGCTGAATAAATTTAATTGGGAACCTAAAACCCCTGGGCTAAAAGAGGTAAGTCTCTTGCAAGGCACAAAAGGTCTTTCCAGCTCATATCTTCTAAGGATTTAACAGAAGTTTTGCTGTGGATAGCAGGGCATGTGTGGCTGGCCACACATTAGTGACTTCTGCCAAAGAAAATTCCCCCAAAGAAGCGCTAATTACAATTTCTGTGGAGATATGATGACGTTTCAGTGCACAGGTCTGGAATAGATGTTCTCTAGAGGTCTATATTTCTCTTATCAAATATTTTTGTGTGTTTGTGTCTGTACGTATTTTATTCACCTGACCGCTAGAAAATTGTAGTACAGCATCTTCATATTGGTAGGTGAGAAGAGGTTTTTATTGAATCATGCAAGAAAGATGACAGCATTCCTCAGTCTTCAGGAGTGAACTCTCACTAATTAATTGTGGTCTTTGTTGCTGCTGACATGTGGCAGAAAGGTTGTGTGTATGCTTTAAGCAGGAAGACTGGTTGGCAAAGATTTTCTGGATTTTCTGGCCCATATGTGCTCAACTTGCCAATTTCAACCTACCAGCATCAAAAGAAGATGAAGAAAAACCCTTGAAAAGATCATCCCTTTTTGAACTTGGTCTTAATCCAAATAGTTCTTATAATTCCCCCCATGCGTCAAATTGGTGTTACTCTCTTCCCTGGTATCCTCTATTAGAGAATGAATTTGAAAACTGCTGCAGTAATAATACTGTATAGTTACTGCATGCAACAAATATTTATGTAAGGTAAAAAATAAATAATTAAATTAAATTTACATGATTGAGCTTGATACCTTTATCACTTTTAGCTTTGGAAATTTAAACTAATTTATTTATTAAAACTTGATAGTGTTAAGCCAGTAAGAGAGCAGGGAAAACAAGTAAGGGGAAATTAATGCAAAAATGCTCTGTTTGCTCTGTTGTACTCATGAAGAATTCACCAGGAAGATCTTAAATTTTCTCTAGAGATAAATTGAACTGGCAAGCATGCTTTTGCAGTGGAAATACATTTTTATATCTTTCCAGAAATAGTCTTCCTCAAAATCCATATATATTTAAGAAATGAAAACCAAATGCTGAGAAGTTCACAAAGATTTGGGAGACAATCTTTTAATTGTCTATTTAGACAACCTCTGGCAATAAAATATCCACTGTTGTAGTCACAGTTTTCAGACACTGAATTATCTATATGTATTTATTTCATTTTTAAAATAAACACTCATAAACATGATACCACGGAGTCCCTAAAAGGTTTAAGGTCATGTTTATGTCCATCTTTACCTGGAAATCCAGTTACAGTCACTTACAATGTATTGGTTTATCCTGGTGATAAAGCATCATTAATTGCTTGCAAAAAGCAAAAACTGACTTTCAAGTGTCATGGGAAATTAAAATATATTAAACTGGAAACACCAGTAAGTGGAGACAATAACATATCCAGAGGATTCAAGAGGAATCCTAGAGAGCTACTCAAAATAAATCCTGTGAGGAGTTCAGCCAGGAGCTGCATCACCTCCTCCCCTAGCAGGCAGCTGCTCACAGAGCTCAGAGGGGCTGCTACCGTTCTCTCTAAGTCACATGAGTAAAGTGTGCTTGGGAAGTGTCCATTTACAGTATCATTACAAATAAAATTTCGATGTTCAATGCATCTAGGGATCTTGTTAACCTTGGGTCTCAGGCATCCAGCTTTTCTGTTTCTTAACAGACCCTTTCCATCTAACTAGGCAGTAGAAAATGGGAATAGTGTCTATTAGTGGCTGTTATCAACTGGATGGATCCTAACGGAGTTTCAGAATATATATTTTAGGATACTGGTCTTATTTCCTTAATTTCTTAACTTAATTCCTGCAGTGTAAAATTGGATGGATAGTAAAACATACTTCAGAAAAGCTAAGAAACTAATGCTTTATTTTTAAATATAAATCCTACCATGGTTAAAGGAGTTTACTGTAATAGGTTGACTAATACTTAATATTTGTAGCTGTTGAGTCACTAAGTGAGGTCAATGGTAGTTAGGTCTGGGGTGATCATTCTTCACCAGCTGATCTCCCTTACCAGCTGACATTTCATACCAGGTTGTAGTCCCCTGTATTTCACTAAATGGAGTTGCAGTTTATATCCTACACTTACCTCATGTCCTGTAATCAGCTCACTGAGACTGCCCAAACCGAGAGTGAGGGAAGCAGCTGTTATATCTGTGCTCTTCAATAGAGGCAATATATTTGCAAGCAATTGCTTTTCAGCATCTTTTCTGAGTTCATGTCCTCTATGTTCATCAGAGACAACAAATTAATCAATATAGTGAGCAGAATAATGTAATAATAAGAAGCCAAGCACCTCCAAAAACCAGGGGTCAGTTTTGGGGATTTTATGTTTAGTTTTCTCAAATAAAAAAAAAGCAAAGCTTCAAAAGCTATTTCTCTTTTTATTTTTTCTTATATTTTTCCTTAAGAAAGACTTCCAGTGTAAGCTGCCTTTTGTTTTTGTTTAATTTTATTTCTAAAACATGGAAGGCTAAATGTCCACTCTGGGACAGAAGACACTACTCGCCTAATCATGAAAGCATCACAAGACCGAGAGTAAATCCATCTACCCAAAATTTACTACTTCCTTTCATAACTACTTCTGAATTTCATAAGGTCTTCCTGAAAACTTTTATGGCAGGTTTTGTCTTTCTTGCTACCTTCCATGTCATCTTACAAGCTGGCCCTTGCCACCCTGGGAAAAAGAAGAACTGACAGGAGTCTTTATGGTTTTCCATAGACACAAAGTCAGATATTCATCTGACATAGAGGCATATATATTCACTGACTTTGAATCCATATTTTGTCTCAAAGAAATGAAAAGGAACACCCCAAAATCTCTTGAGTCACTGCAATGTGTTGTTGGGGGTATTAAGACTGGTCTTTAGCAATTTTTTCCCCTTCCTGTGGCAACTGACTACATAATTATCTGCTAGGAGTTTAGGTATAATACTGTTAACCTGAAAAAAAAACAGAGTCTGTCTCTGCCAAAGCAAATTTTAAAGTAAAATAACGGGTCCAGGATGTAGGAAACAAACATAGAAAACACCTGACCATCACTTTCCTGGGTTGGCTATCCAGTCCATCTTTGGGTGATCAGACATCACAAAGTGTCTTGTTACTGCAATGCAGTCAACCTCAAAAGATTTAGTTGTGGTGGATTCCTTATAATCTTTCCATGCTCTGGATGCACCCCTTGTCCATCTGCCTTCTTGATGATTACTTAAGTGTTACAATTTGTTACATTATTTCTATGAAATCTAATTACGAAACCAAGAAAACTCATCCTTCAATATCTTGTTTCATGTTCTAACAGGCCAAAGTAGCATGTAGATGTTTATGTATACATGTCATTTTTCTACAGACTCTTTCAGCACCAAGATTTGATGCCTAGAACAGAAAATCATGACAGTATTCTAAGGTTTGGTTTTCACTTTAAAGTACCTGTCATTTCATCATTGTGTTGTGTTAGATCAGCCCTGAAGGCAGTTGCAGATGAAGCCTGTAAGAAAGGCACAATAGGAATTTACCAACTTTGGACTTGTTTCTGTTACAATTAATGTCAAGGCTCTTTCTGACATGGATGCTCTTTCTCAGCTAAGTTTTTGGCACATATTAATCTGATCTTTTTATTAGTAATTCTATTGTTTGCTTACCCAGAAGAATAGTTACAGCCATCAGAGCTATGAACTCCTCTTCCCTAGTCCAGAGTAACTAGTAAATTATTTTATTTTAGTTTTTATATTTTCTAGTTCCTCCCCAGATTCCTTAGTTTCCCCTTGTGGATTGTTGAGAAAATGTGATATTTAATCACTAAAAAAACCCCAACAAAATTTCTAAAAGGAAAACAATATACACAGATCTATGGATGCTGGTGTAGATGGTAATGAAAACCTTCTTTCATTTATGTGTAACATTAATAGCTGAGTACCTAAGTCCTTTCTCAGGGGAAGAATTGAATTACAAAAAACTGAGGAGGTGAGATTTCATTTCCTTGTTGCATCTGCAGAACATTGTGGGGTCAACAGTCTTTATTTTATTTACTTAGTGAGTGATATAGAAAATGTGCTTTTTAAAGAACATGAACACACCAGAAAAACAAAGATCCATACAAACTAAATGAAGGCTTTTTTTCAAAAAACTCCACTTAGTCTTTTTCCTGCTGTTTAGTTAAAAATCTGAGTAAGCCATGTCAAAGGTTAGAAATACAAGAAGCAATTAAGCACTTATTAGTTTTTTTCCTTTTTTATGTATTCTGCAGAATAAAGATGATATCTGCTTTATTTACTACAGATATGCAGACTTCAGATGGCCTTGCTATTATCCAACCTGAATGCACAGAGCTAAATCAGAGGAAGCTGTTAGTGAAAAACAACAGGGAACAAAACTACTGCAAATATCAGATCCTTCAAAGAACAAAGAAGAGCTGCTATTTATTCTCAAGTGGCACTGGAGAATAGAGGAGAGAGAAGCAAAATAACCTGTGTCCAAACAAGCTAGTGGCCTGCAGCCTCATCATCCCTGAATTTAGAAACAAAACAAATTCTACAATCTTACAGATGCTGAGGTTGGCAGAAGTGAGAGTGAATGAGTTTAAAACACACTGGGAGCAAGCAAGGGAAAGGCTGTGGCAGTTTTCAGCCAGACTCACAACAGCAAGGAAGCAAGGAACTGGGTGGACAAAGCTTAGTGATACTGGCCCGGAAATACTGGGATGCAGGCTGAGAATGAAGCCTATCGCTGTTTTAATAATTTTGCTTTATGCACTGCAGACAGAGAGCGTCATAAAAACCAGATTTTTACTTTACAGAAACTGGTTTTGAGACTCTGAAGTCAAACATTATTTGGTTTATTGAATTTATTTGTCATTGCCACAGGTTTTTGTTGCACTCTGCAGGAAACAGAACAGGCTGCATGCAATTCCTTTCCTGCTCTCATCGGGAGGTGTTACCTGAAGTTGTACCTATCTGGTTGTGCTCTTGATATAAACAACAGACATAAACCCCTCAAATAACTGCAACTTGGCAGTTTCCCATATAATCCTTAAAGAAGGAGAGGTAGAATTCCAGTCCCAGATTTTCTCAGGTAGCAAAACCCTCTCTTGGTTCTAGTTATGGAGGTTTAACACCTCATCAGACCTTTGATGAAAAAAATGCTAGAGTTCTACAAAAACCCAGGTGAAGCTTGGTTCCTAAAGGGTGCTTTTTAAAAAAAAATAAATTGCTGGTGTGTTCAGAGTAAAGTCTTATTATCAAAACTCTATTCTAGCCATATCCAACACCAGAACAACTGAGCTAGTTCACGAATTGCCCTCACTATTAAAGCATCACAGTAAATATATGCTATACTATACATTTATCTGGAAAAGATGTATAGTAGAACATGGCACATTGTTTTAAATGTTTATACACAGTGTCCTCTGGAGGAATTCAATATATTTTTTCACTTAGCCCAGTCATGATTCAATTTCTCACATTCTGAACAGCAGGCACAGATCTATATTTTTTTTTCTTTATTTCATTGCTGGCTGATAATTTTATTGTATTTCATTTTGCGATTCGTCTCATGAACAGAGTATGTGTTTTGCATTTAGCTAGATCTTTCTTATTTTTAGATCTTTCCTGATTCACAGTATGCTTAAAAAAATAATAAAAAAAGCCAGCCACTCAAAAAAAAAGCCAGCTTTTGTTCTTACAACCATTTAAAATCAATTTGTGATCCTTTCCACTCAATCTTTTTCTTTAAAACTGATAATATTTTCTGCATGAAAAGTTGCTGAGTTGAGAACAATAATATATATTAAAACCATACATGCACATTTTTCTTTTTAATTGGTTTTATTATATCCATACATTTTCTTATCACTGTCTTCAAAGATAGGATTGTATCATGAAAAGCTTTGTACAAAAGAACAAATAAAGGGCCCACACATTCCCTCTGTGACTTCACATACTGGAAAAGAGATCTCAGCTTGGGCAGTCATGTGAAAAGCTTTTTATCTTCCCTTTTTCACTCTAAGGTAAGAGTCCTGACTTTTACTCTCGAAGGTTCTGGGAGGAATAGGGGTGAGAAGTCTTTTTTTCTTGTTAACTACAACCTGTCAAGGCAATCACTTTTTCTTGTAACTCATGAAGACTTCTTGGTCTTGTCTACAACAAAGCACTTTAAAACACGGGTCTGGTGAGTGCCCTTTGGGAATTCCCAAACTGAGGCATTACCACTGAGTATCCCATCTGTAACATGCCAGCAACAGCCTGGATCATACTTTGGGGATATCCCAAGAGGCACATCTGCAGTAGCCAGAGCAGCCAGATACATGATCCATGATGAAATTTGCTTCCACAAGGACTACTGCCAGACTGTCTCTGAATTTTGTCTCAATACCCTAAGCACAAAATATTTACTATTACAATGGAGGAAAGACAAGATACAAGTCTAGAAGTTGAGAGTTCCTGCTTTTTCTCCAACCTGAAAAGTATTCAGAAAATATTTGGGACTGGAGTAGAAAGTGAAATAGAAATGGAGCCACAAAATTCTCTTAGATTCTCATTCTCATGCAGGAAAGTTACATTCCAGACAAACGTCACAAGTAAGTGATGGAAGGAAATACTGGTAGGAAATGTTTGAAATATTAAAACCCAAAGCACTTCAAACTTTTTTTTTTATGTCCAGGTGTCATATGTTTTTGTCATATAGCTTGGCATTACAATTTATTCATACATGGGAAGTGTTTTAGTATTTAATAATATTCAAATAGCTGGCAACGATAAAATTTCTTTTAGGTTAATATATCAATGTCAATCACTGGTGAAAGTATGCCTTGGATTTCAGGGTTCTTACCAGTAGCTAAGATTATGATTCAGAATCATTGTCTCTTTTCATAATTATACTAATGTCAGTCTGATACAATGATAAAAGTAAATAAATATAGAGAAGTACATTTTTTGAAATGCATTATCTTTGCTTATAAATATTTTTGATTTTTCAGTTCCTTGCCATCCCCCAAACTGTTAACCACTGCTTTTCATCAGTACTGTATATATATATCATTGTGAGGTCTCATATACAAAGAGGCCCACAAGGTTGTAACACTTGTTTGGACACCACCAACTCATGGTTTTACCCGGGTTGCATTTGGGACTCCTGGAAAAGTTGACACAGTATTTTCAGACCTAGAGTATGGGTTTTAAAGTTTGTTCAGCCCTTCCTTACCATGAATATTTATAGTCTTTGAATTGTTTGGCACACAAGTACACAGACAAACACCCTGCAGAAATAATGTAAAGAAGCCAGACATAGGGACAAACAGAGATCTGATGCTCAAATTCTTCCTCTGACTATTTTATTTAGCAATATACAGACATAACCTGAACCTCCTGGAGGATCTGATAGGTGGCTTCAAAGAGTCACTTTGTTTCAGCTAACTTGTGGAAAGAGGCACTGAGTACATTCTCTAGAGTTTGTGATTCTGAGGTTTTTTTCCCCTTTTTTGTCTCAAAAAGATAATCTTTCATCTTTTATATATGGACCTTTCATCCTTCATAAAAGGACCAAAATGAGATTTTGGTTGCAGAGATAGTGACAGTCATAGGAGTTTGGTTGTCCAGTGCTGCAAATTGATTTATTTATTTATTGTAGAAAATATAACTTTTGATGGGAAAAAAAGAAAAAATAATAATAATAGCAAACTATGTAGTCCAAGTTGTCACTTATATTCAGGCTTTGTCCCTATCAACTGTTATCCATGGCACCACTCAGTAAGGATATCTGTAAGCATTTGAAGATGTAAATAATGTAGTCAGTTGCTTCCAAAACAGAAAAGTTGGGATTTTTAACTTTCTTGTGGCTGTCTCTAAGGTCTATTGAACTCAGGCTATGTGCCTTGGCTGATTATACCTAGCATACTATACCTGTTTGCTTTAAGCTTATAATAATTTTTAACTCCTGCTCAGAGAAGCAGATGTTTAAAAAAAATGTTTGAACAGCAAGCTGAGTGCAGCCACATTACTACATGGCCTTCAGCTGTGTAAGGCTACAGAGTTATTGATGTGCTGCAAACTGAGAGCACAGATTTTCTTTCATACAAAACATGTTTGACTTTATCTGTAACAAAGTAAGCAGAAATCATATTCTCTGAACTGCAACTGTGGCAGTTTTAATATTTCTGTAAAATTCTTCTTTCTGCAGTATCGAGGTGTCCCTTTGAATATCCTATCACATGTCAAGGGAATTTAAAATGAAAGAAAGAAATAGTGAAAGAAAGTTCTAGGACAGATTTGTGTTGTAGAGTTTTTATATGTTAATTATACTTAATTTGACTTCTTAATATTAGTGCAAGACCTCAGTAGAAAAATTTAAAGGCCATGTTATGGGGAAAATACTAGAAATATGAGTAAATATTATAACTGAGAAAGAGAGGAAGTCCTCCTAGGGAAGGAAAAGCAGTAGCTCTCAGATCCTCATTCTCCTTGTGAATGAGCTCTGTTCAAAATACATCTGGAGTACCTATGGTAGTAGAATTTGTTTCTTTGCAAGCATTTTAAGTGCACTTTACTAAACATGCAGTGTTGGGAGGAGGACCTGTCATTTTGTGAGAATGTGAACAGCGAACAGGAGGAATGATGTGTTTCCTGGGAATAACCAGAGGAAAATCTTGATCTGATACAGTAAATTGTAGTGAACATTGAGCACTTTGGAGTAGCCTGCTTACTTAAGTGGGTCTTTGGGGGGCTTTCTTAGCATTTCATTTACCTCAAAAAGTATTTAGCTTTGGAAATTTCCAGGTTGTTGTTTGGGTTTTTTTAACACAGTTATCAGTGTTTTACATCAGTCTCTAATCTGGATTATGCCTTCTAGGCAATTTTAAAGCATAAATGTTAAATAGACATTGCACAGAAATAATATCTTTCTCAAATACTACTTAAGAGATAAGAATTTAGTATATGCAGATGGACCATCATATCTCTGGGGAGTTTTACAGCTTACTGCTTTGATTGATATTTCTCATTGATACAAAAGACACGGTTTGTATATCTGAAATGTGGCATGAACATGTGAATTCTGAGCATGAATCGCCAATATCGAATTTTAATGAGTCTTAGCCTAGCCTACATTGCATCTTCAAGTATATTGTCCTAGGCCGGTAATTACAGTCTTTTATACAAGACCTATTTTAAGATACTGTTTTTTATATAATGTATATTTTTATCTTGACTTTGAAAGATCAGATCCTGTTTGTCATGTAAATTCTGCCTTGTGAATGCTGTGGTGACTTAAAGAAACATCTCAACTTTCAAGAAATTGAAGCAGCAGTATTTTTCCTATGATTGCCATGTAAATGCAGTTTTCTTCCAAATTTTTCTGACTGAAATAATGGTGATGGAGGGAGGTGGAAGAAGAATATATGGCAAATTTAAAATTAAGTCGATTCACAAATGAAACAGCTAAAATAGATTTTATTTAGCTCTACTCAGAGTCAAAATAAATGTTAAAAAATCAAGTATTTATAATATGCAGGCTGAATGCTCAGTTCCAACACAAAGATTAGTGGAGATCCTCTTCTTTTTTCTTGTTCTGCTCAGTCTTTCACCTGGGTAAACTTGAACACAAGAAGCTTAACTGAAGTATCCTATGTTGAGTCACTGGTACAGATCTCTCTGCCCAGGATCCCTTTGGCTTTTAGGAATCTTGCTTTAGTCCTCTTGGGATCACCCAGGTCTGTGAGCTTCAAGTGGTATTAAGAAAACCCAAATAAGTGGTATTTTAAACAGTTGGTTTAAAATCAAACAACCTGAATATGTAAGATCATGCTACAAATAACTTGTTCAAAAGAGAGGAATTCTCATCCGTTTTGCCAGTTTCTACCAACTGCAAATCTAAGTGAGGGTATTTTTTTATATACTGGTAGAGATGCTGGGTATAATAGGTATTTTTTATGTCTTCTAGTAATCTACTCTGTTTTCCTTTCACTCTTCATATAGTATCTGCTTGGAATAAAAAAGATGTGACAATCACAGTGGCCCTGGCATTCCTAAGTCCAGCAGCTGTCCTGAGATGTATAAACACTGCTTATTTTTAAACATGCAAAACTACTGGGAGGAGAGCAGAGGAAAATGAAGAATTCAAAGTGATTACCAGATTACAGAGTTATAAATAATATGTAAAACAATGGTATGTAAATGTACCATGGTGTAGTTAGAATATATTGCCACAAAAAACTTTTTATTTAATAATATACCATGGAAAATGAATCTTCAAAACCAGGTAGAATTTTAGACAAAGGTAAATAATGCTTTAATGTTTCCTAAAGGGGACAACTACATCCTCACTTCCTGTTGTGGAGGCAAACTTCAAGCTAATAAACGACATCAGAGTAACAACATTTTTCTACTGGTGAACAAAGCGTTTGGACACAAATCATGTCATTTTCTCTACATTTCCAGGATTTAGGATCTCTGTCTCAGTTTTAGGAAGACTTCCCAGTTCCACAAGTAAATTACTACTTTTCTCCTATGGGATTATATACCATCATGTTTCAGTCTGACAGTAACATCTTTGTAAGGATCACCCAGCAGCAACTGTATTATTGAAAGTGATCTGCTGAAGAAAGAAAAAATTTCAAGATATCAACAATTTGGCCATGACATTTAAATTATATAGGCTGAGCTCTGTGTGCACATCCTAAATTATATGGCCAGGTAACTCAGAAAACATAATCTGTATAAAGAGAAGATTTCTCTGCTATAATCTGTGTAAAGTAAAACAATGTGAAAGACATATATATTGGTGTCAGAATGAAAGTACAACAGTTTTTACTTCATGAAATATAACTCAACAAGTGTATGGTTCTTATTTCACATAAGCGTCTTAGTTCTCTTCTAGTTTAGAAAAAGTGATATGAAATATAGGTGATAATACTTACACCATCTTGGGTCCATCTTTGAATTCATTATTTGAGTTCCTATTGATGTTATTTTTCATTGCAAAACCATCAGGGTACATTAAGTTTTTCAGAAGATGAAAACATGTTGGTAAATGAGGTTGTTACATTTCCTACTTCTTCAGAATTAATTACTATTCAATTCATATGGCAGAATTAAAGCTAATAATGAAGCTGAAAAACTTGTGTCTCAGCTATTATCATTAAATTTGAAATACAATCTGCATTTTATATAAGTCTGTGAGAGTAGGTATTGTCCTGAGAACTTTTTGTATTATTAGTATCTCTCAATAATTTATTTTGATGCCTAGTCATCTTTTATTTCTCTCTCTTTTCTTTTTTTTTAACTCTCCTGTAGGACATGAAGATTTCTGAATACTCAAACATAAAGCCTGTTTGTGTGTGAAAGAGAGGAATGCTTTTCAATAGCGCATTTAGATATATCTAAACCCCAGCAGTCAGATCACTGCTCTGCCGCACTTCGAATTTGAAAGACCATGAGGTATATGCTTGCATGATATTACTATAGCTTTTTTGAAGAAGACTTTCTTCCTGTGGCCCATTTTATCTTTGCCAGTTTTCAGTTATTTCAAACTGGAGTTGACTGTCTGTAGCTCCTGAGGCACATCAGCTGCCATGCTGCAGTGCAGCTTTGACCTCTGTGTTCTGGATGACTCCAACAAAATTGTTCGAGTCATTTGACATTAAAATAATGTTCAGTGACTCTGTCATTTTCAACCAATTTCCTGAATAATTTCAAATCTATTAATATACAGGAAACTGCTGCTTGACAAAGGTTGGATTCTGTGAATGCAGGAGCACCAGTTAATTTTTAACTTCCCTTATTATCTGAAATGAAACCTGATATGACAGGCTCATTTCCAATACCAGATAGTGAGGAAGATGGAAGCAATGCACATAACTGACATCCTTATCTGAAAAATTGCAGTGATGTCTTATTTTTCTTGTAGTCCAATGTTTTACATGAAAAAAAGAAAGCTAAGATAGAAATATAATGCTACTGCACCAAAGTCTCACAGAAATTCAGGAGAAGAAATTTCATTTTAAACTGGAATTTCACCTTTATACTTGTAGCTTATTAACTGAGCCTGTTAATTACAGTTACAAAAACCCCTGCTACATTTTCTTTCTTTATCAGGCTTCTTGGCTGGAATGAAAACAGAAGAGTTAACTGATCTATATTAGGCACTATCTAGATCTTGTTACTGCTTCTTTCAGTGTTACCTCCATTTTTATTTTGATGGTTTTACCTAATGACAATATTAAATAACAAAAAAAAGCCAACATATAGCCTGACACTTAAGAACGCTGAACTCCCTTAAAAATTATTCCAAATACACTTTTAATTTACCTGTTACATTTTAGACAGCTAACAATTCCAGCTCTGAAGTTTACACCTGATTTTTTTTCATGGCATCTTAGAGAGTGTGCACTAAAGGGTGTCTGTGCCAAGCTACTTAAAACTTGGTGAAAAGATCATTACTCTGCTGAAGAGACTGACTACATATTATGAACTAGTAAGAACTGAATCATTGAAGAGTTTATTTTCAGCAGACAGAAAAAGGTATGATGTTGCCAGATTGAAAGATATGACATATTGTTTTACTTTGATGAATATTGAAGATTGTCTCTTAAAGAAAAATTGAAGACCACAGATCTTCACATGTCAAAAAAATGGATAAGCCCAAGGGGAAAAAGGAAAGGGAACCACGAGCTAAAAATTGAACCGTTGAAATGTGGTGATGATTGTAGTCATTATACTGCTGTCAATTAGATTAGCAAGTAGCTCTGGAAATGGAATTGGATGACAAAGTAATGGAAAACTTATTTTGACTGCAACCAATTGGCTTACAGCAAATTAGCTAATGAATGACTTGAGTTTTCAACTCAAAGGTAGATTTCTCAAATCTTCTGGATAAATACCTAAAATTAATCAGATCATTATCTTCTTACAAGCAACATCTCTGGAACACAGAAAACAAACAGCTCTTACTGAATTTTCCCCAAATACTTCTGAAGAAATGGAAAATATGCATATCTCTCCTTTCAAATAGGCAGACTCTGAATACTCCTTTCTGTCAATATCCAGCCTTCACGGAGAAACTCACAGAAAGGCAACAGGCACCTCTGGACAAGAGAGCAGCTTACTATTTGATGTAGGGAAAAGAGCAACTGTAGAACAGGACAACTTTAGGACACAGAAATTCTGGTCTGAGCCCCCAGTGCAACGAACAGAAGCCTGGAACCACATGAAAAGAATATGACCATATGCAAGGAAGTGACAAATTTGCTTTGTGGCCTTCAAAGCATAGCCCATCTCCTTCATTACCGTCTGTACACGCTGGGTGCAGTTTGGTTTCTGGAAGGAGCTAGACATCATGTTTCCATTCAGTCTTAACAGCCCAATCCTTTATTTTTATTCTGGTGAAAAAACAGATAATTTCCATTTAACACTGCTAAACAAAACCTGTCAGTTCATCAGTATAGGCAATGTTAGGTGTGCAAGAAGCAGGAAAATGTCTCAGAGATATAGAAAAGCTATTAAAGTATAACTCAGTTCCTCACCTCTAGTCAGAATTGAGACAACCTACATACATTTTATGCCATGACTTCAAAAAAGGTAGTACTCTTAGATATATTCTTAATCTAGTCACAACATGACAGATATGAAGGTCCATTACCTCAGTTCTTTATTTAGAGTTAATCAGTGTAAACAAATCTGAAATTTAAACACATGTATCCATACAGGATTTTCATATGCATACTAAAACTATTTTTCAAGTAATATAAGTTAAATTGACACATCTTTTAAGACAGAAAAACCTTACTTTGCAGTTTAAGGCATTGAATGGCTGAATTTCTGTGCATTTGTCTCACACAGGGTAGGAAAGGAAAGCAGTAATAATAGCCATGAGTCAAAGCTGTGATAGCAGGCTTCAAACTGTAACATCTGTATATGTTCACTAAAAATATGGCTCTAATAATTGCAAGACCATTCCATCCAGTATTTATTACAGAGATGATTGAGTACAGTTGTATAAAACGCAGACTCTTTAATCCATTTTTCTTGTCTCTTTGGATGGCGGCCATACTTCAGATGCACTGCACTGCTGACAAATGAGTGAAGAATGCAGAATGCCTTTTCTTGTCAGGAGCATTGCAGCAGGATTGTCTAATTCTTACTATAGATAAAATAAACCCCAAAAAACTATGCACAAATATGCAGCCATGCTGGAGACAGCAAACCTGAAATGCTCTCCTATATCTTGCATGAAACTCAGTCAGGCGATAAAGAATTGTCATTTCATTCATCTCATTTTTGAGGATTCCACTTATTCTTTAAAAATGCAGTTCTTGGTATTATATTAAATATGGAGATGGAGAAGCAGAAAAGTTTGTTTAGAATATAAACCCATTTCAGCTGTGAATTCTCAACTTATTTTTTGACTATTCTGGTTTTTATTGACTTTTTGTAAACACTTTTCCTACCTCTTATTCCACTTTTCTTTTTCTTTTTGTTACTACTTCAGTTGTTTTTTTTTTAGAGAACATTAAGAAAACATAATTTTTAGGATAATCTATCTTAAAGTACCCCAAATCCTCAGCAGGCAAGCATTAGGTGCACTGAGATCACTGGCAGTCTTGCTGAGCAGCTTTTCAAATTGTCCGTGTCATCTGGGACTGAGGAGTGCCTTTTTATTCTACATAATTCTGGACAACACTTAGGACACTAATGTTCAGCACCCAGCAGAAAAGTCCTATAAAATATAAATATAATTTATATATATATATATATATATATATATATGTATATATGTATAAACAGATAATATGTATGTATCTTGAGAACAGCAATATTATGATCATCTGAAACAAAAATATAGGAATTTTGATTAGACACAAAGAATACCTACAGTTATGTCTTGATAATGTGTACAAATAAAAAAGGTAATAGTAATCACATTTGGTATAAAAAGGCTGAAAAAAGAGGCACGGTTTTTTTCCATCTTTTATGGAATGAAAAACCTGCCATTCTTTCTGGGAAGTGTAAAGGTCCCTCAGAGGAGAATAACAGTCACTCTACAAGAACAAATTATGGAGAACATTGCCCTTTATTCTACATGGAATGACTTGTACAAAAATTATTTTTACTGATGAATTCAGACAAATTAATACAAAATATATACAAGTCTTAAGATAATATTAACATGTTAACATGAGAGCAATAAAACATATTCCCCAACATATGATCCAATCCAATTCCAACTGAAAGGATTAGAAAGACTACCACTTATTCTTAGAAAACATTCACTCATGCCATTAGGGAGGCAGGCTTTTGAAGTTAGAGTGTTTGCTATTAGAATGGAATTTTCAAACCATTCCTAAATAAAAAAATAAAATAAAATTAAAAAACAAAACACAAACAACCAACCAACCAAAAAAAAAAAAAAAAAAAAAAAAAAACAACCAAAAAACCACAAAACAAAACACAACCCCCCCAAAAAACAACAAACGAAAAACCACCACCCAAACAAACTTAACCCCACCAAAAACCACAAAACCAAAACTAAACAAAACAATCCAAAAAACAAACAAACAAAAAACCCCCCAAAAAACCCCAAAAACAAAAAAAAAAACCCACCAAACCCAGCAGTTAAATAAACAGCAGAAAACCTGCAGCAAAGGCTGGTAATCTGAAGCCAATTTTTTAAATCACATTTTACTGTCGCAGATAACACAATTGATGAAACACAGCCCATCATATAATTATCTCATATTACTGATATGGTTGAAACAGGACAGTAACTATATCCTTCTGCCACTTCTCTGTCCAAACACTGTCTCTAAAACACTATGGACTTCTAATATAACACAGACTCCTTACCTTTAGCCAGCCAGGCTGTAGGAACTCTGGAGCTGCCCAAACAGAGCAGTTTATCTATGCAGCCACTAGTGATGACATATATATGATTAGGGGAAGACAGGCTGCTTGCACTGTTTGGTGGTGCTTCTGGTCCAAATTGCACAAATACTTGTGGATGGCATGAATTCCTTTTCAGAAAGGAAAAGGGAGTTACTTGATCTATTTCCTGAAAACAATCATCAGCTTAAAATAGCACCAGAAACTTGCTTGAAGTGTCCAGAGCATTAATGTCAGGATCTCTTAAAATATTTAATGCAGAATTTCAGTTCTATGAGGTTATTACCTAGCAGGTGGATCACAAAAAACACCTGTTTGTGCAAAAACCTGCAAAGTCAGTGGTGAAATTACTTATTTAATAAATTATTAATTGTAATAATGACCTATACAATAACTAGCCAGTATAATAACTCATACAACTATCCATTGATTATTAATAATTTTCAGACAGTGGGAGGTTTTCAGCAACCCGCAGTACTACTTTCCTGAACCAATGCAGTTCCTCATTCTGCAAGGAGCGTGGGAGAGGAAAACTGTATCACAGAGAGAGGAAAAATATTCAGTTGTTCTGGATTTATACCAAGCTAAAATTTTTCAAAAGGCAGGATATTGAGTTCTTCCTAATGGTCTTACTAAGAACTTGTCCAATAGCACCCATTTATATGAACTCTGAGTATGTATAGCATGCAATCAAATAAATTGGATAATCACTTTCTCTTAATAGTCTTGTAGTGATTGTAGTGACTGAACATTCAGATGCTTTCACATATTCTACGTGTTTGGTTTGTAGTATAAAAATAGCAGGCAAACTGAATTATTTCATCTTGTTCCAAGGATGAAAACATGACATGGGCTTGGCATACTTTCCAGATTTAACTTGACCTATAGTAGTTTTTCATCATGTAGGTAGTGAAAGGATAGGGGGAGTGGAGGAAGGGTTCCACTACATTTCTTTAAAAAATGGTTAGGAATAAATCTGTATGATATGATTTACTCAGTGCTTTTGTCCTTCCGTTCCATTTGTGTGCTCAGCACTTCAAACTGATTATTCCCCAAATCAAGCTAATAGACCAATTAGCTGAAAGTAAAGGTAAATTAGACATTGTAAATATAGCATAATTAGATTTACTGACAATTAATGAACTGCTGCAGATACAGCACATCCACAAAGGAATATCAGGAAAAGTAGAAAATGACTGATCTGAAAGTATAATTTGTTAAAAATTTTTATGCTAGAAAAGATTTATTTTATTCCTCTATTTTGATTGCTATCAGCATTGCTATACTATTATCAATAACAATGAGTATATAAGTAAGTAAAAAATTATTATCTTTTCTAAAACATGGAGGATAAGCAGTCTTGTTGAGCAGAAGACCCTTAACACTGATAATTTCAGTGTTGTACTCTGTTGACACCATAAGATCTATCCAGTAGTTAACAGTCACTGTGCAAGTCAAAGTGGAAAATTTTAATTCCTTCCTTTCATCCCTTTCCCTTCTCCACCCTCATTCCTCTCAGCTTTTAGCAATAAAGCCATCAAACATCCTGGTTTTACTCCTCCTGCTTTCGAAACATTGAATGTTTACTAGGTATAGAACTTGGGTGACAGATGGAATTCAATAAATATTGAGATATTGTCATTTGAGGTGCCCTGATGCCATTTGAATTGGATCATCAGTGGAGGTAGAAGTTATATAAAAAACCTCTTGTCTAAAATGGCACCAAATATGGTTTTTTAGGCAACTGAATCAAAGCTCATATCATTTAAGAATCTAAGCATCTAAGTATCTCATATAATTTAAGTATCTAAGAATATGAGCTGTAATCCATTTTGAAGTTAAGGTGGGACTAAAATTTTGCATCTAGAGTCAGAATTCTAGGTGAGTGTCAGATGCCCTTGTTCCCTTTCCAGTCACTGGGCTTGGCTTAGCTGCCAATGTGCCAGCTCCTTGTGCTATAACAGGCACTCTGAGGTGTAAGTTCTGGCCTCCATCTGCTTCTCCAAAAGGTGTGTATCTCACCTAGGTCCTGCTGCATTTATTTGTCACTTATGTGCAGTTGTATAAAGCTGCATAGAATGCCACAGACATTTCAAATTATAGCAAGCAAGTGTATACATGGACAGCTCAGCTGGACATTAGCTGGCCTTTTCACATACAGATGCAGTCAGATCAACTCCTTTGAGCTGAATCCCACTGTTAGAACCTGTATGGAATAACCCCGCTCCTCCTAAAGTCAGCAAGAAAACGAGGCCCTTCCAGAAAAGGGTCCATGAAAATTTCACTTCAGAGCATCAGCATTACTTCTCACTTTGAGGAGGACCCAGTTCTGAAGAAGCCTGCAGCTCCTTTGATGGAGCTGACAGCCCAGGTGGGTGTCTTGGGTGGCACATAGATCTAGACACATCTGCATGATCAGCTGAGTCATGGAGTGCCCCAACCTAACGATGAGCAGGCAGCAGGAGACACTCATGTAAGCAGTGGCTGAGTCTGGGAGAAGGTCCAAAGCTCATGGGAATCTACAGATTGTGGATTTACAATCTACAGACAAGGTGCTTCCCCAGCTGAGCAGTGATCTCAGCCATGAAAGGCTGTGATAATGCAAAATCTTTTGATATCTTGTACCCTCCTCTGTGAGTCTGCCTTGAGCTATTGTCCAGTCAGCAAAGGCAGCTCTTGCCTAATCAGCCTTTCTGGGACTTTGGGAGGACATTTAATTGATTCTAAATTTTGAGCAGTCAGAGCAGTTCCTGCGCTGGAATGGAATTCCAGTAGAAATTAGAAGCTTAGGTCATAATGCTAAGTCAAAAGATTGACTTTGACAGGTCAACATTACCTATTAATTGCTATAGGTATTCAGTGTTTGGCAAATTTTATAAAGGTACTTATTGGCCTAAAATATTTCAGTGGATTTTGTTTGATTTCAATCCCACAAAGCCACTTTAAAATTTTACCATATACCATACAAAATTAAGTCTTCAACTTATGTGACAGGAAATAATATACATTTATAAAATATAAAATATGCATAAAATATACATTTTTTTCATTGAGGGATATTTTTTGTGGATAAATACCTTAAAGATTGTGAAGTTAGCCATATTGTATATTTTATAGTTATCATAATTATTGATTGAATGCAAATGCATTTCCTTGAGAAACTCATATTATCAGAGTACACCTTCAATCCTCATAACGCTCAAAAGAAAAAAAAAAAAAGGACAAGAAAGGTACCCTAGTATGCCAGTAGTCTACTGCAGCAAAACCGTTTCTTTCTCATTTTAGTGTCATCCACTAGTTCAAGAGTTAATATATTTCCTCGCCATTTTAGAAATTCTCATTAACTGTCACGTTGCTATTTCAAAATATAGATTACAATGCTTGCATATCTGAGCCTCATAATCATATTCTTTTAATGTAAAGCGCTTGTATTAGGTATATGCCAGAGACTGAAGAAAATTCTAAAATTAACATTGTTTCAGTGTAAAGGCCCCTTTCCCCAAAGGCAAACTCCCGCCTATATTTAGTATTATCTGGAGATAGCTGCAAATGTCATATATGACCTTCTGTTTTTACTTGACCACTTCAAGCTACATTCAAGGTAAACATTTAGCTAGACTTTTCCACTTTTATGAATCCAAACCATTTCCTGCCCAAAGCCCACCTTGAAGTCTCTGCAAATATTTCCCTGTCTGGCTGTGCAAAGAGCTTTACCTTACTGCAGTTTAATAAATTTTTACTCACCTCTTTCAAAACATAAAGGTCATTAATGTATTCTTTCTTCTTTTTCCTCCTGAGATAAAAATTATTCTGAGGACAAATTTAAACCAAAAACCAGAAGAATGACTTAGGGTTCTAATATTTAGCTAAGGTTATTAAATGCTTTTTGTTCCACCCATCCCAGTATTTTAGATATAGAGTGAATTTTATCCAGCAGCTGATGAACTCTGATGTCACTGTCTAAAACCAAGAGGAGTTTTAGGACCACAGGAAAATTTGATATGGAAAGGATCTCAGGAGGCCTTACAGTTCAATATTCTCAGAGTAGGGTCAGCTGTGACATTTTTCCCCTGGTGGGGACTTCCTGTTCCAGATCATAGCTGACCAGTTCAACAAGGGCTCAGCCTTCTGAAGATCCAAACTACACAAATTCCTTTTGAAATGGGCTGGTGGTAAAGAATTTCTACCAGCCCCCACAGATTTCAACAGGGAATTAAAGGTACTCAACTGCTTACAGGCTCAACCCAGATAAAAGAATAAAGCATAGCATTTGTAGGGGAGAAGTTTCTTACAAGGGAATTATTATATTTTTTGTACACTCACCAATTAAAGAGCTCTCCCCTGGGCTACCAGAAGCACTGAAAACTTTGTAAGCCTGTGTCCTTTGAGCAATGAAGAAATACATAGGGGGCTTGCTCCAGAAAGCCAAATCAATTTCAAACTTAGTGACTCATGAGCCTTGTTGAATTTAGTGCGAGAACAAACAGTTTTTTCAAGGAAATAAACAGCACAATTGAAACATCAAGCTTTAAACCATTAAAAAGAAAAAAAAAAAAGAGCTTGCTTTCAGTATGGTTTTTATTCTTTTTTGATTCTTTAAAATAATAGCATGAGAGTTTAGAAGATGATAATGCGAGGACCTGGACTCTGCTGTGCCTCCATGAGCTGTGCAGTTTTGAAGAATCTACACAACTCTTCATCTAATCATCAGCTAGAGTTACCTGCTGCCTTGTTTTGATTTCACTGGAACTGATGCTAGCAGAAGATGAATATACTGGCAAAGACCAGGTACCTCAACAGTGAGACACCAAACAGAACAGTCTCTGTATAGTCACCTTCATTTTATAATGTAAAAAAGACCTGGTTTTGTAACCTTTAACAAATTTTACTCAAAAATAAAGCAGTTGTAATAAATGCTACTCCTAGAATAAATATATAAAATCCCATTGAAAATTCCCTTCCTTAGAATAAAAAAAATGTTCCCTTATGCCTTCCAGAATTCAATAAAATATTCATTGATGTTGAAAGGGTGGAAGGGAAAAATCTCATCACTTGTGTTTGCCCTTTTTCTTTAACTCTTACTTCTCATACTCTTCTCAAATATAAAGAGCACTTGCGCTGGTTCTTTTATTTAATTTGAGCCTTAAAAAATGAATTTACTTGCCATTTATAAGAAATATATTGTCTGAATTCCCACTGTTTTCACTGTCTATCCATAGACTTACGATGTCTTTATACAGTTTGCAAATAAAAAAACCCCAGGATAGCTTTGTAAAAAACAGTGGAGGGTAGTACACAGAATATTCCGAATTGAAAGGGACACACAAGGATCATTGATTCCAGTTCTTACTTGAATGGCCTATAACTAAGCTATGATTGTGGAAAGATGTGATATGATGTAATCATGACAGCATGATGTAATAGAATTGTATGGATCTCTACAAAAGCAAAATTGCCACAATTTATATCACTAATGTGTTTTTCTCAATCCCTTTGGAGACAGAGCGCAGACCAGTTCACCTTCCCCTGGAGCAGCACCCAGTACACCTGGAGATGACTGTCCCAGGGATAGAAACACAGCCCTCCTTATCTGCAATGGGCTGATCTAGACTGCACTGGATCAGGGTGAAGTTGCAGAACACCTGTGGTACATTGATGACATCACTGTGGGCAACAATCCAGAAGGAGTAGTTCAGAAAGGGAAGCAAATAGTCAAAAAACATATGAAAGCTGGTTTTTTATATTCAAATTTTTTAAGAAAGGCAAACAGGAGTTCCAGTTTTTAGAAATAAAATGTCAAGATGGACATCATCAAATCTGAATGGATGTGATCAACAAAACAACAACTACATCTCCACCAACTAACAAAAGCCTTCTTAAGCATTGTGGGTTTTAAGAGAATGCAGGTTCCAAATGACAGTCTGATTGCCCTCTCTATCAAGTGATCTGGAAGAAGAATTATTTCATATAGGGCCCTGAGCAATGACAAGCCTTTGAACAAGACAGGAGATAGTTCAGCTCAGGTGAAACCCTGCTGAAGAGGTCTCAGTGTATAATAAATTATCAGAAAGTGAGAAGCAATATGCCTTGTTTACTGATAGTTTCTTACTGCCATGTTGTAGGAAAGCCCGGAAGGTAGAAATCATCTATATGGAGTCCTCTACGATAAGACTGGAAACTGCTGAAAAAGAAGGGAAAATGAAATCAGTTTGCAGAGGTGAAAGCTATCCACCTGGCTTTAGACATTGCTGAAGGAGGAAAATGGCCAATACTTTATCTATATACTGACCTCAAGGTGGAGATGTAATATATAGATAGGATTATGATTGAGGGGTGGACGCGATGTCAACATGAAACATGCTGCAATTATCAAGGCAATCAGTTAAAGCCTAAGTGGCATGAAGGACAATGGCTGAAATATAAATATGGGGAGGTCTGGAAGATTGACTCTATCACACTCCCACAAGCCTGCCAAGTCATTGGGCCTTTCTCTGCCCCTTTGGATTTGGGGAACTCAATCCAGCTCCCCTTCAGTCACACTATCAAGGCAGTAAAAGTCACCCAGATTAATGAAAAATGAATTTTGACAAAACTACACAATCTCAGAGGTGATGGGATCAGATTTGACTTCAGCATACTGCAATCCAGCACCACACACAATATTTCATGCTCTGAAAGAGTGTTATGACCAATTGTGTCCAAAATCATGGACTAAAAACTCATTAGATATTTTATAGGGATTTGCCCGTAGACTAAGGGAATGATATCTGTGGATATATATCACAAGAAAGGAAAGGTGATGGTGATTAACTGGTATTAGAAACTGTGGGAACTGGGCATGACTTAAATGCTAGAGAATAACAGATAGATACTGTTCTGGTTTTGACTGGGATATGGCTATTTTTCTTCCTAGTAGCTGATACAATGTGATATGTTTAGATAATGAGATTATTGTTGATAACATACTGATGTTTCAGTGGTTGGCTAGTACATACCTTAAATCAAGCACATTTCAATTTCCCATGCTCTGCCAGTGAGGACGTGAACTAAAAACTAGGAGGGAGCACGGTCAGGAAAACTGATTCAAACGATTCTAAGGGATATTCCGTAACATAAACCATCATGTTCAGCATGTGAACTGGAGGTAATTGATGGGGAGAGGCCAATCCCTGCTCAGTAACAGGCTGGGCATCAGTCAGCAGGTGGTGAGCAATTACATTTTGCATCAATTGTTTTTTTGGGTTTTTGTTCTTCTCTCTCTTCTTGTTATCTCCTTAATCATTATTATGAATATATCTCACTTTATTTCAAAAGAGTTATTAAACTGTTCTTGTTTCAATCCACACGTTTTACCTTTTTCCAGTTGTCTTCCCCATACTACTGGGGTGAGGTGTGTAGGGCAGTGAGCAAGTGGGTGTGTGGTACTTAGCTGCTGTCTGGCATTAAGCCATGACAGGAGGCAACCCTGTAAAAAAGAGTGCTTGCAATGTGCAGAGGACATGAGAAAAGAAATTCAAGCATTTCAAACAAAATTTAGAAAAAAGTTAGCTCTTAAATTTTGTTGACATGGTAATCACAATAATGTATTATTAGTATCACAGTTAGGTAGAATCAAATAACTCCTCTTCAAGCATAGTAGGGAAATAAAATAATTGAAATTCAATTGAGCTTTGTTCTGCACACTGAAAGCACAACTACACTTCTTTCTGCTGCTCTTGAATGTGAATCGGTTTTCATTTGACTATTGAGATTGTCTCGTTTACTCTGAATAAAGCTGATTTCCTGGTTACCTGGTTTACCTAAAATATATGTTGGGAAAACACATTTCAGAACTATTGTATGATAATTTATGGCTTAATATCTGATGCCTTTTCCATTTTTTAGGATCTTTGTAACTTTAAATGCTGCATGAAGGGGAAATAATTTTTAATGCATTTCACATTAAATAGATTAATTTTAAGTACATGGTGCTACAAGTTATTCTTTTCATGCTAGGTATTGCAGGGGGAAAAAGTTTAGATTAATTCATAAAAACACTCTTCAACAGAATTTACCATACCACAGCACTGGTACCAGCTATACAAACCAGCTATAGCCCTATGGAATTGCCCATTACATTCTGAGGTTTTCCCATCTCTATAATTCTCTATAAATGTTCATATTGCACTTCCACTTTTTGGTGATCTTTCTAACACTTTTCCTGGCGACCTTTCCCCTCAAGATATTGAAATAGCCTGGTGATTTCAAATTTTACCTATTTACAAATTTATCAAATTCATTTAACTTGTCAGAGATATCAGGAAATATTTACTACCTTATATTATCTGTGAAAAAATGCCTTAATATTCCAAGCAAAGCTCAGTTTCGCAGCTTTTGTATTTCCATATATCTTCAAAGCCACCTCTTTTTTCTGTGAGCACTCTGTAGATGTTTATAACATTCTCATTAATGTGCCACCAGAGCACTAGTTGCATGCAAACATGTCTCTTGTGATACACTAAAATACTTAAAAGAATGTTGTCTTAGGCTCTAGATACCTGGGAAATATTTCTGTTTATTACTGGTTTAAATTAATATGTAAATAAACTGATCTTTTATATATTTATTGACTAGGAAAAATTATAACTGAGTTTCTTGTATTTTAATAAAAATATTTTGGTTAAGAAAATGGTCCACACCTTTTCAGTGTGAATCTTTCCCCATCTACTTTCACTTCCCCAATCTGCGTAAACAAGAGGTGAACACTGCAGAAATATTCCTCAAGTATTAGTCAAAAGCAGAAATGTTGCTAAACTTGGTATCTGTCCTACTAAAGGAGCAGTAACAACCCTCTCAAAACAAGGATAGAAACTCTAAATGTGTAACTCATCTCAAACAGTTAGTTGTTCATTTTGTGAAATTAGCAGATCCTAACATTAGCCTGTAAAATCTCATGGTTTATGAACAAACAGCTGGATTCCATGATTTATGAAAGATGTGTAATTAGAATGGAAAATGCAAGAAATGCAAGCAGACAACAGAGGTTAAAACTCTGTCTTCCCACTAAGATACTCTTTAGAAGGAAAATCTCTGGAGGGCACTGAAGGATGAAGAAACTCTACAAACCTCAGACACATTTAGAAATTGAAGTAGGAAAAAATTTTACTAACCTTATCATTCCAAATGAACTCTTCATTTTTATTTGAATATGCCATAATTCCCAGACACAGCCTTTTTAGCAGGAAAGGTCTTTCCATCACTCCTAACATCTAGTTAGGTGCTGATGGTTTGATTTCAGTTCTCTTGCAACTGCTGACATTTGTGCAACTCTCCCTAACTTCTTGATCTGAAAATCTATACTGGATTTTTCTCCTCAATTATCTTATCTCATTTGCAAAAATCATTTAAATAAATCTGTTTGATTTTGCATTACAGAAGTGGACATTCCGCATACTAAAGGGTTCACATCCTCGTGACACAGCCTGAATGATCAGGGAGGCCATGACCCAAGATATCATTCCTACACACGACTGAGGTCTGCCCATTCCAGTGGTTGTAGGAATCTCTTTCTTTTTTATACTGCGCAGTACAAAAATCATGTATGTCATTTTTTTCTGAAAGCAAGGACGCTTGTATGGCTCAGAGCAGGCTCTTCACATCACTATGATGCAAGAACTATTCAGGGAATGCTTAAATTAAGAAATTTCCTAAATTTGATTCTATATCAAACTTTTAGCATCCTTTCAAATGCCCACAGAACAGCTGATCCCCAGAGGTCAGTCAGATGAGGAGTATTTTCAGTGATATTGAAGGGTGAGGAACAAGTGTAACTACATAACAAAAAAACTAACTCAAAAGAAGAGAATGGTTTTCAATCTGCATTTGAGCCATGTGCCATCCACTGTGCTTGCACTGTCAACACCTGAAGATCTATGTACTCCTGTCCAGCTGTTGGTAACTGCAAGACATCTGAAATCAAATCATGGACAGCTAAATTCTTATTCTTATCCTTCTTATTCTAGAAATAAAAAACTCTTTCTTTTTAAAAAGATTCTGGCTGATAAATTTTGATTTTTTCATATCTAAATAATACTCCCACAAATTTCAGGGAGAAATCCCTGTGATACAACCTAAATTATTTTAGTCTGCACATTCCAAAAGGGAGGGTTGCCAGAGAAACTTCCTATTTTTTACTTTACATTTATATATCTGTGACACATAAATCTGTCTTTAAGCCCAAGATTTTGCAATGTATTATTTAAAATTTGCCTTCACAGATGACTTTATCACAAGTCCAATGAGTAATGTAGAAGGTAAAGAAAAAGAAGAAATAATTTGCAGTAATGATTATTAATATTAGCAATGATTCTTCAGATTTGAAACCTCACATATCACATAATCACAGAATTCTTAGGGTTGGAAGGAACCCCTGGAGATAATCTAGTCCAATTCACCTGCCAAGGCAGGGTCACCTAGAGCAGGTGACACAGAAA
Organism: Sterrhoptilus dennistouni; assembly: GCA_013397095.1. Lineage (NCBI taxonomy): Eukaryota > Metazoa > Chordata > Aves > Passeriformes > Zosteropidae > Sterrhoptilus > Sterrhoptilus dennistouni. The sequence continues at coordinate 1,634,753 of VWZU01014042.1, forward strand.
CTCATCCAGGTGGGTTTTGATGGTCTCCAGAGGGGGAGAATCCACAACATCCTTGGACAGCCTGTTCCAGTAGTTCTGACACCGTCAGTGTAAAAAAGTTCTTGGGATAAAATTTCTAGTATTGAGTTTATGGCCATTGCTCTTTGTCCTGCCACTGGGCACCACTGAAAAGAGTCTGGCACAACCCACTTGGAACCTGCCTTTGAGATATTTACATGTACTGATGGGATCCCCTCCCAGTTTTTAATCAAGACGAAGCAGGCCCAGATTTCACTGTCTCTCCTCATAAGAGGGATGCTCCAGATCCCTAATCATCTTTGTAGCCCTCCACTGGATCTTCACCAGTAGGTCATTCTCTTTCTTGTACTGGGGAGGCCAAAACCGGGCAAAGCACCCCATATGTGGTGTCACTAGAGCCAAGTGGAGGGGGAGGATCATCTCTCTCAACCTGCTGGCCACACTCATCCCAATACACTCCAGGATACCACTTCATAGTCCATAATCCACCAAGGCTCCCAGGGCCTCTTCCACAGAACTGCTCTCTAGAAGGTCAGTTCCCAGCTTGTGCTGGTACTTGGGTTTATTCCTCCCCAGGTGTAGGACTCTGCATTTGGCCTTGTTGAACCTCACCAGGTTTCTCTCAGCCCAACTCTGCAGCCTGTCAAGGCCCCACTGAATGGCAGCACAGCCTTCAGGTGTATCAGCCACTCCTCCAGTTCGTATCATCAGCAAACTTGCCAGGGGTCCATTTAATCCCTTCATTCAGGTGATTGATAAAAAAGCTGAATAAGACTGGACTCAACTGTCACCCTGATCTTTTTCAGCCTTCTGATGTTTGCATTTTTGTACTGAAGTTTCTCACAGACTTTCAAGTGATGTTATAACAACTGTCCTTCTTGTTTTGGAAACTGGTCTTTATGTTAACATACATCTCTAGAACAAGAACACTTGATAGACTTCTAGTTTGACCAGTGGGGTCAGAGAGGCGTCAACTTCATTGCCCAATCCCTGATCAAACTCCAAAAACTATATATATATCGAAGTCAATAATAAACTGTCTCTCTTTTTGCTCCTACAACCTGACAGCGTAAGTGTTGTTCTTTTGTGTCGGTCTAGCGACATTCAACATTGTTCCCTGGGGAACACCACAGAGGGCAGGCTTCCATCTGGATTCTGCTCCTCTGACCGTGACCCTCTGAGCTCTGCCATTCAGGCAGTTCTTGATCTACCTCACTGTCCTTTCACGTAACCCGTATTTCCTGAGCTTACCCACAAGGATAGTACAGGGGACAGTGTCAAAAGCTTTGCTGAAATTGAGGTACACAACTTCCACTGCCTCCACTTGTTGACACATCCTACCATGCTATCACAGAAGGCTATCAGATTGGTCAAGTATGACTTGGTGTATCTATGCCTGACTATGCCTGATGACCTTTTCTTTGTCATTCTTGGTGACGACCTCCAGAATGACTAGTTCCACCATCTTTTCAGGGATCAAGGTGAGGCTGACTGGCCTGCATTTGCCTGGGTCATTCTTCTTGCCCTAGCAAACCAGTTTTTGTTAAGCTGGGCTTTGTAAGCAGTGATGCCTAAAGCAACAGAAGAGCTTACAGCTTTTGAATCATATTAGATGAAAAGTAAAAAGCTAATATTTTATCAGAAGTGTTTTAGTGAACAGTGAAAACTGCAGCAAGTACATGCAACCAAGGATAACTAATGGCTACGTTAAGATATATGCTTTGTGCAACTGGGGTGTGTGACTGCAGCATATATCAGTATATCAGCCATTTTCAGTCTGGCTAGTAGGTGTATGAAATACAGCTGTGCCATGGGTCACAGATTTAGTGCAAGATAGCAAGAAGTATACACATGTAAGTTCTCCAAACCCACCCTGAAAGCAACATCACTGCTTTTGCACTGTGCTTACCTGTCAAGTTATTGTGGCCATTCTCTTCTGGTGTTAGTCATGCCCACAATAGAAGATAAGAAGATTATTGAGCTCTTGGGCTCTTATGATAAGCCTTATGCATTATTGCAATTGAACATCACGATTCCACGACACACATACCTTAATGCTGCCATCCACCACTTTCAGTGTGACTGCCTGACACGCCAAGAGGCTGGGCAGAAACTTGCTGCCTCGGGTGTTGCACTGAACTTGATTCCTCCAGGCATCCACCTCTTTTTCAGCAGTTCCATGTGTTTATTTACAGTTAGCAATTCCTAATGATGGGATATGACCTCTTCTCACAAGGACAGACAGTCTGGTTAATGTATTTTATTTGTACCATCTGGCTTTGTAGCTTTATCTGAGAAACATATGGGCAACTTCAGAACAAGTGAAAATAAAATATTAGGTGCAAGAGGCTGTGGAAACAATCTGCCACTCTTCCTTGGCAGATCCCTCCCACAAGTAAATGTCATCCAGGAGTGTAGTTGTCAAGTCAAACGGTGTCCCAGGCAGCCCCAGGTGCCAGGCACTGAGCCTATCAGTGGATGTCAGGAAATGTTGTGTGAGGGTATGCTGTGCAGCCACTCCTGGGTTAGCTGCTGGAGCAGTTCTCTGTCCTGAGAGGGCACTGTCAAATGCTGGACTGTCTTTGCTTTGGAAAGAATAACAGGTGGGGGAAGATAGTGTACTACTAGCAAAATTAAGCTTCCTCATAAATCCTTCTGAACTGATTCAAAAATTTTATCCAAACTTATTCCCTGAATTTTATCTGTTATCAAAGTCTATGTGAATAGTTAAGCTTTTCAGCAACAGGTAAAAAATCACCGCAGTTCTGAGCTCTGTTTCTGAAAATATCTGTAAGAGATGTGAGCAGAAGCACAGGATGAAACTCTCAGCTTGGTGCTCATCTCTCAGAAAGCTTGAAAGGCAAAAGCAGTGTTACAGATTCATACATAACTTTTTCTTTACATATACATGCACTTCTTACATTTGTACAAATGTACAAATAATTGCCAAGACAGATAAGGAAACAAGTCCTTCACTCTTTTGTTGGAAAAAATTGTGGTTGAAGATGAAAAGGTTTTGTAGACTTTCCCTTTCTAGCTAAGATTTGGAAGCGGCTGCCCTTGAGGCAGTAGTGGTGAAGCTGGGTAGCCCTGACCTCTTTTCTTCCTTTCCTGGGACAAGAAAACTCTTGGAATCCCTTTGCTTTGACTCCAGGGCGCTGCATGAGAAAAACTGTTAATTCTTTATCCTGGTCTCAGGGGCAGCAGCAGCACCTGAATTTCTTGCACTTCCTCATGAGCCTCCGGCATCTTGACATTTATTCAGAGTTTGGTTGACCTCTGCTGCCTTTATGTATCTTTAAAGTTCATTCCTGTGCAACTGTCAATACATCTATTTTGTAGCTTTGAAATAAGAAGCTTTAGGGTGGCTAAAAGGACATCTGTAACTGTTCAGTCAAGTGTGGTTGTGATTTTAAAGACCTTCCTGTTTTCGGTTGACTTTTTACTAATATCACACCTATTTTCATCAACGCCTTTGGAAAATATGTTTCATTTTTTAACCATTTTACCTTGTGCTTCATGAAGTAAGCTATAAGGTAGAAATATAATTAGTTTGGGGTTCAAAATTTATCCCAAAAAATATTCCCTGGAGCAAATTTTTGTTTACCCTTCAATCTTTTATAATCATAAAATCAGTTTTTCTCAGAATGATTGAAGTGGTGTTATCAAAAAGCAGAAAGTAGACTTTGAGTTGTATAAAATATTTTTAATATGACACTAAAATAGAAGTAAGAAGTGCAGACTATATAAAATGTACCAGTAATTGAGCACTGAGATTGAGGTTAAGTTCTAGAAAAGCTCCCAAGGAAATAAGGGGATATAATAGGTCAGTTTAATTCTCTGCTGAAAAGAGACATGGCTGTTGTCTAATTTGTTACATTATATGTGACATTCATATCTGGATAGAGCTGCAAGAGTTGTAGCACCACCTCTATTTCTGTATGGCCATTATATGTCAGTGCAATAGTGTGGTAGGTTTAATACAAACACTTCAGGGTGTCTTTTCCAGTTTAGGACCACAAAAAACCCACTGTGCTTTATCTTTTTCAGTCCCATGCATGAAGTAAGTCAATTGGCAACTTCAGGTGAACTGCAGTAACTTCAGTTGTTCTAACTCAAAAGAAGCTGCACTTTGTGCTATATTCTATAGCATGAGATATGTGTAGACTGCAGAGATAGCATGAAAAAAATGACAACGACTCATTTGTTGCATGAAGTGTCAATTTTTTCCTCAGAAACCCTTGCCTTTCAAAGCTGTGTCTACAATGTGAAGGACCATTGTTTTCCATCTCCTTGGGTGATTTTTAGTGTCAGGGGAGTCAAAGGACCCAGCTAAGCCTATTAGACAATCCAAAAAAATATATTTTGCCCATCTGGAAGCATAGCTCTGTTGTGGGCAGCTCTGCTCTGCAGCAGCAGGACATGGCTAAGGTGTGCCTCATAGGAAACTGTGATAATCAGACCTGGAGATGGTGTAGTCACAAGTTTCATTGCTAACTAAGCAGAGTCACAGCCTTCACTCTGAAATTTTTAAAAAATTGCTATCTCAATGGCTTGTGCCAGCTGGTTGCTGCAAGCCCTGGGGACAAAACAGATGTCTCAGGAGGTTCAGCTGACCAGGACCATGCCAGGAAGCTCCTTCTTTCAGGAAGCCATCCTTCAGGCATATTTCTGATTGTACCAGGCTGTGCAGACCACCAGTGCCTGGTCTATCTGCCAGCCACATTCAGTAGAGAGACCAGAGCATCTCTACTGACATTTGCATACATATATTTGGTTATGTATTTTCTACCTCTTTGGCTGCTCATAATTTTTCCTGCATTCCACACCTTCTGTTTTCTATCAAACGGTATCCTTTATCACAGACAATTTCCTTTGGTCTTTTCTCTTTCTCCCTGGTATCAAATCTGATTTTTTTCTTCTAATTTTTTATTTGTGTTCACAATTCCCCTCATCCTTTTTTATATTTCCCTTCTCCTCTTTTCCTATTTCTATGCCTGAATTCTCACAATTCTCTTTGCTCCCTTCTCTTTCCTGCTTCCTTTACTTTCTCTCATTTCTCTAGAAAAGGAGGTTCAAAGATGACCTCATCACTCTCTGCTCCCAAGTAAAAAGTGATATCATGAGATCAAATAGCCTCAAATTGCATATGAGGACGTATAGATTAGATATGAGGGAAAAATATCTTCACTGAAAGAGTTGTCAACCATTAGAAAAGGCTTCCCAGTGAAGTATTTGAGTCCACACCCCTGGAGGTTCTTAAAAAAAGGTGTACATGTGGTGCTTGGTGACACTGTATAGTGATTAGGGACATAGTTTGGACTTAACAGTGTTGGGTTAATGGTTGGACTTGATGATCTTAGTTTTCTTTTCCAACCTAAATAATTCCAAGTTTAATGATTTCTTGTGTCTTTCTTCTTGATCTGATTGTTAGCACTACATTGTGGTGTTGGATTAATCTATTTTTCAGTGACATTTCCAGGCTGAGAATTTAAATAAAACTAATTCATCTACTATGAATATAAATCTGGGATGGGAAGTGTTTTGTATGAAAACCTGTAGAAACCCAATCTTCAAATCTTTAGGTAAAGGCGAATGCTGAATTTCCAATTAATCCCCTCCCACTCATACATCCCACTTCATTAAAGCTTTCCTATAAGGTCACCACAATAGTTTTGTCCCTGAACTTCACCATCCTGAGACTAGAACTATTGCTTTTTGGATTTTTCTTCCCTATTCCTGAGGAGTTATTTGTTTAATTTGTAAACAATTTTTTTTTTTGCTAATTGAAGAAGGATATATTTTTATCATATATGGTAGTTAGACAATGTCTCAGTCAGAATCAAAAAAACCAGAAATTTAGAGTTCATTAAATTTGTTTAAACCTTCCTCACTTTCGGTACTCATTGTAGCAAAAAACCCCAGCTAAATTCTACTTCTCCAACAGATATATTTTCCTTTCTCTTGAAAAAAGGCAAAACAGTAGCAAGAGTCAGGTAGATGTCAAGTTTAATACTGGTCTTCAGTTTTCTGATGTCAATGATTTAAAGAGGACATTGTATTTCTGTAATTTTAGTGGGATCTCTAAAGGACTTAGCAAATAGATGGTGGTCAAAAAAGCTGCATGATACAGCGTAAGCTCACGTGAATGACAAATCTGGGTGTATCTGTCCTTTCAGAAACCCTCAAAGTCCTCATCTGACAGGAGTGAGATTAGCTGTCATCTTTAAATCATTGAAGCCTGCGATCAAGCAAGGCTCCTAATCTTAACAATTCTTTTCCTGCATATCTTGGTGTAGCCATCAAGGTCAGAACCTGCAGATACAGTGCTTGCTCCTAATACGGTGGTGAAGGAAGTTGCATATGGATGGGCAGTGCAGACTGGGCAGTGGGGAGAGAAACCTGAGTCTCGCAGACAAGGGAACACAAATCTTCAGATATTCTATGTATTTTGCACATGGAAAACAGAGTTGAAACTTCATCCAAGTACTGAGTAACAAATCAAAGCTTTGTTTTTCCTTCTATCAATGTTTCTTAACACATTGCCCTTCACTGGTTTATACCAACTTATGTTAGACAAGGATTTTCTCTTATCTTATTCACTTTTACTATATTGTGGTTTATTATAAACTACACAGCACAATGAGGGGCAGCTACAATCAAATTATTATCTTTATTACCAATGTCTCTTTGGCACAGTGAGGATTGCTTTCTGATAGCCCAGGTGCATGCAAATGTCTTCTAGAGGGCTCTCCCCCTCACTCTGAGCCAGGGCAGTCTGTGACTGAGCCAGTTCCCAGGAAGGCCCAGAGAAGCTGAAGGAAGGAAGAGGACTCATGTCAGCCATTATATTAGGCTGAAACAGCTCTTCAAGACTTAATATTTATTGGTAAACTGTATTTCCAATTTTGAAGTCTCCCACATTGAAGGCAAAGGCCTGGGCCAGGCTTCATATGTCCAAGTTGTGAGTTTTAAGTAGAATAACTGTTCAAAATAAAATGAAAGCAGATTTCCTGCTGCAGGGTTCAAGCCTGGCATGGATTTACTGCAATTCTTTTTTTGAATGAATATTGAACTGAATATTCTTTAGATTCCTCTGGCTGGAGATCATAGTAGTCCCTACAGAACAGCAATTTCAAAACTTTTTTGGTCAAGGTAAAAACTTCTGTGTACACATTTTCCACATACCTACATTTATCCATCTATAAATTATATGCATGCACAGTGTACTATTTAAAGTTCACACTCTAAATTGTACCAAAACCCAGAAATTTTAACAAGGATGATATAAACACAAAACAAGCACTGTTTTGAATTTTTAAAATATTCTATCTTTCTTATTAATGGCACAAAAATATTTTCTTCTTGCGCACCAAAGGATTACTTTGCACACCCCCTGGGTTTTATACACGTCACCACATTTTGGAGACTACTCTTTTAATTGATGTGCTATAGTGGAATAAACACCTTCTCAGTAGCAGTAGTAACAGTAACAGTAGCCCAGTTAATCTTTCCACAGACCAGAAACTTGATTTTAACATCACATTCATATGGATTTTTCAGTCTTTCACATCTAGTTCATCTTCTGCTTAGAGTTTTCTGGAGTATATGTGGCTGGTTTGAGTTAAAAACACTTTCATTATGGCTTTAGGAAGTGATGAAGTAACATCACATTCATATAAATTTTTCAATCTTTCAAGTCTAATTCATCTTCTGCTTTGTGTATTCTGGAATATCTGTGGCTGGCTTGAGTTAAAAGCACTGTTATAATGGTATTAGGAAGTGATGAAGACTTGACCGTAGCTGTCTGCTCACTTCCTTTTGAATAGAATCACAGAAATTAAATAAGAGAGTGTTTGTCATTTATTTAATTGTTTGGAAATGACTGTTTATTAAAAATTACTGGAGGATGGCTGATGTATTTCCAGTATTGCCTTCAGGACCTGAATCAACATTGTAACCTAAAACACTGTTGCATTTAGACCAGAAATGATGATATATCATTTATCTAGGAGCCTAATGGTATAACATTACCGTTAATTCAAATTCATGAAATTGATGAATTATTCCAAGTTATGAAAATATTTTAAAATTTTCTCTGAATTTCCAACTTTATATATTTATGTAAATCCTGCAAAGCACGGTTGCTTTTATGTTTTTATGAAGGTCAAATATTTGAATGCCACAATTTGGCCACTAATAAAATATAGAAGGAAAGCAACCATCTCCAGAACTCTTCTGTCCCAAAACAGGACTCTGAGGGTGACCTGGGATGGACTGAACTGCTGCTGTAAAAAACAGACTTGAGCCCTCTGATCTGCTGTCTCTGACACAAACATCACTGTAGCAGCAATCATGCACAAAAACTCCAATCTCAGAACTTCATTTTTCCAGAAAATATGACCTTTAACATTAATGCCAAATAATTAAAATTTTAACTAATAACATTTTAAAGTCTAAAATTTAAACGGATTTTTCAGTTTTCTATCCCTCAGAATATCAAATGTGGTGTTCAGCTTATTATTTTTCTCACTGTAATAGCTGAATCTCCATCTCCATACACCTTGCCACGTTGTAATGGTGTCACAGCTGCCTTTAAGTGTTGTTAGGGAGTTGCTGAACCCCAGCATGTGGGAGAACATGGATAGCATTGAAGTTCATTGAAAATCCCTTTCCTGGTTAGAGCCAAGTAACATGTAAACCATGTAAATCACTGACATGTAACTGCTCTGATTACGCCACATTTCTGTCACTGCTGCTTTTTCCTTCCACAGTTTAAAACTATTAAAGGAGTAACCATACATTATCTCTGCCTTGCAATAGCAACACTTCCCCTCACTTAAAACTAGAGGCTATTATCTTGCCAAATTAGGGAACTCTTCTTGGGATTCCATGGACAGGAGGGACATTTATTAATTCTTCTCTTGATTTTTGTCAGTGAAAAGATATTTGTGCTTCTCTAGAGCCTCTTCAGCAGCAAAAATATGATCCTACTCATATTTAGGTAAAAAAGTTCCCACAGAGTTAATTGGAAATGGAGAGTAGACCATGGTCAAAAGTACTGTAGTATACAGACATCACAGCAGCACCTAGCTGGCAAGAAGATTAGCAAGCACATCTGTTCTGAACCATTAAAATGATATAAAGAAATTGCCTTTAAACCACCTGCAGGACAGTAATTTCATACAATCATTACAGAGTCATTAAAAGTTAATGTAGAAAAAACACCGCTGTGGGAAATGGAATCTTCTTCTGTGTTCGCTATATACTCTAAATACGTGAGCAGAGAAAAGTCTGAAATTTATTGTGTCAGATGATTATCCATTGTCTCCAGAATATATTGTCTCAAATATTTCTTTTGCCACAGATTAGACTATTTTCTACATTTTCAAGCCATACAGAGAATTTTCATGTGGCACATGACATGCACATGGCAGCAGGATTTTGGAACCCATTTGAGATTATATTCTTGAGTTCTAAAAATGGTATAGGGGTCTGAATTTCAGGTTTTGAAATCCTTTTATTCAAAATAGAAACACCAAGATGGGTATAAGCAATATGGAATAAAGAAAACTGAGAAGGGGACACAGATATTTGTGCTAGGATCAAAGCAAGACTGGAGAAAAAAACAATGGAGTGTGAAAAAAGGAACCTAATGTTTTAAATCAAAACAAGCGAAAAGCATTGAGTGATGTCACAGAGAAGATTGTGGTTAAATACTGGAATATTTTCTTATAATCCTTTGTTACATACATAACATGAATGTGAAGGGACTATGAAGGGGCTCATGGAAAGAAGAAATATTACTTACAAATGCATTCATCTGCTGTGAGGGACAGAAATTCTCAATGACAGACTGGGCTGGAAGACATACGTGAAAAGTACTACCTGTTGACTTTGATGATGTCCCCCAGAACAGTCTTGTAAACAAACTATGGAAATACAAGCTTGGACAAAACCATTGGGGTCAGGAAAGATTCATGCACAAGAGGAAGATAGTATATGATATAGAATCACCAGTATGTCCCCATTAATTTTAAAGCTACATTGTGTGGAGTATTTTCCTTAATGAATGAAATAAGAGAATAGAAAATCCTATTAATTCCAAGTAGAATTAGAGGGAAAGAGACCACATGCATTTGGAAGGAAAAAATAAAAGGAATGAAAAATGAACTTGGCAGATTGAGCAAAGGTTTGAAATCAAGAGTATGTAATTTAAGTGGCTCTGGATATTGTAAATTTAAATTTATAATAAATTTGTAAATTTATTGTAATTTGAAAAGCACATGATACTGAGATGTGTAAAGGAGTAAATTCTAGCCATAAAAATACACAGTGTGAAATATGTGTGGAGTAGTCTTTTAAATCTACTAACATCTACCTGGGTTAGTTTTTTTTTCAAAAAAGGTTTATCAGAGGTGTATGTCTACCAAAAAAAACCACCAAACAAAAACAAAGGCAAAAACAAACAAACAAACAAAAAAACTCAAACCAAACCAACCAAACAACAACAATAAAAAACAAACCACAAAAAGTGGTTTGAGCAAAAACCACTCAGAGCAAAAAGTGTGGTTAGAAATGTTGAAAATATAATTGACAGAGAAAAACAAGGAGACCTTTTATGGACCTAACTGTGCATGAAACGCAATCTATAAGTTTTACATGCTGATCTTGAAAAATTCAAATGCTATAAGATGTTCCCCACATCTACTGGGGAGGGTACAAGAAAGAATAACTCAATTGCAGCAAACAGTGGTAAGGCTGCCTATTAGGAAAACAGTTCATTAAGATAGTGGAGTAACAGCAGCTGCTTCACAGAAAAGTTCAGAATCTCTCATCACTGGAATTTTTAAGACATTGTTTTGTCAAATATCATTTAAGGAAATGCTGATGTAATTGACTCCTTGTTCAGTCAGAATCATGGCTGGTGTCTCTACCATCCTATGGTGTGGCAACTGCCTGGAGTTTTGGAATAAAGCCACTTGTCCAATCCATAACTATATTCGGAGGAACACAATTTTTCTACAGCTGCTGAAAAGGGGGGAGGACTGGAATGGGAGGAGGAATAGAAGGAAGGTTGGAAATGGTCTGTAAAGCAGAGTGCTGCATCAAAAAAATAATTTTAAAATGTGTAATTTAAAATATGGCAGTAAAAGGTAAAGCTACAAATGCAATAAAATAATCAAAGGAAATAGACACTTCTGTAGCAAAAATATGGTCTTATGTCATTTAAATACACAAGCAAAAAGCCAATCAATATTCTGTGAAGCCACTGAGGGATATACAGAAAGTGGGAAGTAAGTTAATGACGTTAGTATTGCTCTGAGCCTGAATAAATTCTCTGCTTTCGTCTTCATGAAATAAGCCAAAGGTCAGATTCTGAGGATTGGGATATTTTCCCAAGTGGGAGGGAAGGGAATGGAAGCGTTGAAAGACTTTATGAGTACATCAAAGCAGAGAGGCAATTAGAGCTGATAAAAGTTCACATAGAAGCATATAGAGATAAATTGCATCCCAGAATTTTTTTAACCTAGCAAATTGCAGAAATATGTAGAGTTTTCCAGCCCATAAGCTCTAAGAAAGCATAATATATATATAGGATTCAAGAGAACAGAGATTCAAGAGTCAAATTGGGGTGGCCATGACACTGAAGTTTATTTATTTAATGATTTATATTTTTGTTTATTTATTGTCTCAGCAACACACATGGGAAAGACTATATAATGAGACCCAGTGAAGTGAGTTATACATTGACAAAGGAAAGAGATAGCAGTAAGCATTGATCTGAAATCATCACTGTGGTGTTTTCAAAGTAATTTGCACTTTGCAGTCTCAGGTGTTTGCTGCTATTGAAGTTGTTTTCTTAATATCTCATACTTCAATTAAACATACCTGAGTTACTTGCTGTAGAATTATGACAGAAGATAATTCACTGATATTCAGTTGTGATGATCTCAAATGTAATTTGTTCATATCATTTTAGCTGTCTTAAGTGAACAAATTAAATAACATCATCTCTCTTCTTCATCCTACTTTAGCTTTGCTCAGTTGGACCCCCCTATATAGAATATTACTGTGTTCTTAATAAACCAAAACGAGGGAGAACAGTTAAGAGCAGAGAAGAAGTGTGCGGTTTCCCAGATAACATGAGTTAGTGTACTGCCCAATGCATTCAGTAGAGGGGACTGATCTGATTTAAAGAAACAAACTGTGGGAAACCTACCTATAGCATCTACTAACACCTTTATGTTTACATGCATAAACCCTTGTGCACTTCTTTTTAAGTAAGGGGCTTCCTGTATAGCTCACAAATGTATTTCATATTTTCAGTATTATTCATATATTTTTTGTCTTTCTGCTCCATGCTCTATGGCACCCTATAAACTGCTGGAAACAACTTCGCAAAAGAAAGTTGTAAAGTGGTTTTCTTTGATCAATAAAAAGCCAAGGTTTATCAGATGTTTAGATCCAGTTTAACCACAAAATATTAGGACAAATATAATCATTAAAAGATTTCTATTACTAACTGGTCGTCTAAATATGTTTGAAAAAAAACCCAAAACACCAAAACCAAAAGAACGTTGGCATCTCAGTCAAAATCTACCTTGAAATGCATAAGCACATATTTTAAATTTATTAACAGAAGTAGTAGACAGAAAGCTAGAAAAATCTACACAGGACATCCTTTTTCCACAAAACTGCTACAGTACACCAAAAAAGCAGTTTCAAGTGAAAATGGCAAAGTAAGAGCTAAAAGCCAAGGAAAACTTTAATCCCTCTGTCACAAATTGCTTCAGACAATCCTTGCACATGTAAAGATGGTTCTGGTTAGAAATCACAATATTCAGTCAGCTCTTGTGTTTTCAGAAGTGCTAGTAAAAAATTCTAATTGAGAAAAAATTACTTCTAAAACCTCTTTCTGGGAGATAAAATATCAAGTACATTTAATATTAAAAAAAGGATTTTTAAATGCTTTATATAAATATGATCTCTGTGATTATTAAAAACACACATTAAAATGAGCTTTAAAATACCAAGTGCTATATAGATCTTTGTGTGTGGTTTGCTGGAAAAACATTTACAATGCAACTTTTAAACAAACCCAATAATTTTTTATTCAGAATACTGTTCTGAAGTTGTGTAAATGTGTCTTACAGTTTTCAAAAGACATTTTTGCTAGATTTTAATAATTTCAAGTTGCAGGCATTTGAACTCAGTTTTTTGAAAGTGTAGATTTGAACCGAAAACATAAGCAACAATAAATACAAGGAATAAATACAAGGTTTTACAAGGAAATTGAGATACATGAAACCTAGTGTGTAGGAATTTAATTTTATTTAATTCTGAATATCAAATAAAATTCCTATATTAATCCATTAGACTTTTACTAGATGACTATACAGCCCCTTCCACTCAGAGAGTTTAACATTTTCAGGGTTCTTCTGTAGCAGTTGCAAGTCATCTTCAGATATGGAAAGTGACCCATGTTCCCTTAATCTATACCGAGCATATGAGCACAAAGTGAAGTACCCTTATGGATTACTTGCTAAATTAAGTATTTTAGTAAGCAATTTAGTATTCTAGTAAGTGCAGTGCCTTGCCTCTCAAACCCTGCTGCAGCCATTGGCCAAGGAACAGGCACTTTATGGATTATTTTATGTTCCAGCTGGAGGGCTGGGGCTGGGTTACAGGATGTGCCTCCGTTGTGTTGACACCAGGCACTGCTCTGCAGGACCTGTCCACCTGTAACTCTAGTTTAGGCAGTGAGGACTTTTGGGGGGACATTTTCCATTTCTTAATATATTTTAAATGCAAAAGGCTGTTACCCAGCAACTAAAACAATGAATCGACAACTGAGGGTATTTGATTTAATTTCTGACTTTGTGGAGATATCAAATATGCTGCTTATATTTTCTACAGCATAGTTTCTCCTCCTCTGTCAGATTTTAATGATTCTGGCTCTGCTTCCCAGGAGTGTTCTTGATGAGCTTTAATTAATATCTTTAAAGTGTTCTGAGCTCCTTACCTATGCACTGTAATATCAACATGAAATATGATTAGATTTCAGAAACAATGACTATCCCAAAGGTTAATAATAACAAGATTAATAGTGTATTGAATTTTATGTCATCTGTTAGCAGCTTACATGTCAGATATTATGGTTTATACTTGTACCTGCCTAGAGGAAAAGAGTTTTTGACTGAAGACTTTTTTGCTGTCTATTTTTACATATCATTCTAAACAGTTCTGGTAAAAAGTCTCCGTTCCTTTCAGAGATTGCACTAGTCATCAGAAATGTTCCTTTTAATATGGAAACAATAAGGTAACATCACTGAGGTAGTGACCAAAAAAAACCTTCTGCTCCCACACAGGAAAAGTGAATTTCATGCTCCTTACAAAACCCCATGTCAATTAAGACGTTCTTCCTACTTACTCAGGCAAGTTTACTCAGTACAGTTCTCACTGTTCACAGATTTAAAATGGAATTGTGCCAATTTTGCCAAACATCCAATTTGGCCAAAAAAATTTGTCATCTGACAGCCATCCGGGGCAATGCTGAAAGCGTTTTGATTGCCATGGTCTTGGACTTCTGGTTTCAGAGGGCTACTTGTCACATTTGTGCTAAATCCTCCCTCAGTACCCTCTCAGATGTTACAAGCAGTCACAGAAAGAAAACCAATCTTGTCATGTTTTGAATAAAGGGAGGCACACTGTTGAAGGGCTACTGAAAGTCTTTTGCTTCCACTGTTGCTCTTTGATTTAAAAAAAACAAAGCTTTTTGCAACATTACGCGGAACTGGATGTCCAAAAATTGCTGGCAGTGAGTGCCAGTACTTCCTGTACAGAGTAGGATGCTCAACAGAGCATCTGCAAACCTTGCATGTGCTGACCCAGGCACTTCCTAATCTAGGCCATCCTGATTCAGCAGGATATCTCAAGGGCTAGGCTTCTGAACACTACCAGGATTAATTTTCTTTCTTTCTTTCTTTCGTTCTTTCTTTCTTTCTTTCGTTCTTTCTTTCTTTCTTTCGTTCTTTCTTTCTTTCTTTCGTTCTTTCTTTCTTTCTTTCGTTCTTTCTTTCTTTCTTTCGTTCTTTCTTTCTTTCTTTCGTTCTTTCTTTCTTTCTTTCGTTCTTTCTTTCTTTCTTTCGTTCTTTCTTTCTTTCTTTCGTTCTTTCTTTCTTTCTTTCGTTCTTTCTTTCTTTCTTTCGTTCTTTCTTTCTTTCTTTCGTTCTTTCTTTCTTTCTTTCGTTCTTTCTTTCTTTCTTTCTTCCTCCCTTCCTCCCTTCCTTCCTTCCTTCCTTTTTTTAATTATTCTTTATATTCCAGGATATAGATGCCAGTACAATTCCCTTTCTTAAAAAATTCTGTGCATTTATTCAAAACCCATGATATAAATAAGAAGTTTTCCTAAGCATACAAAGAATCCATGCTTCTCCCAGCCTCATCCATTTTTGCTGTTTTTCTGGCATCATGAACGGGGTTTTTTGCCCATTTATAGTGAGGTATTTTCAACAGAAGAGCTCGAGAACATTCCTTTCTGGCCATTTCCTGAATGCATACATCCCTTTGGTTAACACAGTTCATCAGAAGGTGAGCTTCAATCTGCTCTGGCAGTAGCTGACATTAGTAGAGCATTGCCAAAGGAGGAATGTTACCACTCCTTGGGCATGTGGGATAAACAGTGGGATGCTGATGTTGAGAGTTCTGAGACCAGTCACAGTCCAGCACTCGTGCATGCAACAGGCAGCAGCACCTCTGCTCTGTGGATATTTATGAGATACAAGCATCACATCTGCTGCAGCTGGAGGGGCTTCTGGATTCTTCCAGTATCAGAATTTTAGACATGAGGAAATGTAATAGTTTTAATTACTTTTTGGGCCATTAAGTTCCTTCAGGGTCAGGCAAGGGAATATGGCTCTTTTCTCTGCCTCTCTCTCTCTTTTTTTTTTTTTTTTTTTTTTTTTTTTTTTTATGACTACTTCTTTATGTACCCTTTTTTGCTCAGATACCAGTGAAATTTTGAGACTTAAGTCTAAATTTAAAAACTACTGAATAATACAGTGAGCTTCCCATTTGCCAGCATTGTTTCAGTTTCATCCAGTCTTAACTGCCTTAAAAACAGTCTTTTGAATATTTAAATAAAATCTAATCTACTCTATTAATTTTAATTTAGCTTCCTATATTGTATAAAAAATTGTGTGCAATACATAATTACTTTGCAAATTATTATACATTAAATATGTATGTAATAATTCCTGCTGTTGACCCTTCTAAACTTACAATATTTTACTCCCACAACATCTCTTAGTTATTTTTCCGTCTTAAAATGAGTAACATAAGACACCATTAATTTTACCTTGTTTTCAGCTAAAGCATTCATTTCACATCAGACTTTCAGTGTCTACTGATAATTTCATTGCTTGTTTTTAATTAATATTATATGTCATTCAGCTTACGACATTCAAAGCAAATGTTAAACCTCTGGCAGGAAAAAATCCAATTGGCACTTTATGTGCTCCAATAAAATGGCAGAAAACAGTTGGGAGTTGTTTGGCAAAAGGAGTGCTTTGCTGGGAAATGGAGCATGAGGACGACCTCTTGGGACCCTCAAAAACACTTAAGAGTCACAGGGCTAATGACACTGACCTCAGGGAGCTAAAAAGAGCAGGTCCAACATGCTTGTGGGGACAGCAGCATTGCCACACCACTGCTTCATCCCTGGGATAACCAGAGTGCAGGACTCAGACTCTCATTGTTCAGGACCTGCAGAGGAGTTATGAGACATACTTTGGCCTCTCTTGAAATAGGTGTCAGTCTTTTTAACAGCAAATTATTTTTATGTATAACCAAGCAGTATTATTTTCTATCATTTTTATCTGATGTATAACTGAAAATTATAAATTCAACTCAGTGATTATTATTACTGTTATAACCTGTCATTTTCTCAGGTTGTACAGCTGATGGTGAGGTGCATATATCATGAAGGTGTAAGAAGGAACAAGGATTTATTGTATGGCTAACCCAGGCAGACTTGTCTTTGTCACTCAACCACACTTCCCTGTTTTCTGGAACATATGCATGTATCTGTAGAAAATAATAAACCCTGCCAAACACACTCACCAGGATTTGTAAGTTGTTGAGATCCTGAGTTGGGAATAGAACATTAGAAGTGCTGTAGACATTCTGCCCTGGCAGGATCCATAAAAGCTGCCTTGTCCCCATCACTGCCACCGCCCTGGCAATGAGCACGTCTCTCCAAAACATGTCATCGGTCCAAGAACAAGTTTACATCAAGCTCCCTAATCTTTTGTAGTGTCACCAGTCACCACAAACAATAGGGTTTGATTGAGATTTCTTCTCTTCTGAAGGAATCAAATTGCAGTTTTGTCTCCCATGAAATAAGGCTCACTGGTTTGTGATTAAGATATATTATATATCATCATTCGTCTCCTTGTTTGTATGCCTATATATGTATGATGTGCTCAGCCAACATTGTGATAGATAGATTTCTTTCAAGAAAAATCTCTTATGCTTTGAGGTCATATCTCCTTACATTATTTTCTGACAACTGAAATTAACAATACCTCTTGCGTAAAGTTAAATATTAAGATTCACTTCCATAATATTAGTGACTGGCAGGTAACACTTGTTTAGAAGAAAATCTTATTTCCATGCAAATAATTTTTCTAGCTTTTCTGTGCAAGTACAGCTCATGACAGAGTAGATACTAAGGATGTACAGTTGCAAAATGGAGGTCTAATGGGGTGAAATTAGATTTGAATAGGCTGAGGGTTTTTTTGTTTTGTTACAATTCACCATGGCAAAGACCAAAATATTTTTGCATATCTTATGATTAATGTAAGATGGCACAGTAGCACCTCACACAGGGTTCTGTTTAGGGGATAGACACCAACCATGTTCAAACTATCCATCATTTCACAAATAACCAAAAGAATGACTGTGTGATACTTCTAGGATAAAATGGGCAAGGGATTTAAATAAGACAATCTTTAAAGGTCTCTTCAAACACAAACCATTCTATAATTCTGTGATTTTATGAAAGGAAGGTTATTTTTGTATGAATGCAATAAACATCTTTATATTAAAACACAAATACTCCACCCACCCAAATAATACACAAAAAACCTATATCAAATATTAATTCCAGAAGGGATATATACACCTAACTTTATCTCAGTTCTATTGAAAGTGAGGGAGAAGAAATATATTTCCTTTTCCCAGTTGAAACTGACACAGATTTTCCCTATCAAACTAAATATCAGAGTTCAGCTATGAGTAGTGCTACTCCTATTTGTTCTTTGAATTTTTAATATACCTTTCACTTAGAGTGTAAACACTACCAAGACAGTGAATGTACAAAAGCAATTAGTTCTGAAATACATAATGATGGTTTTTACCATGATTGTTCCAAATTATGGTGCAGACATTCAAAAGGTAAAAAGAATCATGGCTCCTTCCACAGCTGACTATTAAAAAGCTGAATCCCATTCTATGTATACAATTCCATTTTTCTATTTGTGATACCAGAAAGACATAAATCATGATTGTTATTTCAGATATATATATTTGGCTTGTATCCTTTCAAATTGGAGTCTTTACACTGTATTGTGCTGCTTTGCACTGGAAAAGAAAACCAAAACAACAAACAAACTCAAAACCCAAAATAAGAGAAAACAAACCCACAAACAAACAATATAAGACTGAATTTTTCCATCAGCTCCTTGATACCTGTATTTTTTTAAATTAAAACTTGTAAAAACTTTTGTAAAGCTGTAGAAGAGATCGAAATAGATCAAAAATCTTAAAGCTGTGGAAAATATGCAAGGATCTAACTCGTTACTACTGGTTGTGATGTGCATAAAGAATAAATTTGAAATTTGCCTATGGTATGTTCACCTCAATGGAGCACAACCACAACCAGTTTCACACAGGTATAATTTCTGTAAAACCTTTGGTGTTAAACAAGCATAAAACTGCAGTTTTAAACCAAAGTTTTAACTGCAATGATGTATTGAGACAAGGAGGGAATAAAGGTAGAATGAGTGCTAGAAAGCCTCCTGCGGCAAAGCAACTGTTGGAAAGAAAACTAATCAGGCACAGTTGGAAACAGTTGGCTTTGATAGACTGTAAACAGTAAAAGTCATGATTTCTCCCCAAGTCATCTGACACCTTCATTACTGCAATTACTTATTTAATGCCCCTCACATCAAGAAGCAAACACAGCTTTATTAGCTCATGCAAGCTTATTTTTTAATCTGTATTTTTCACCAGTACTTACCAATTAACACTGTGCATCAACAACCTGCATTCGTAGCAGCTGCAGAGCTAAAAATGTATTCAGATAGTAGAATAGTATTCAGAAGTGTCATACTCCTTCTAGGAACATGACTAAGTGAAGTCAATATTATAAAATACATATTGAATCATAGATTTTGATACCTGAAAGGGAAATATTAATCTGTAGATTTACCATGGCTGTCCAGCTTAGCAAACATTAAACATTGCATTTCAGTCTGTATGTTCTTGGTCCTACTTCACAGATGTTCAACCAAGGAAATATCTCCGGTTTCACCCACAGGCATCTTTCAAAATATTTAACTTAAATCTTGACTTCTCATGCTACAGAGGTTAACTCATCTGCAGAATCATGGTATCAGGGCTGTTGCAACCAAAACAGACCAAGGAAGTGAATAAAACCAGGTCTGTGAGGAGAAACAATAGCCTTTAAGAGATAAACTGTTACAGTTTCCATGGAAAACATTCAGACTCAAGCTTTTCTTAAAGTAAGAACCAGAAATAACTAAGAAACTTTTGGGATCTTGTAATTTCATTTTGTAAAAATAAGAAATTCCTGGATTCTGGCCTCAGAGATTTGACAGTTTTCAAAGATATCACTTCCACAGAGTTTTCATAACAGCTGTAGTGAGGCTTTATTTAGCCAAATGCCTGTAATACATGTTTATCTCTCTTGCAGTACTGAGCTAGATGTCAAGTGGAAGGCTTGGAGTGACTTTTTCAGTTGTTAGATTGATTGAGATTTTTCTGTCTTTCCAGTGTGCTGGTGTAGGTAAGAATACATTTGTAATACGTAGAAAATACCAGTAAAATCAGAATAAGTGACTACAGTTAGAAAGAAGGATTGATGCATTCAATTATCACAGGAAATATCATCAGTGTATTTTAGTATCATCAAATATTTTAACCCCTAAAACAAAGAGTTTCATCAAAAGTGCTATAAAGTGCCTTCAAAATACGTCATTAACTGAAAAGGAAAATTAGTCTATATATATATTTTTTTTTTGTCAATTTCCTTGTTATTATGCTGGCTGAAGAAAAGGTACATTTATTTTCTATAGGACTGAAATGTGTTCCTTAATGTCTCTTTGCAACATGCAGAAATCATTGACCTGCACTTTGAGATTAATGGGAAGATCTCACAAGGAGCTAAGGGCTTAAATAGAGGTAATGGAAGTCAACCTTCCATTTTTTTCCTGAACACAATCTTGCATACAAGAAATACACATCACGCTGCAAAATGCTAAAACTGAATCTACTGCATGATGTTCTGTTATTTTATTTTTTCATATTCCATATTTCAGACTCCTTTTAAGGTTTTTCCCTCCTTAACTGCGATTTTAGTACATGACTTTGTCCAATAAAAGCTGCCTCTGCAAAGAATCATCATGGAGTAGGTAATGTTATACGTGCAAACTGAGTTGCAGTAATTTCTTCTGTACCTTGCAAGTGTAAAATTCTTGTACTCTATGATCTCAGAGGAGCCAAGCAGCCCTTCTGTTCCAAGTCAGCCTCCATTAAAGTCCTGCAATGCACATTAATGCAGTGTTCCTAAGGGAATGCCATGGTGATATTTATCCTTGCTTGCCTACTAAGAAAATCCCTGCCAAGCAGGAGAGGAAGCATCTGTATGCGTGGTTGAGTGACATTTTTATCCTAGCAGATATTCAAGGGCTCTGAAAAGATTCAGATTCAGTAGGAAATGAATTTGAAAAAAAAAACCCACCTGAGGAAAGGCCATTTGACTTTTTTTCCCCTTTAGTTTAGGGCTTACCTTGACATTTAAAGTAATAACACCATCTGCAAAATCATGTCTTGTGCAGGAGTGCCATTATAACAAGTTGAACTCTTTCAGATTGGATGAAATAACAACTTAATTGTGGTCTTAATAGATTTTCCAGTTGCTTGCTGCAATCAGACCTACCTTTTTAACAGTCCTCATTGCTCATTAATTACATTTCCTCTCTTAATTTCTCCATTTCTTTCCTATTCCTTGAGGAGTATGGAAACCAGTACAACTAATCACCTCTGAATTATGTATGTGAATTATCCCAGAAACATGTGGTTGGGATCTTTCTCTAGGTCAAGAGGGTATTTTAGATACAGAATAATTTCTCATCTTGTGGTAGGGACTTATTGTGAACTTCAGTTCATCCAGAGGCTGTGTTAACAACTGGCTCTTAGGCAGGAATTTTCATTCTAAACTAATTAACATGTCCTAAATGTTATAAATGAGAAATAATTCGAGATGACTGACTCACCTGATCATTCTTTTCTTTTCTATTAAATGCACTTGAATCTCTGAGCGCTCTACCAAATAGACTTCAACTTACCCTGACTGCTATGATTAAATGGATGTGGATACTTTTCTTAGACCATGTTTCATTATGACGTAAGTTTCAAGTATAAAGATGCTACCTGGTACAATGCCTTTTTTACGTGATTGTAATGGAGTTGTAATATGCAAATAGAAAATCAATTAGAAGCAGAACAATGCCTAAAACAGGTATCTGTTTTCTCTAATAAACTAATTCAATACAATAGTTTAGCAAATTATTTCTGAGTAGCACTATACAGAAGGATCTCAAAATATCAAAATGTTGCATTTCTATCTTAGTCCACAGTATTTTTCATTGTCTTGAGTGGGATTCAATTCAGTTTTTCCCCTCATATTGGTCTTTCTTTGGCTTACCCATAAAAACAGTGATATAGTCCATCTTCATATCTATCCCCAGTTCCTAAGAGTCAGAGGGTTTTTGTGTGCACAAGAACAATATTATATGTGATCTGTATAGATCTTTCATTTTTGTAGATCTATAGAGCCAGTCAAGTAACTATGACTTTGCAAGCACTTACAAAGTCCACACAGAATCCAGGCCTCAGGGGCTGCATTCCTACCTGTGGAACACAAAAGCAAATTTAAAAAGTAAATTTTTTCAATAAGAAATTTTCTGAAGAGCCATGAAAGCTGGATTCCAATGGCTCACTTTGGTGATACAATGAACCTGAATGTAGTGGGAAACAAAGCTTTGATTAACCATGTTTATGTTTTATGCTGCTTGGTTTCCTTCAAATTGTCATTTTCCCTGGAAAGTCCAACACCTGCCAAGAATTAGAAAGGTAACTATGGATAAAAAGGTATGTTGGAATATATCTGTATTTATTTTTATGTACATTGAGTGAATTAATAAGTATGCAGCAAAACGTATTTTCCCAATTTATTTTATTTATCATAAAAATGGTAACGTGCTACATTTTACTACCTAAAAATGTAGACTTCTTTAGTTCTGAGTGATATTTTTATATGTATGAGATTTCACTGTCTCTGGAGGTCTTTTTTGACCCAAAATATTAATTATTCTCTATATATCTGCATTTACTGATATATTTTAAAAACTAAAATCAGTACATCTGCAATATCGTCAACCATCTTAAGTTTCTCTCAGTCTGTAAATCTATACAACAAAACAGACAATGTGAAACTCACTTAGTTCAACAAATAAGAGTCATCCACAGTGAAAAGATTTACAATTTGCTGATATGGGATTTTCTTACATGTTGGCTTGGAGTAGAGCACTCAGAGCCTTTGGATATTGAGATCCAGTCCTTGATATCACAGAAGAACCATATCAAATTACTGGTTTCATAAATGCACTAAATATATGAAATAGCAGCTTAAAATTCAAATTGAAACATGCTCCCATAATTTCAGCTCTATGATAGCTAGAAACTTCATCTCATTTCTCACCTAAATTTATTCTCTGCTAATTTACACAAACTTGTCTTCCACAAGCATTATCCTTTTAGTTTATGCTTTCTTTCCCCTATGTATTTCTTCTTGATGGAATAAAAAGGAAATGAAAATTATGGAAGGAAACTATATCAACCCTTAGGTGCTGTTTTATTTTGAAGTTGTATTTAAAATAAAAATAAAAATCCAATTCACCAAGCTACTATTTTTTAGTTCCTTTACATTATATACTTAATATAAGACTCAATAAACAAGTACAAAAGTGGTGGTTTTGATTACATTCTACAGTTATAGTAGCAGGTCTTTATGTCTATATGATTAAGGATAAGATCTTCACAACTAAAAGAAATTTAACCAGAAATATGAAGTATCAAGAAACACATGAAATCACAATCTTCACAGTAATTAAATGTAACTCTACACAATTACTTTCGACACAAGTAATAACAGTGAGCTCCATCCAAGATGTGGCTACAGCAGTTGTGCCTCTGGAGAAAGAGTCACACACCTAACCTGTAAGCCACAGTAATTCAGAGAAGTCATAAACATGCTGGCTCCTTCATCAAAATAGAAAGATAGTGTTGTATCTGAAGAATACTTTGCTTTCAAACATTCCCTAAATATTTTATCCAGCGGTTAATGAGTGGTTCATTAATTAAATAAATTGTCTCCTAACTAAATCAAATTATTTGAGACACTCTTCAAAATCCAGTTTCTTGGAATTCTTGTTTGCTGACAGTGAATACTAGCAAAACGAAAACAAGATTGAAAATATTCATTTGCCTGGGTTACAGTGGAACAAGCTTTAAGAAGTCTTAATAAATTTTGGCATGTGTGTTTGAATGGTTCAGCTTAAAACTTTCTACCACTACCAAGTACAAATAGAACATATGTTCTTTTTCAATTTACTCCTATTTGATTTTATGCTTTTTCCTTGTGCAAAAAATTAGCAATATGTACTAGTTTAAGTTTGTATCTAAACTGCAGAATGCAAAGGGAAAATGACAACTAGACCAGATGTCATTGGTAATTTGTTATTTGTACACTTAAAATTACTGTCTGAATTAAAGTCTTTAATCAACACATATCTGAAAAGCTGTCATAGAAGAAACAGATAAAAAAGCAAAAAATAAAATTATGAATTATTTTTTTTCTATTAGATATTTTGGATATGGGTAATTACTCTAGCAGATTTATAGGGAGTGGCTAGTGCATCTAAGCATTAAAAAAACAGATTTTCCAACATTTGAGTTGAAAATCTCAGAAAATTAAACCTAACCAAGTGTTTGTTTTTGAACATGACAATGTAGAAACTATGAAAAATATGCAAAATATGTATGTTTAACAATTCTTCAATTAAGCATCAGATTTTACTTAAAAATTAATAAGGAGTTGGATTGTTCTTATTTTTTCAGTAGCAGATTCTCCCACAACAAATAATACTCCATGAAGTTGTCTCTTTCTTGTAGTGTCATTCTATGATGCATCTTGTGATGTAAATAAGTTACAATGAGATGTTCTTTCAAATTACTTTATGTCCAGTAATAAAAAGAAGCCTAAAATAATAGTGGGTACTCAGGGAAATGCACACTAGACAAAAATTCTTGATCAGTCAGAGCTAGCCAAAAAGAATGCTCTTTACTCTGTATCTATGTCATGGGCTGAATTTGGAAGACTCTGGTTCCTGAGCCTGCCAAAACTCCTCTATTGATACACAGCCGTTGCAAAATTTAATCACACAATGTAGGTTATAACAGCTTAAAATCTGCTTTAAATTTTACCAGAAAGAGTGTAGAAGTCCATAATATTTCCTGCTGTGGTCTGCCGTTGCAGCTACAGAGTAAAGCTGGGGCAGGAAAGGTTCTCTATCATCGATATCTTCACTTTTTAACAGAAAATAATTTAGTAGTCCATATGGATTATAATTTTGTAGCATGCTGTTTTTACACTGAGGAGCATCATTCAACAAACAGAAATTAGTATAAAACCTAATATGTCTTTGAAGCAGAATTTCTGATAGATTTCTCCCAGGGAATTGTTAAGAGGCAATGTAATTAGAAATATAACATAGAATATTTATATGGATTAGTTCTTTTTACAGAGATAAGTTGTCTAGCGGCCATGGACTTTCTTACTAATCAGATCCTGCAAACCTATTTATAAAGCATAGGAAAGGAAAAGTCCCATTGAAATGTCACTCTGACTTTACCAGGTGAAGTTCTGTTTGTTCCAACACCGAAAAGCAATCTAATTACCTCATATATGATTCCAGAACCCTTCAGAACATTGCAAATGTGAAAAAGCTATTCAACAGTGCTAAGGCTAGGGAAATGAAATTTTGAATTAGCCATTCTTTGGGAAAATACATTTAAATGGAGCCTGAAAGTTACAGAATGTGCAATACCCAATTAAATTTGATCTTTACAGAATCAAACCCCTTCTCTATGAAAGTAGGGTACATTGAGCACTTGTATTCTCACCTGTACTGAACAGAGTATGAATCATAAATCAAAGAGCGATGACCCAAGTAGTCCACTCAGCTGGATTTCTTTATTCCTGCACAGCAGTAGACTAATGATCCAGAAGGTAATCCCTGTTCTAATCCTTTAGCTATGGCTGAAAGGAGACCCTCAGCCCCTTAGCATCACTGGCATTACACTTTAGCATATTTTAATATACATGACATAAATACACAAATGAGTACTTTTCTGGCTCTCTTCCATCTTTCTTTTGAAGAATTAATGTGGATGACAGGCCACACTATGAACTATACTACTCACTACTCACAGGGCAAATCAGAGGACATAAAACTGTTTTTACCCTTATCTCCTTGATAGTGTGCTAGGGCTTTGCTGTGAACCGATCTCCCTTTTCCCTTAGGCTGCCAAAAGTCTGCAAAGAATCAGGGCTGCTCCTGCTGCCACCCATCTGTCCAGTATCACAGTGGATGGAAGGGTAACTTGAGGGCTGCATTTGTCATTTCCCTTGGCTGCAAGTTAAGGAAGTTGAATTAAAAATATAGGCTATAGCCACATAAAAAGGATGCAGAGATCTAGGTGAAACTACCCAGTAATCTGGGCAGTTGCCTTTTTAAGAGTGGAGTTTTCCTTTATATGCATTTTAGATGGAATTGAGTGTCTCCCCCTGCACTTGCTCCAAAAAAGGTACCCTATATCAAGTGCTCGGTGATTCTGTTTTCTCAGCTTTAGAAAACTCACAAATGTTTGAGAAGCAAAAACAAATAAAAAAAAAATTGCTGGACTGAAAAATCAACTTTTCCAAGACCTTCAAGACAGAGTCCTTCAAAATCACTAGTCATTTTCCTAAATATTTGCAATAAAGAAGAGACTTCCAGATTCAGTTAGCCAACAGTAATTTAGGAGTGTTAAAGTCATTATGGAACATGAGCCCACTGGGCCTGGGGCTCCAGCACAGTCTTGGAAATATGGATTTGTTTACAAGATTAGACAAGACAAACTGTTTCTTCAGCCCAACAAAGCAGGGCTGGGAGTGACAAGGAGTCTATAAATACATCAAAGAATACAAGTCCCTGAGACGAGTAACGGTACTCATACAATGGGGAGATGATTAGGATGGTAAGAAATGTTTGAATATATGTGGGTCAACTTAGGCTGCCAGTAAAAGGGAGGTTCCCAGCAAGTACAGCTGCTAGATCTGTGCAGCAGCAGAATTAGGGGACAAACAACCCAGCTGTGCTACTGAGGGAGTTTGTTAAGTTAATGAATGAACTTGTGTAATGTGAGGTCCTCTGACGTAAGAGATGGCTATTTTTTCTTGAAGCAAGAGTCTTAAACCTACAGGGAACAAACAGCCCTATATAAGCAAGTTTAACATCAGGCACTTTTTTGCAGACACAGTCTTCACCTGCTCTACCTCACCATTTACCAGTTTCCTCTTTCTTACTATAATTCAAATACCAGAACTCTGACACCAGCTTTGGAATTCCAAGTACAATGCACTGCTGTGGAAGGACTCTCCAGATGGGACTGAAACTATTGACACCAAATCTCAAATTTTTCAAACTCTTTCTTTTTAACCAAGACTCGGTCTCTCTGCATAAATTATATACTCTTAGCCTTTTCATGAAGAGTCTTCCTAGAATGCAGCAGTTTGCTTTCTATACTCCCTAATAAGGGAAAATTGCTTGCTTAAACCAGTGTGCAGATGTTCGGCTGTGATTATGTGAAGAGGGACTGTCTGAAAAACAAAGATTAAGAACTGTGTTAGAATAGAAACAAATGGTGATAAGACATCTGTCAAACATACTTGTGACCACTTTCTGTGAAAAGCAATTCAACAGTGTATAAAACAAGCAAACAACTAGGAGACTCTCAATCTTTATATAAATGAATTCTTCTCTTTCAAAAAGCTGATGTGTAACAACTTGACACCTCCTAGTCAACAGCTTTACTATTTCATAAGCTACTGACAAAAGTTTCTGCTCTGAGTTCATTTCCTAAGTAGAAAGGTCTTCACAGACACATCTCATGCAACAGAAGACTGTCACTGTTTTTAGATTTTCTTCTGCTTTCCTGCCATTCCAAAAATAGGGTATGTGTTGGATAAATCCTGACTAGAAAACTACTAAATAACTGTATCTACATACCAAAAGTATTTAAATACCATGTTTAGAAATAACTTAGGCTATTAGATGCTGTGGTCTCATTGAAATGTTCAGAGCAGTTCTAGAAAAGGATACAGAAAATGACTCTTATGCACACTTCTCATGTACATTCTTCTAAGCATATTATCCTATGCAAAAATCAAACTAATACTAAATAATCTGCTCAATGGAGAAGAACAAGATAGTTCTGCTCTTTTTTTCGTCTCATTAAGGAAACAGTATTTTTTCCCAAAAATATGCTTTACTGAAAATATTGTTCTTATCATGATAATGTTGATATTTAGATATGTATCTCTTTTTACTGTAATATTATTATTTATGTCACTTTCAGTTTAATTTTGAGTAGTCAGTCATATTTTTATTTACAAATATTGACTGATTAAGTTTTTGAAAATGTTTATCCTCACAGGAAAAAATTGGGTTTTTTCCCCTCCCTAACTGGCCTGCATGTAAGTGTGTGCAAAACTGAAATAAAACCTTTCCTGTTTATTTACATCAGAGGAAGAATACGCATCAAATTATTCTTTGGACTTTCTAAAGATTGGTGTAAAAGGTGCCTAGTTTTCTGCTTCCAGTTCTAAACCAATTTGGCCAGCTGGCAAACAATTTGTCTGTGACTGCTTGAGATCAGAAAAGAGAAAAGCTGAAAATATGGCAGGTTCCTGAGACTGCACAAGCCCCGGAGGACACGTGTTCTGTTTGATGTATCCAAGCAGAGGTCAGTCTTCTCTGCCAGTAACACAGCAAATGGGAAGTCTCCAGTGGTAACTCAGAGACTGTTTGTGAGCAGAACAGACTGCTCCTGCAAATCTGGTTGTGCCAGGTTCTCTGGTTCTCTGCAATACTCCTCTCCATCCAGGCTCCAACCAGGCTGGCAGTTCTTAGATTCCTGCACCTAAACTTAAATTCTGATCTAATTGCTCTTCTCAAAAGCAAAGGTATATATTCATACACCAACACTGCAAGGCAACAGTGAGATTATTAAAGTCTGGGAAAGCCTGTGGTAAGCGGGAGGAGGGAGAGAGAAAATTAGGAAAAATAAAAGAGGTAGTGGAAAGCCTAAGTAATATTACTAAAGGCCATTGGCAGCTTTTTCCATCTCTCTGCCCCAAATATCTTGCAAGCAAATAATTATTCCTGTGTGCATACATCTCTTTCCAAAAGGTCCACCTTTGGGGAGAATTCAATATGCTTATACACAAATATGTAACTATGTTTTGGATCAAAGCTACCTATTCCCATAGCTTTGAACAGAAATTTTTTCTCAGACTTTCAGGTGGAACAAACACTCATAGCCCCTTAAATCCATTTAAAATATCAGAGGAGCTGTTAGGGTTTTATTTGTTTTTAATGTGCTTTATGGCTGTAATCTTAAATTGTTTTGTCAACTTTTGTAATTCTCATGGTTTTATACACAATTCTGACTCTTCTTGAATGGATGATGAATGCACAGATGCACACAAGCATGAAAATTCTCTCTATGGATTTAGGACCAAAAAAGATCCTTTTTTAGTGCTGTTGAAGATGCGCTTCATGGTGATTCTGTACCTTTCTTTAAGAGCTCCAAAGGAAAGCTTTAAAAAGCAAACCCCATTAGACAAAACAAAATCTAATTAATTTTATCCTGTGAGATCACAGGTATGCCTACCATGTGTTAGAAGTGAAATTCTGAAGAAAAATTGGTGCGAACTTCCTTTAATATATACCCCAATAACCCGTGACAGTTTTCTTCCTTCCTCCCTGTCAGTGCTGCTCTTCTAAATCTCCAGGGTATTTTTTTTCCCTCCTAGCAGCTCTCCTGACACTCCCTTTGGGGCTGACTTCTTCATTCTCCTAATAATGCAGGGTTTTGATTCCACTCTTAGGACATTTTGCAGATGGGCTTTAAGACTGGTGGGATATATCAAATCATTAACAGGATGAGAAATATTACAATTTCTCTTCAATTTTACCATTTAACCTTACCATGACCACTTGCCCATGGGCTTGAGGTGAACAGTGTTACCTCTTCCTCAATTAATTCCTCTCACTGTATTAACTGGGCTTTAAATCTGCTAGGGAAAGTCAAAGGTTGCTATAACAAGTTAGAAGTCATCCTTTAACACAAATACTAAGCCAAAGATATTCTCTAAGTTAGTGCCTCTCCTGTCAGTGCTAGGTTTTGCTACACTGTACACAGAATTTAGCATGTTTTTTAGACTGCCACTGTTTGCTAACCCTCAGGGGAAGCTACCATGGTATTACTGAACTATTACAATGTCTGTGTGCGTTCGTGTATATATATATATATAGTTTCCTAGTAAGTGTCTCTGTTTTCTTCTCCATCTTAATGCAAAAGAGAAAATACAGGTTCCAAATTGTGCAGTTTTCTATGGAGAACAAAATATCAGGAATATCAGGAAGATTAGAAAGAAAAATTTAGGAAAAAAATATTTCTGGAATTGTGCAGTCAAAAATTTGATTACTCCAGTTTTCAATACTTTAAATTGAGTGAATGACACATATTTTTTTTAAAAAACTATGTATAAAGACAATATGCAGCTTTGCTTCTGGTTGTATTTTTTCACTTATTTTTTAATGATTACATCTCACAGAAATACTAACATAGCTCAAACTACACAGAGGAAAATTTTTAAAGAAGCATTATAGCATCAGTCTGTTAGGATCTTTCAAATATTTACAAAGATGTTTTTACTTTCAGATGTTTATAATATGATTGGAATTGGGGGTGGAAAACCACTTTTCAAGAGAAGACTTCAAAATTATATCTTTTGTGAAAATATAACTTTTGTTAACCACTCATTGGCTTAGGTTAAAATAGATTCTGTCAAGGCTAGATAGAAATAGCAATATTAGCACCTGATCTGTGAAAGCTGGTTTTCTTTTGACATGCAGTTGCCAATATTCAAAAAAAATTGCAAATCGGAGGACTACATATTTATGAGAACTAGTCTCCATGAATCTCAGATTTTATCATTTTAGAAGTTTCTTTCTAAATGAGAACAGTAAATTTGTAAGTGAAACTTGCAAATCAGTTTTATCACTGTCTATGTGTGCATATGTATGATTTATAAATATACTTGAAATTCCAAATTGAGCTTGCAAGTAGGTCTGATAAGTTTTTCTACTTTCTACATCAGTGCTGTGAATCAAACAGCTGCAAATTTTCAGTTCCATGGTCATCTACAACAATAGAAAGCTACAGAAAAGGGGACTGGAGGTCTATTTACTTGTCTTTCCAAAATAATATAGCATAAATCAGTTAAAAATATGACCTTCCCCTATTACTATAGTACAGACAGCACTTACTGGGACCTCTGCTGTTCCAGGTAACTGTAGCACTGATTCAAACCAGTAATAACTTGCCATGATAATAAAATGATTTATTGTCTGCATATTCTGTAAATTACATTCATTCTGAAAAAATAGTAAACTGTCTTCAGGTCTATTTTATATATAAGCAATAGTTTCATCATCAAAGCTACAGACAATTAAATGTAGAATAACTGATGACTTTAGGCATCAAACAAGTCAAAATACTGCATTCTTTTAGCACTTTGTCAGCTCCAGAGCATCTGAAACACAACTGAAAATAAAGGAGATATTTCTGGCATTAATATAATTTACACATTGTGAAATATTAAAAATGTGAACCAGAAGATAATGCTGGAGGTCAAAAAAATCTTAATTCTTATTCATTTTTTCTAGTCGCTTGGTAAGCTGCTAGAAAAGCATTCCCTTTTGCTTGGCAATAACCTCCAGAGATCTTCATAAAGCAGTTCTACACACTTTGGACATTCTTTTCATGTTGTATGTTTTTTGTGAGGCTATCTAGAATTGTTTCCTAATTATTACACATGTTTGTCTGAAGTTGTAACACATCTAAAATAAGCCAATTAATTAGTCATGATGGCCTCTTTTCAGCTGCACACTCATTTTCAAATGAATTTATTGATGTAAAGGATTTACAGCATATGGACTCACAGACATCTCATGAGTTAAACTGGCATCCATATGTACAGCTTTCAGTAGAGAACTCCAGAGTAATATTTACAATGTAAATAACAATTTTTATTACGTAAGAAACAAATATATCACAACTTTCACTTCACAACATATTTGTTCTGGTTTGATGACTAAAGTCATCTCTTTGAAATACTATGTGGAACTCAAAAATAGCTTGTTCTTGTCATAGACTTTACCAGGTGTCCTTCAGGGATCCTGAAAAGCAAAGAAGAGATGTGCTTTAGAAGTCACTTTTGCAAGCAGTTGCATCATGAGGTGTATAAGGGCAGTCAGCAGGCAATGAGTAACACTTGCTCTAAAACAATTGCTGTGCTTGGGACTGGCAGGCTGAGATGTTGTTGTTCACAGGAGTTTGGTGGGAATTACAGTCAGAAAAGACCGTGGGATGAGAAAAGAAAGGGTGAAGTACTAGAGAAAAATGTTACTGCAGATTAGCCTACAGCACAGAACTGCTCACTTTGAAAAAAACCTGTATCCTTGAAATGGATACACAAATTCAGGTGCTCATTCCACACTACATTAGCAACTGCGCGCTGCAATAAAATGACAAGTAACAGTCAATGCTGATTCACCTACAGGCAGATCTGCCTCATCAGTAGAGTCAATAAAAACGCAAAGCACTGAAAACATTTTCAGGAGGACATCTGCGACCTGCTGCACCACTACTCTTTCTCCTTTAGTTAATGCCAGAACTTCGAAAAGGTGCAAAATCCAAGAGCAGGTATTTTTTGCATTAATCTTGTCTGGAAAGAACGTTTCTTTCTAAAATCATGTTGCTTACAAACTATTTAATTCCTCAATGCATAAGCAGTTTATGTCCTTTCTAACCTTCAGGAATTATAGAGGAACTGCCACACTGATGGAAAGGAAAGGAACATTTTCTCATTTTATTTCAGTCTTGAAAAGAAACAACGGCAGGGGGATGGGTGGTTGGGGATGATACAAGAAAACACATTTCTCCAAATTTTATCTTCAAGAATAGCCTTTGAATCTTTTTTCTTACTTTCTGAGACACAGCTGAATCCCAAAAACTATCCTATCATCAATTTCATAATACACTTTCAACAATGCCAAGGCAAATTCATTTCTACCTTACCCTTTCAATCTTATGTTCCTGCAAGTGTTGATGTAGAAGGGTTTACGTTTCAGTAAACCAAAGGAAAAATAATTGTGAATTACTTAAGAAAAAATAGTAGTAGCTAAATGGAAAACAGTAACTGCAAGATTTGCATGTCAAGTACTTTCTTAATGCATAAGGTTCATTTTGCTGATGCTCTTAGTTCTAGGGGCAACCCCTTTCTAATGAAAAAGATGCTAAAGAAAATCTGCAGCATTTTTTTTAATTAAAAGAAATATCCTCAAGTTTGTTCTCTGAAGAAATAATGATCTTTATAATTAAAAATGAGTCACTTCTGGTTTTATGCTGCAGTGCACACTGGTTGAAACACCCAAGTGAGTTAGGTGCGTTATGAACAGTGCCATTTAATTAGGATTTTTCAACAGCAGCAATCATGGGCTAACTTAAAGCTTATTATTAAAATTATCATTTTATTCAGACACAATCTCTGTAGAAACATAAAGCTGTTCATGGAACATGACTCCCTTTCCTAGAGTATTCTGATTTTCTTATAGGCCACACTTCATGTACAATTAATCTCATTTTATGGGTCAAGTCAAGTAACAAATAGCAAGACAAAAGACCATCTCAGCATACCAGTGGGAGGTGGCTCAGCAGCTCATCTACAGAATCGTAGTTTTCTGAAAAGGATGGTTCAAGAAGTTCTGCATCATCTCGAAGTTTAGCAGGATTTAGCTCTTCCTGGCTGTTGTGGGTCAGAAACAAGTTTTATTGCTCTCAGAAGAAAAAGCAAAGAAAGCAAAGCCTTCTTCTAACTATAGCTCCTTCACATTTTCTTACACTTAAACCAAATTGTTACAGAACATATGAAATAGCACGCTTAATGAATAATGAGACATGATATTTAAAAACAGTTGTCTAAACTAGTGAATATACAAATGGAATACAAGGTCTACAAAGCGTATTCTGGCACATCTCACCTAAACTGATTAGGACATACAGTCCTTCAGGGATTTTCAACTTCTCATTTCATGTGTTTACAGAGAGACAAATTTTCAACTTATTTCTTTATAAAATTGTTGTTCATGTTTCCATAGCTCCGTGGATTTTTGCCTTAAGAAGATTTTTTTCTAAATAAAAACAATTTAAGAATCTGTCAGAAGAGTTTTAAAATTGCCAGGTGCCATGTCCTCTCTAATCTTCTAATCTGATTGTGGTGTCTGTGCCAGTCGGAAAAAAATGTTTTGCTTGTCCTCTCTGTATACATACATGGATGTAAGCCTTTTCTGTCTGAATACCATAGAAGTAAGGAAAGAATACATGTGTGCTTTCTTGTAGTACCTTCTTTTTCCAGTTAAAACTGAGTTTAAGTATTTCTTCACAGCCATCTGCTTTCGAAAGCGGCTGTAGTTGTCAGTGAAGACAGCATCAGAGTGGCGTTTGACAGGACTGTCCTGGGAGCTGGCAATACAACAATTAAAAAGGAAAAATTAAAACATGATATCTGTTTAAAACAAAATACCATTAAATGAGTGAAATAAGCTTTATGATATTGATTAGCCTAATAAAATAAAATTTTCATTTTAGCTTTCATTTCCATCTATGACTTTGGATCTTTCCTCTGCTGACAAGAAGCCACTGCTTCCACGGCTCACTATGTATTTTAATAACAATAATCGAATTCCAAAGATTGTTATTCAGTCTTTTGGGGCACACCTTCCACTGTCTGTCTTCTCAGTTTTGCCAGGGCCTATGCAATTAGGATACATAGTCAATTATTTCTAGAGTCCTTGTCCCAAGATTTCTGCAAGATCAAGTGGTTAAGTGTGGATTTCATGACTCTCTCCTGCCTATTCTCACACCCCAGGCTGCAGCGTCAAATAAACAGATTTTTTTTCTAATTTCTATCATTTGTGTGAATATATTTCAGTACAATGCCAAGGTACAACCTGGTTTAAGTAGCAATAAGTTCTTAGAGGACCTCATCACTGTTCACATTGAACACAGTGGAGGTAGAGTCTGCCACTGAGGAAAGTTAAGAGTGCAGCATCACATAAGTAGCTACAAATGCTTGTTCTAAGGTTTCAGAAGACAAAACACACCTTGTGAAAGTCAGACCTGGAGACCTTTTCTTTGTGGACACTCTTGGGGAATGTCAGGGTGTTCTATTTTAAATGGTCTATGTTAGTTTACAGCCTATGAGAAACTGGAACTGTATGTTCTGGAACAAAGGTAGCACTGACATAAACAGTGGGTCTAATTTTTACTCAGCTTTTGAGCATATGAAGCATATAGTGGTATTGTCACAGTGGCTCACAGTTGCTGCTTATAGATTCGAAAACATGGAGAGTATACAGTGATCTTATGCAGCACCCTACAACACATTGGTCTGGAAATTGCATCCAGACTCCTAGTCTATGAATTTGCCTCATTCTTTTTTGAATTCTGCTGAAATACAGATCTCACAAACACCTGTTAACATGTTCTACCGCAGGAAAAAACTACACATTTTCAGTATAAACCAATCATTTCTTGATTTTATTCTGTATTTCCCTGTTGTTAAGTACTGAGTAATCAATCACTTTGTATTTACTTTTGCCACTCATCCACCAAGCTAGTAAAAACACTACCAAAAATAAGAATTAGCAATTCAGCATGATAATCATTATAATATTTCCAGTACACATTATCCATGCTTTGTGCAGTGTCTGTTCCTCTACCTCGCACAGCTGTGTCAGGAGTAAACAGTAATATACTCATTTTGTAATATCACTAAATACTTATATAGGATTTTTAGCTCCCCCTTAATTACATAAGCTCTTCTTCCAGTATCTCTAAAGCACAGAAAGGAGACCTTGGATACAGAAGAGTAAAAAAATTGCCAATAAAGCCAACTAGGAAAAAGAGATCTACCTAATGTAAGTGTCACCTCACCTAACTCCTTTTCTAATAAGCGAATGTAGATATCTCTTCACAGCAAGTTTAGCCAAAAGATGGCTGTAGACACTGGTGAAAAATCCATCAGCATTCCTTGCATTTCTGAAATGGACAATAAATAAACTCTACAATACAGCCTGGGTTCATGTAATTTTGATAATGTTCATTTCGTAAACATACTGCTTTCCTTAATTTAAGTATTGTACATCTTAAAGGGAACTAATTTCTTAAAATAACTTCCAGATTTTCACAGTATTCTTTTTACTCCTTCCTGGAAAGTTAATACATTCATCATGCCAGAATGGCAATACAATCAACATTTCTGCTGACATCCTTACTGCTACCACTATTCAAGCAGCGGCTGTGGGATTTTCTTCTGTACTTGAGTCTTCCTTTTCTAATTCTCAGTTTGAAAAGGTGAATGATTTTTTGGCAGAAATCAAGTAGTCCATCATCTTTTGTACTTATGATAATAAAGAAACTCACCTATCAATAATTCTGGACAGATCGAAATAGAATTTCTCATTTTCAGGTAGTGCGTTCTGCAAAATATCTGATTCTGACTTTAACGACCCACGGGCTTGGTCAGGTTCACTGGCTCCAGCAAATGGCATTCTGTTTCCCAATCTGTTGGAGAAAGAAACCATGTAAAGTACATCTGGCTGAGGACATGCTACACTTTACTAGATTTAACATTCTGGTTTGCATCAATTGCACATCTACCTACTTTAGTCAGCAAGGCAATTTAAAGAAATCTGGATAATTCAAAAATAACTTCTCAGGTAGAATCCATGCTTAATTTACATGAATTGACATAACAGATCCTTCTCTCAAATTCACATTTTTCTAGATAAATGTTGTCACTGAATGCAATTTATTCCAGTGCATAATGTATGACAGTCACAGCACAAGTGACAACCATGAAGCTTTTCCTAACAACTGCATTTTGTATAAATGATGAATGAAATTAACAGCCTCTACGCAAGCAAAGTGAAAACTGTTCCTGTGAAGTACTTAATTCCCAGTTAAGATAGAAGGTGTGCATTGAAATGCAGAATGAAACAGTTCTTAGGCCTTCTCCAAAGAAGGCAAATACACCAAGAACTTCAAACTAAATAAAAAGTCACGTATCTCTACATGTTTTTATCCTCTCGTGTTAGAAGTTAAAAAAATCTCCACATTCAATCTCTTAAAATGTATCATGGCAATCGCTCTGCATAAACTGATGTACAGTTACTTCACATTTTTGTAAACTGCGGTTTCTTATGAAGCGTCGTATTTTATCAAGGGCAGTCTGACTGTAGTTTGGCATCTTCCCTTCTGGCTGCTCTGATATTCTGTGGCAGACAAGAGGCTCCCATCGTTGTAGGAAACCCCTGTGTGTGATGGCATGCAAAAAAATCGCACACTAAAGCTAAGATAGACATGCCCTTGTAATTTTAAAGTCACTTTTAGCACTATTTAGAGCTCTGATTCATGTAAGTCCTCTGTCCGGTAAAAAAAAAAAAAAAAAAAAAAAAAAAAAGTGCCAAATCGCGGTGTAAAATGAACAGGCTCAATCGCACCTTTTGGAAGTCAACCACTGCGCTTTTTTGCCTGTCTTTCCTTGGTCCTCCTACACTTTATGTTTCTCTCCCCGAAATGCAAACCGTACCGTTCTGCCATGTGATTTAACGGAGCTGGACCACCAACTCCAACCAGCCGAGGCACGCAGAGGTACAAAACCTCCCCTCCGCTCTGTCCCCGGGGCTCGCCGTGCCCCGCATCCCGTCCGCCCCCCGCACACTCCGCGGTCAGGGCACCCCAGCCCGTGGGGCAGCGGGGCTGCGGCCGCCTCGG